>MU404148.1:0-169430 GCA_022695795.1 Biscogniauxia marginata | reverse complement strand
TATTGGGTGTCTTAAATAAAATTAACTTTGTTTTATTTGGTATCATACATACCTAAATTTACCTAATGCACCTTTAATTAATAAAATTAATTTAATAACCTTAATTATCCCCCCCCCCCCCCCCCCTTTTCCACTCCCTTCAATGTGCGCTAACATTCTTCACTGCCGGGAGTCTTTTCTTGCACTACCGTACGTACGTACGTATGTACATACATGACGAGAAACAGCTCGCCGTGGTCTCGAACATCTGTTTAAGCCTCTCCCCTATAGAAACCTTCCACTCTGTCTTGGGGTACCCAGAAGTCCCCTAGTATTTCCCCTGCGGAGTCGGCACTGGAGCTCCTGTGCGTTAGTATGTTGTGTCGTGTCCTAGCTACGTCATGTGATGGACGGGTTGGTTCCCAATGGTCCGGGGGGAGTGATAGGGCTCTCAAGGGGCATCCACCAAACCCTTCCTTTTAGGTGCTATGCAGAGCACATACCTACATGGCAGGCCTTTGCGCTACGAAGTAGGTTCGCAGCCATTCCCGAATCCCGACAAGTCGAGCACCTGTCAGAACTCATACGGTAGAGAGTCTAGAATCAAGAACAAGACAATTAGATAAACCAAGAAAGGCGTCGGTACCTGATCGACACCTCTCTGTCTGTCTCGGGACCAGCCCCTACTCCATTCTCGGTCCGCTGGAACAAAAATCGATTTGATCTGCACAGGCAATCGGCATCCGGAGTTCTCCCATGATCCCGGCTGGCACTCGAGATGTTTCCATCTCAAGGCCACGCATCCGCGTTTCCCACCTGTCTCTATCTGATGGTATGATGTAGCTTGTTGATGTTTAGTAGCTACCTATGTACCTAAGGCCGCTCTTCTAGCCGACCAAGGATTTCTAGGCTTGAACCTTAAGGAGAATTAAGACGTATTTTATTTGCAAGATGAATAGCTACGACGTGAGTTGAATATAGCCTATCCAGCTCTAGCGGCCTCGCTGCCACCGGGGCGTTTCCTGTAAGCTATCCATATGTCGAGGATGTCATCGTGCTCGTTCGTCATCGACAAATACTCGTTTGTGCACCGTCTTAACTAGCGTGGAACCATAACCACATAACTGTGCTTCCCTAATACATACATATGATCTACGTAGATCCGTCCGAACGCCGCGGCAGTTTCTGGTAGTTTGGTCACTATTGTCCTGATCGCTAACTGACACTAGAAGTACGAAGGAACAAACGAGATTTAGCAGCATTTAAATGTTCCGAGTCACATTGTGGCAAATCTGGATATTTAACACAAGGTAGTAAGTAGGCTGGCCCATCTATATTAACAGAGTATTTGCGCTAAGCGCATTCATATAGAGGTGCCCTTGATTCGGCTTCCAAGGACATTACGGCCATTGTTGACCTGCTTCCTAAAACCCCCATCACTTCTGAATGCCCCCCCAAAATTACTTGTCTCCTTCCCGAGTATTTGCCGTAGTTTAGGGGGATTGTATGCGCCCCATCGACTGCTGACCGCCCGTCCTTTCAATCTGCCCGCGCAACGATTTGGTACTTGTCTACAAATACACTTGCCTTCGACCATCGTCAGAATAAACAACCTCTTGTTGTATTGGGCGAGGCCGCTCGATATAAGTGATTTCTTCATCCCTCGGCGGCGGCCGATCGTAGTATCGCTCTACTGGCCTAACGCTGAACTCCCTCCGTGGCATATCTGGATCGGGAGGTCTGACGCTAAATTCCCGAACTACATGAGGAACTGCTTCCCTTCTTGATTCCGGGTGAACACTAGCTGCATACTGTCTAGGGGGTATATCAGGCCGAGTGCTTTGTACCCTATGGAAGTACGGCACGGCTTCTGCAGGCCGTACGCTAGCGGGCCTCGGGAGATAGTCTCGAGGCATCTCCTCGGGAAGCCTTCTCTCCGCTGTTCCTCGGATCTGAACAAAGTCCTGGCTAGGTAATCCCATGGGTTGTATCGGGTAGTCGCGTTCACGATAGCTTCTATAATCAGCCCCGTAGTCCGGCTGCGTGACAACTCGTCTCGGGACGAATGCTGGTGATGCACGTCGATAAATCACGCCATCTTCTTCCAAAGTCTCAGCACCTGAAACACGTGATGTAGGACGCATCTGTGATCTTTCGTAGATAATCTCATGATCCCCTGGTATGACCGATCGCCGGGTAACAGTACTAGCACGAGGAGGCTCAATATACTCGCGGCCATACTCGTCAACAACGATGCGGGAAGAAGGGGGAGCAGGAGGTGGAGCCATGACAGGCGAGCGCGACCTAGCACGATCAGCGTATGGTCGTACGCTTACCCGTCCATCGCGTTGATAGCTGGGAACCTCCCGATAACTTGGGTTTGCTAGAGAGTAAGACGCCGAGCGCATAGAATACGGCTCCCCTGTACCGTATGGAGCCACATAGCCTGAAGGTGACTGAACGCGCCGGATATATTGTACAGTTGTGCCATCCGGTCTCCGCTCCTCATACACTGATGGTTCTAACCTGTGGCCAAGGGGTGCGACCGAATGACGTACCTGCCCAGCGTACGGACCATCTATTCTTTCGTACCCAAGGGGCACGCGTTCGACATGTACAGGCGCAGCCGAGTACCGTTCGTGATGTACCCTCGAGGCCGGTCGTTCGAGTCTCGGCTCATCATATATTAATTCCGGCTCCTGCCTCCCGGATGGCCGTTGTCGCTTCTGAGATCGTGCAAATGGTGGAGCCGAAACGGGCGAAGGAGATCGAGGTTCGGGTTTAATAATAGGAGAGCCCGGGGCTTCCTGTGCTCTTGCTTCAGCCTTTCTCTTATTGTTCTTTTTCTTATTATTATTCTTCTTCTTGCCTCCCTTGTCCCCCTGTGGGGAGCTTTCGGGACTAGTTACAACTCCATGCTCTTGTCTTAATGCTGTTATCTGAGCAGGCGCACCCTGTAGGATGCTAACCTCGGCTTCCGGCATGGGTTGTTGTCGGGCTATCGCTAGGGGCGAGACATGTGCAGGTTGCGGTGCGAAGGGTGAGAGATTGTGAGCGCGGACCACAGGCGATCCGCGCTGTCTGAAGCTGGCGCTAGGCAAGAGCTGATGGGAGCTCCGCATACGACTGTGATCAGCAGGCTGGTCCGAATCTGTATTGCCAGAATTGTCAGATCTACTAGCAGCTCCGCTGTCTGAGCTTATGACCTGTGTTTCTATTTCTCCCCTGTGGCGCGGTGGTCCTGTTAAACCTCCTGCGCCTGTGTTCGATGTACTGGGCGCGTGCCTGTCCTGCAAGGCCGGGGCCATGCCGCCGGTGCTCGGTGTTAACTGGCTGGGCATACTTGCGCTCTGTATTGGGTAAGGATTACGACTAGCATCTATCGAGTACAAAGGAGCAGCCGAGGCGGGCAGAGGTTGAGCAGTGAACCGCTGCGGTGGAGCAGGGGCAGGAAAAGAAACGGGAACTGGGATAGGAACTGGGACTGAAGCTGGAACTGGAGCATAAGTGGCTTGTTGGTGCGTGAATGCAGGCGCGTCTTGCATCTGTACATCTTGCTGGAGGGCCTGGGCTCGAGGTGATGTGGTCGGCTCGGGCGTATCGTGTTGGCTAGAATAGAAGGTATTCTCATCGAACGAGTCACTCGCGTCGGAAGCGTTAGCAGTTGGAGAGATATCAGTAGGAGGTGGTGCAGTAGCCTGCGCGAGAGTCAAAGCCTTAGCTAGAATATCTGAGATGTCAAAGTCAGGTAATGGCTCAGATGATTGCAGGGCAGTCTTGGAGGATCTTCGCTGATCAATCTGCTCTTTGAGCGACTTCTCGAGCCGCTGTCTCTGCAGCTGGAGCTCTGCCTTGATCAGATCATCAGATTTCTCAAGTAGGATAGGATTAATCTCGGCCTTGCCAGTACCAAAGCTCCTAGAAACACCTGGGATGACTGGGGCAGAGGCAGTTGGGGCTACAGCGACAGCTGGTTGCTGCAGGTTCGCCTTGAAGGACTGCATGTTTCCCGTCTGATACCCGTTGATAGCAGAGCTATTATTTTTTGGCTGTACGGAAGAGGAGGAGGATGATGATGGCGCAACGCGTTCTGTCGCGTGAGATGTGGGTGGTTGCTGGGGCGCAATAGGCTTTCCCACAGACGAAAGGGGTACTTTGATACGAGGGTGTTTCCCAGACACTATTGCATCTCGAAACTGGACAACCTTTTGATACTCGCGAATTTCATCGAGGTCAGCAGGTGTCAAGACAGCAGAAGGGCCTGGCCGATGGCCGAAGGCTGAGGGGTCTTTCGCCATGTCGGCTTGGGCCATTGCGGTGAATCAGGTTAGCAGCAGAAATTGTCCATAAAATCAAACCAGACGCCCTCCAGACGAAAAGCAGAAATGAATGTAGATGTCGGTATTATACAATCACGGGAAGATGGAAGGTCGGCGACTATGTTGGAGAAGGATGTCGGACGTGACAACCTTTCCGATGCCTCACGGAATTGATGGGAGAGAAGGAAGAGAAGTGTTTTAGACTCGCACGCTTAAGTTCGAAGCTCACTGGAACTTTTTTTACTCGAAAAACTAGAGTGCACAGACCCACTACCTAGCCTCAGCTACGTTACCACCTGCTTTAGCGCCAAAGCCCTGTGAAATGTACCTAGGTAGGTAGGTATCTATGCACGTACAACATGTACCCGCCTATAACTGGGCGCATACCCCGGCAACTTGACAATGCCTGTCAAGGCCTGCCTTGGTTACGTCAAACTTGCCCACCTACCTTGTATGTACCTACAAAGCGGCGGCTCGACCTTCGATATGCATTGTGCATCTTTCATGTACCTATCTCGCCGATGACTCAAAACACTTAACCTACCTAGGATAGAAACATAGCATATATTACAAATTCAAGAACTTAAAAGGTCAATAAGCTATAAAGACCGTAGTTGGTTTCGAGAACAGGTATAAATACTCTTGTGAATCTGGTAATTGCCATGCCTACCTGGGTTCAGCAGTTAATCAACGCCAACTGCGCTACCTGTTGAAATTGAAATAATCCTCAAGGAAAAAGAAAACATTGAAAAAGTCTTTTCTTCGCATTATATCCCCCCCCCCCCCCTCTCCCTCTTCGCTTACAAGTTAACATTGCCCAACTCAAAGCAACTTTTATAAATATTCACTTGGTACATTCATCTCCACACTCGAGAAGAGTCTATATTCTGAGTTTAAACGTTGCTGTTGAAAACAGGAGTGATGGGATCACAAACAACAGGGCCCAATGGCGCAACATCGCCTCTGCCAGTGCTATTCTTGTAAGTCTGGCATATGGACCAAGCTACCTATATCCTTATATATACCTATCTATGTGTATATATGTAGCAAACAGATAGTCGAGATACTAACATTTGCCATAGTGACATTGACAACTGTCTATACCCCAGAAGTGAGTTCTCATTCTCTCTCTCTGTCTTGGGTTGGCAGCAGAGGCAACATTTTCATACCTATACTAACCTCATCATAAACCCACCGCCACCAGGCACCAAAGTCCACGACTTCATGGCGACCCTGATAGACGAGTACTTCGCCCAGCACCTGGGCCTCCCGAAGGAGGACGCCGTCCGGCTGCACAAGGAGTACTACCAGAACTACGGGCTCGCCATCGAGGGCCTGGTCCGGCACCACCAGATCGACCCGCTCGACTACAACGCCAAGGTCGACGACGCGCTGCCGCTCGAGGGCATCATCAAGCCGGACCCGGCGCTGCGGCGGCTGCTCGAGGACGTCGACCGCTCCCGGGTCCGGCTGTGGCTGCTGACCAACGCGTACGTGACGCACGGCCGCCGCGTCGTCCGGCTCCTCGGCGTCGAGGACCTCTTCGAGGGCCTGACCTACTGCGACTACTCCGAGCTGCCCATCATCTGCAAGCCGCACAAGGACATGTTCGAGCGGGCGATGCGGGAGGCCGGCGTAGACCGCGCCGCGGACTGCTACTTTGTCGGTATGTGGGCATCCAACTGCAACTTCGCAACACACCCTCTCTCTCTCAATCCCCCCTTACGAGTTGTGTGAAGAAAAGACAAGAAAGAAAGAAACAAGAAAGAAAAAGAAAAGATTGTTGTTGAGAAGCTGACACATATGTGTGTTCCCCCTTCCACAGACGACTCGCACGGCAACTGCGTCGGCGCGCAAAAGATAGGCTGGACGACGGTCCATCTGGTAGAGGAAGGGCTGCCGGTACCCCCGACGCCGGCGTCCCAGTACCAAATCCGGCACCTCGAAGAACTACGGGACATCTTTCCACAGTTCTTCAAATCGTCGTCAAGCTGAAATCGTATTATTTGCTGCCATCGCCATCGTCGCCGAGGTTTCATCAGGCATTGAACATACGACGGATATTTGAATGGTGATTAAAGGGTCATAAGAGTCATTCGAGGCGTTCCCAGCAGAACGCCGAGGATGAGAAAGACTGGGGGTCTACGGGTAGAGATGAGCGAGTATGTATCCCCAACATAAGTAAATAAGTAAACAAATAAATATAGATAAATAGCCGAAGCTACCTCCTATCTACCCCTTCATCCCCATATGAATGATATAAAAGCCTAACCGACGCCATCCGGAACGCCCGAGCCTGGGGTATCATCTATAATCTACTGAGTGTGGAGCGTTGGTCCGTCGTAGGGACAACTTCACGGCCGTCTGATGCTGCGGATGACGGCGTCCAGCTTTGCCATCGTGTCCTCCTTCTCCTTGATCGCCCCCTGCCGCTGCGCCTCGGCGACCTTCAGCTCCTCCTCCAGCTCCTTGATGTTGCGCTCCTGGTCCTGCTCGCTGTTGTCGAGGCCCGGGAGTATCGAGATGAGGAGCTCGATCTGCTGCTCCTTCGTGATCAGGTCCTGCGCCAGCTCGACCTGGGCCGCCCTGAAGACGTCGTCGGGATGGGGATCGACTGCGTGTTTAGGTAAAGAAAGCATGTCAGCAGGAATGTCCCGGGAAGGAGGAGGTTTTGCTTTAGAAAGGGAAGAAGGAGAAGAAGCGGAAGAGAAAACTGACCCTCTTGTTGTTCGGGCTCTTGCTTAACGTCCCGAATCTGATCATTGGGGCCGAGGGTCTCGAGGTTGTGGTGCCGGTTGACGTAGTGGATGCATGCGACGAACTGGTGCGCGAGCTGGAATCCTAGATGTTAGTAGTTCCCTTTTTTTTTTCTTCTTCAAATATCACAGTCACATACGAACCTGGTCGACAGAATCTTGCAGCTGTGTGAGCCTATCGCCCATGATGACTTGCCTAGAACTCAGCTTCGGGGTACGCGCGTTAGTTCGTTGAATTCTGAGTTAACATAGTGTAGCTATGTTGGAGCTTGAGAAATGGTTTGAATCGCAGAAGGTCAGTGGGGGTCAACGGGTCTTGCATAATTGCAAGGGTGCTTGTTAAACCCGGTTAGTTAGGTACCTCGGTACCTGGCCATCCTAGGCGTGCTAACATGGTATTTATTGGTCCCAGCTGCTTCCGCCTCAAATGCGGATTATGTAACCTAGTTATAAATTTTCCTTCTTCTCTGTTCACCCGAACGCATATACAAGAGCAAAGCACAAGCAAGGATATAATGGGATGAGGCTCCTTCCGGCCTGCCGATGGGGCAGACTACGCTCGCTAAGCACACGAAGCAGCATTATCGGCACCCTCCTGCCTCGGCTTCAACCCCCTCGCATCTCAGCGCCGCCAACCACGCCGCGATACTTCTCGGACAGCAATCCACCCTACCCGGACGCCCGCACCACCGAGCACCATGACCTCGCCTCGTACGCCGCGTACGCCGCTCGCACGGGCCTGGACGTGGACTCCAAGCTGTTCGTCGGCACGCACTTCGAGTACACGGTGGCGGCCGCGCTGGCGCCGCTCGGGTTCAGCATCAAGCGGGTGGGCGGGCGGTCGGACGGCGGCATCGACCTCTTGGGCACGTGGGCGGTGCCCTCGGCGCTGACGCCCGTGCGCGTCATCCTGCAGTGCAAGGTGTCGTCGCGGGGCACCAACATCCGCCCCAACATCGTGCGCGAGCTCGAGGGCACCTTCGTCGGGGCCCCGGTCGGCTGGCGCGGCGCTGGTGTCCTCGGCATGCTCGTTGCCCAGAAGCCCGCCACCAAGGGCATGCGCGAGGCCATCGGGCGGAGCCGCTGGCCCATGGGCTTCATCTGCTGCTCCAAGGACGGCAATCTCGAGCAGATGATTTGGAACCACAAGGCAGAAGAGAAAGGGTTGGAGGGGGTGGGTGTCGCCATTCAGTTCCCACAGGGCGCTCGCAGCCGGGGCAGACCGCGCTTGGTGCTGACTTGGAAAGGAAAGCCGTATGTACCTGAAAGACCATCATCAGCCGAGGAGGATAATTTTGCTGCTAAGAGTGTTAAGCAGTCAGCCAACATGAAATAATAATAAAAACCCAGTCCACTCATAATGCAAGTCGTTTCGTCCATGATACTACCCTCTTGTAGCCCCTAAAATCTCGGCCATCGTAGAAGATCTCTTCTATCTGGTTCATAAGCCTAGAGACATTGTCAAATTACCAGGCCATACAACGACCTGATAGTCATGATTGTGTAATATTTCATAGACGGCCCACATCAATCCTTGTCTGCCGAAAGCTTTTTGGTACTTTCCAGGCCCTCTGCTGGGCGATCTCAGTATTTCCTAAACATACCAGAAAGGATGATTCTTCGCTCGTCTCTACTGACAACATATAATATCAAGCCACTATGTCCCGTATGTCACAGATCACCTAGCCTCCCAACCCCCGACAAAGTCCACGATGCTCTTTTCCCCCCATGTGATACTCTCCCATTACGAAGAAGGACGCCCACCCCACTCATTACAACGCCATTCATGATCGGTCTTCGAGGCACATATCCCCTTATATATTCACGCAACGCTTTTAAAGAAGGGAAAGTCGGAAAGGGGGAAAAAAAGAATCCCTACGCTGTAGCCCAATGATGAAATACACAATAGCCTACCACCCCCCTCTTCTCATCAAAGGGCCTCTTCTGTCGAGTAAATATAAAAAAAAGGTAGTATTCCGTTCCGTCCTATCCCAAATCGGAGACAACCGCCTCCCCGTCCCGCCTTACATATATCTAAACCCATTCCTTCATACCCTTCTCCTTCCTCCTTTCAACCCTTTTTTTTTTTTCCCTTCTCTTCCAACCCTCAACCCTGAACCCTCAATCCTCCCAGATCGCCGCCCTCGCCCTCTCCGCCTCCTCCTCGCGGCGCCTCTGGGCATCGCGCTCCTCCTCGCGCCGGCGGCGCTCCTTCTCGCGCACGGCGCGGTCGTATGCGCGCTGCTCCTCCGTCGCCCGCGGGGCCCGGAGCCCCAGCGCGCCGGCGATCATGCGCCGCGCCACCGCGTCCGTCTTCTCGGGCCGCGCCTTCTCTCCCGGCGACTCGGGCGAGGGCAAGGGCGAGGTCGACATCGGCGTCCCGTACCCGTATGACGGCGAGATCGGCGTCGGTGGCGGCGCGGCGGTGCCTGGCTTTGGCTTTGGCTTTGGCTTTGGCACTACGGCTATGGGCGGAATATAGACGGTGCTGGTGCCGGGGTCTCTGTTGGTGGGTTCCGCCGGTGGTGATGGTGAGGATAGTGGCTGGGAGGGAGGAGGGTCCCCGGCCTCGGCTTCGGATGAGTCTTCGTCTTCCCATGAGTCTGCTATGACTTGTTTCTTCGGCTTGGCCTTGGGCTTCGGCTTGGAAGAGGAGGAGGGGTCGAGCGATAGGTTCGAAAGCGCTTTCGTCGCCTGGCTAGCCATGATGGGGGGTGTTCTAGGTATATATATATATATATATGTATTTGGCCTCGTAGATCCCGTAAGATCTCTTTTGCACTAGCCAAAAGGGTGTGTCGACCAAAAGCTCGCTCGCGCGACGTCGGGGATAAGTGCAAGTTCGTGGCGGGACAGCTAAGTGAATGACAGCGATGTCCGGAAAATGGGGTGGACAAGGTAGATCTGAAAGGCAGGTACCTTCTATAATTCCAGCAGGAGGTATATATAGAAGGATGGCTGCAACCAAGGGCCCCCAAGATCGTCTGAGATGCAGGAGATGAGATTAAAGCTGCAACGTCATGACGGAGGGGGTGAGCTTTAAGGTTGCAAAGAAAATGCCCGTGGGGAAGAATTGTGGGGGTGGATACATTTACGTTTAGGTACCTACCTAAACTGTAGGTACCTGGTATATACATCTTACATGGATAAGTTATCTTACCTGTAACAGCCCAGTGCATTTTCACCAAGATTAGGTAGGTAAGTACATATATAAACATCTACAAACCTACACATACAAGAAGCTGCGGGGTATAGGAAGAAAGAGTGAGTGAATACCAATACGAAATACCACCTCAGTAATAAGATGTCGAAAGTGTTGTGTCTACTACGTTTTTAGTTTACTTTATAGCGACTAGCCATTAGCAAAAAGCTCTTTAATCCCCTCATGCTTATCAATTTGCTCATTCACTATATACGTAACTCTCTTGCCCCGAGTCCCATAAGGAGACATGTGGTAGGCCTAGGTAAATAAACTAGCGAATTTGTGGTAGTCTTACTCTGTAGTAGCCTTACTCGAGGGAGCCCCCCACTGATGAGTGCAATTGATCGAGGTATACAAATCTACTACGTAAGGGGAAAGAAGGAAGAAGAGCAAGGCAGATAGAATATAACATAGTTCCATCGCGAGAAGAGTTATGATGACGACAGTCATTAAAACGTATGTTTATCAGACACCATCATCATTGATACTCACGCTAAGCCTGCAGGGAGGCCAGGGGGGAGGGGTTAAGGATGCCTATTATATCACTTCGTATAAACGCGACGAACATGGGTATAAGTTGACATTATCGTAAGTTTCTCTCTCTTCTATTTACATAGTATGTTATATATATAAATGAGCGTGCCAACGAGATCTTTTCCAAAGGAAAATAAAGAAACGTGTGAACTATAAACCCAGGAGACTTTTATTTTGTTATTATCACATAATTACCTACATTGGTATATTTTTTCGTCTGTTGTTTCCTCGCTCTCGTTCTCGCTCCGATTGCCTCCCCCCTGAGAGTGTTCCCCCAGACGTAGGGTTGCACGATAGGGGTAGTCTTAAAATGTCAGACGAACCGTCCCCACAGGACCGGGGGGCTCCTTCAGGGGGGCTATTCGACTCTACATTACTATATTCGCGTTTCCTCTGCCCTGGCGGTCAACAATTATGTAAATACATGGCGCGCTTTTCTCATTCGTAGACTTCACCTCAGCTCGTACTGACTACTTTTCGTTATAGAAGCTTTTGCTAGTCCTTCACTTTTGTTGTTATATGTGCTGGCAAGCAATTTATGTAGGGAGCTACCTAGGAGACGAAATGAACGACCCGGAGAAAGGCAACTTCGCACCCATGCTGCGATTCGAGCAACGTCCAACCAGGTCCTAGGCCCGATGCCATCTTCGACCTAGGCAACCCCATTGGCCCAATAGCATCATTTGCAGTCTTGGCGCGAGTTGCCCACGAGGGAACGCATGTGGTTAAGTAGCGGTGGAGTTTGCTGAGCCGCAAAGCCGAGATTTCCAAAAGCAAATTAAGTCAGATATACACCGAACCACAATTGGTTCTGCGAATCGACGCGCAAAGGGAAAAAAAAGAAAGAAATTCCCAAGGGGCGCGACGGGCGATTTCGTGATCTACACCTATGTAATCTTAGCACTGCACTATATAGAGTAGTTCAAAGATATTACAATAATAAGTCTAAGATGTGGCATACAGACTGATCTATACTTACTAGCCATGTCACGACACCACTTCGTCAGACTGCTTTTACTAACGACAGTGGTCCGTCCCGGACTATCTGTACGCCTAGCAGCTACGCTTACGGCTCCGCCGCCGCGGATCACCAACAGGGCCGCCATTGCAGATACTGACAGCATAACCAGCATTCCTACCGCAGCGGAGGGCTGCTATCAAGTTGCTGACTTAGTCGACACGTGCAATAGCGTAGTTACAGACTATCCCGCCAACGATGTCACGGGTGCCGAGCTCGCGTTGTTGTCATGCATGTGCTGCAAGGGAATGACGTTCGTGCCTGACGTGCTGGGCGGCGCCGCGTCGTCTTGTGTTGATTACATACAGACGGTCATGCCAGATTCGTCCTCGGATATTTCACGTATGTAGTTTTTCACCTTCGCTTATCGTCATCGCTACCCTTGACTCTTCTCCCGTCATTTTTAGGGGGTCTTTTTTTTCGGTATTCTCTCCCCTCTTATCCCCCAGGGATATGGCTAGGAAAAAAGGATGCTCACACAAAGCATAGAGTACAGGGCGCTTGAGACGTATTGTGCGTCGGCGGAGTCGGCCTTGACTTCGTGTAGGCGATCACTCAATCCGTCTACTACGTCGACGACCACGAGATACGGTAAAGCTTGTACCTCGTTCTTCGACGTTGTCAGCGCCTGTTATGAAGAGACCCCAGGGTTTGAGACGCTACCAGTCAGCTCGCAAGTCAATTGTTACTGGTAAGCCGGCTACTTCCCTTGATATATTTCCATGCAATTTGCTCAGAGCTCGGTCTCACCTATCCCACCCCTCTGTTTTCCCACTCTATTTAACAGCGACCCGGAAGAGGGGGCATCCGTGGGTGTTTATTATGTCGGTGGATGAGGAAGGCTAACCACATACCTCCTCCCTTCTTATCAAGCTATGCTTCCGACACTGCCCACACGACATGGCGACCGGACTATTTCGGTGGCTTCGCCGGCGGCTGCGCTTCCTGGGCCAGAACTACCGACCCAGATAATTATGAAGGTGGGTGTCAATAATCCCCTAGCCTCTAGAATGACCTGGAAATCAATGCCCCCACCGTAAAGAAACTTGGTTAACCTAATCCTTTATGTCTCTTAAAATAGTATTCTCAAAATACGCGACCCTTTGTGCTAGTTTTGGGGACGTTTTATCCGCCGGCAGGATATACGACTCTTCACAGAGTGCCGTGACCATGACGCAGATCGGCCCTGGCTTGATTTCCTCGCCGACGGCCGTCACAGTGACAGTGATGCAGTCGGCGAGTTCAACCCCTGGGATAGATGGTGGCGCGTCTTCACTGTATTATACAGACGCAGCTTCGTTGTCTATTGTTTTTGCGGCGTTCCTCGTGGGCTTTTGGCTTGTGCTGTGATGAACTTCAAGTTGTTACAGAGTCGCCCCCCTTTTCAAGCGCAGAGACCAACGACTCAGACGTTGGTATCGGGTTATAGATACCCTGGAGCCTGATTTTTAAAGGATGTGTCATTGATAATTGTGACTGCGCTTGCTAATGTTAATAAGATAGACAAGCAGGACACTAACAGCTACTAGATATACAGCCCTAACTGTTTAGCTTACTAATATAAGTATTATATGAAAGACATACGCGTGATGTCATTAACTAAGAACTTCGTTGTCTAGGCCTTCTAGTATGCAGAGATATATATCAGATGATCAGGAGAACAGGACTTCCTGCTCAGGGGCCCGAGGGAAGAAAAAACATACCAGTTATACTCTAAATTTTATGTGTTACGTATTGCCTGCTCGTAGGTCTATATCCACTGAACGCAGAGCCTCGACGGCCCATTCTGGGTAGTTGGCTTTGTCTGGGTACAAATTGGCGAAGAAGCGCCGCAAGAACGCCGGGTACTCGTCAGCAATAATGGCTGCCCGGACCTCTCTCATAAGTTCGAGCTGATACCACACATTGTGAATGGAGAGAAGATGTGCGGCGACGGTCTCCTTGGACGTATTATGGTGGACAAAGGCACGCGTGATACCGATTGCCCCCTCCCCTGTTCTGCAGCAAATGCAGCCGCAGCCTTCTTCTATCGGGCCAAAATCGTTGGCATATTTCGAATTGCGGATGTTCAGCACGCCGTGCTTGGTGATGGCATTGCCAAATCTGGCGGTCCGTGTCGGCCACACGCAGTCGAACATGTCGGCGCCTAGAGCGACACTGACAACTAGGTCCTCAGGATAGCCGATACCCATCACGTAGCGCGGTTTCAGCTCTGGTAGTAGCTCAGTGCACGTCAACACCACGCGGCAGAAATCCGACTTTGCCTCGCCTCCACTGAGGCCACCGATGGCGATTCCAGGGGTGTCCCTTGCCACCATTTCTTTGGTGCACTCCCGCCGCATGGCGGTGTCTAGCCCGCCTTGAATGATGCAAAACAAATTCTGCGTGGTCGGTTTCTTGTGTGCGGCTATGCAACGATCCAACCACCTGACGCTGCGCTCCATGGCTTCTCGCATGCGCACGTGATCTGGAGAGGTGGTGACGAGCACATCATCCAGCTGCATAATGATGTCGCTCCCGATGGTGTTCTGAAGAGCTATGGAATGCTCCGGCGTTAGAAGCATCGGCGTGCCATCATGGGGGCTCATAAATCTGACACCTTCCTCCGTAACATTCGCAAGCTTGAGTAAGCTCACCATCTGGAAGCTATACATACTCGTCAGCACCTAATTACTTGGGCTAGTCGAAAGTCGACATGGCGACCCCGAGAGAGAGCATACCCTCCGCTGTCTGTCAAGATGTTGTGGTCCCATCCTTGCAGCTTGTGTGCACCTCCAATGGCGTTCAGAACCTCCTGTCCGGGCCTCAGCCCTAGATGGTAGGTGTTGTTCAGGCAGAGACGGCATCCGGTCTCTTCCAGTTGCTCAGGGGTGAGGCCCTTCAGTGATGCTTGGGTTGCAACGGGCATGAAAAGAGGAAGCTGGACAGGCCCATGGGGTAGGGTCAAAATGGAGGCACGGGCTCGGGTTGTCTAAGACCGTCATCAGACAAACCCGGAAGGTCGCGAGACAGAAGGCATGGATAGTAACAAGGTAGAAGCTTACTGAGCAACGGGCAACAAGCTCGAAGGTGAGAGCTGCCGAAGAGGCAGAGGCTATAGTGCCGGCCATCCTTCTCAGCATTTACAACTACAGCCGTGCTAAGAGGAGAATATCGATGCCGAGAATTCAATATCTATTTGCATAGATATGCAACGTCATAGGGAGACGAGAGACGTAGGAGGTGGGGTCCGGGAAGGCCATCGCATGGTATGTGTTAAGGTTAGGTACTAATTGTACATACAATGAATGCATGAAGAAGTAATTTTGGCGTCGATTAGGGCTGAGATTTATTCTTAGGCTGCGATGTACCTAAGTACATATCTAGGTATGTACGGACGCATAGATGTACAAGTTAGTGTAATCTGAATGGTCCGTGTGCTAGGTTCGTACCTACGTAACCTAAACCTTCTGGGCTAGAATCGGCGCTGTAAAATAATTTGTACTACTATGCGCCAATGTATCAAAAGACATACGAACGCTTAACGCTTACTTAATTTGTACATGTAGGATGTTACATGTCTAGGGTAAGCAAACAACTAATCAAATCACGAGAACTCCAATGGTCATTCATTCTTTTTCTCTGTTTCCCTTCCCTCCACGGACATGAAAAAAAGTGTAACAGGAATAAAAAATCAAATTCTCAAAATCAACTAGCCAATGGTTCTTCATATACTCATATTGTCTTCCCGGAAGGAGGCTACCTACCGGGGTTCAAAGCAGTTAGCGGCCGTCCAAGTCTAGACCTTGTCAGGGCTCCCCCCCTAACGTTGAGGGCGCAGGTCGGGTGAGAAAAAAAAAACAGTGGGATTGTGGCCTGATGCCCCCTGTAGCCAACCGAGATCGGGAATCTTCGGGCGTAAATATGGCAATGAACGTCCTCATTTGACCTTTTTTAGGGTGCCGCTACGACGGCGTAGAAGCCCTTTGAACTAGAGATCATACGATGCTGACGGTGCTGTTAGGGGACTGCGGCCACGCCAGCGCGGATTGTGTTGCCTCGACTGAAAATGCCAAGATGGAGACGAGAAGAGGCAGAGAGACGTTTCATTTCGACTCCCCTTCTCCCTCCCCGTCGACAGCTTGCTCCATACGGGTCGATATTAGCGCCAGCATGTCGTGCTCCCGCTCGCTGTCAACGCCGGTCTGGCAATATCGCGTTGCATATCGGCAGTTGCCAAGTTCGTTCTTCGATCCGGCCTCGCCTTGGCTCGAAGCTTAAGTGACCTGTCTCACCTGCTGTCTGGGTCCCCATCGTCTTCCGCCAGGAAAGCATCGGCCGTCTTCTCGCCAGAGCTTGGCCAGACGTGGCCCAGTAGGTGTATTTTGGGGCGATCTCGTTTTCTTGGCCTTCCATCAAAGCGTCGCCAATGCAATCGCGGACAATCGCGGAGGAACCGCACCCCCAGCTGAGCACGCGACAAGGAACACCCCTTTAGTTTGGGCCTTTGTGGGCTCTCTCTCCGTATTTGAAAATCGTCATAAATGCGTCGCCTCCCAATTGTGTCGTATTTTTCCTCGACCGCAGCCACATGGTCGGTCTCGAGCTCTGACTGTTGCGTTACTCCTTTGCCTTTATTCTCCCTCCTCCTCCAGGTATACAGGTTGTGGCCATGTCATCTCAGCCGTCATCATTCACCCTCTTCTCTTTCCTACCCGCCGAGCTCAGGCTTCAAATATGGCGGCTCTCTTGCCATCAACGAGTCGTTGAGGTTTTTTACGATCATGAAAATGATAAATGTACCACGACCGCCACACCTCCGGCCGTTCTTCACGCTTGCCACGAATCTCGATCCGAAGCCTTGCGCATATACAAGTTGTCCTTCGGTACCAATTCCCACGAGCCGAGGATATACTTTTGCCATGAGTCGGACACCCTCTACCTTCCCCGCCCTCCCTCGATGGGCTACAGTGATGACTCGCGGTCCTTCACGGAACTCGTGCAAGATGCCGATGATATCGTCAACCTTGCAATAGATCATGTCTCGCCCACCATCCGGAGACCTTGGGAGACATACAACAAATACGCCCTTATGCAAAGCTTCCCGAGAGTCAGGGAAGTCTATCTAGTATTGCACGACGACCCTTTAGCGGATGAGGAAATCCATGGGGATGTGGACTTGGCCGACCCCGCCGGCGACGTCCTGGACCTGTGCCGTCTATTGTCCGACGTGAAAGAATCTTTTTCTTACGAGGTCGGAACGACGCACGATGTTGGCGAGAAAGAGGAGGTAGTTGAAGAGCCCAGGCTACCCCCGCTGGTATTGAAATCGATTGTTACGCCGCATCACTAGAGGAGGATAATAGATGCTTGCGGTTGGCTCAACCTGAAGCCTGAATCTTGGGCGGGCGAGGCAGATGCTACTTCGACGGCTGGGGCTATGGGCTTCGAGTCGCCTCGCAGAAGGCATTGCATATCGTGAAGATGAATGCCAATATTCGTCTCGCCTGACAGCATCTGGAGACGAAAAAGGAGGGGTATACCTGGGGACGATGGTGTAGTGCCCGCTTGAGTATGTTGCAACCTACGAGCACCTCTAGTGACAAGTTATTTTGGGTCGAACGGGTACAACAACGAAGCGTGGCGATGGGTGCGATTATATGGACTAGCATACCCATCAAGCATATCCTAGCAATCCAGAGTAGACCAATAGCATATAATATATAATTCAACGTTAACTGCCGTCTCTTAGTGGCTCATTAGAGGGCTATTGTGACTTGGACGAGTGTTTACATTACTAGACTATTGGTGCTAATGTAGTTTGAAGGGTCAAGGTGCCAAGTATGCCGGTTTCCAAAGAACTCGATCAAATATAAGGAACTTCAGGTTTCATCTAATTTGACGTAAGAAACCTAGCAAGGGATAGTAAACACTTGTGATACTACGAGTAAGTTTTCCCTAGTAACGAAGATTACCTGAAAGCCTCCTTATTTTACTCGGTTTGGTGTGTTAAAGTCGAAGCCGGCTCCTTTCCAGTCTACATTGAAGGAGCGTACTGTATTTATGTTACACTAGCAAGACCTGCCTGGGTGACAGTTTTGGTGTAGCCAACTCGTGTCATACAGAATTCATTCATCGTAACCCGTACCAAGGTCACGATCTGTAGGAAATATAGTGGGCTTTAAAAGTTTTTATTTTATCTTATTTTATTTCAAGTTCAGCAGAGATACTATTTTACCAAAAGGAGAAAAGAACCAAAAAAAACCCTCCATCTATACCATCACGGGTAGGAAAGAGAGAGAGATTTAATACTGTAAATTGGCAAAGGCATTGTGTACGAATTCTCTAGGCTAAAGAGTTGAAGTTGGCAGGTTGCAAAAGACCCCTGCAAGTTGCAGAGCAGCCGCAGAAGCAGAGTGCGGTTCTTCGCGTGTGCGGTGGGGCTACTGAACCAAAAAGCTGTAGTGTACAAAGTACCAGGTTCTCTTTTTTTTTTATCTCGACGTGCCCCGCCATTTGACTCACAACCGATAACACCCCAATTATACCTACCTCCGACGGGGTACCTTATGTACCTACCTACCTTACCTTACCTTACCTTACCCTTACCTTGGGGGTTATTTATACAACGACCTCGAACTTGTATAGACTGCAGGTGCCGCCGACCGTTACGGAACAATCTTATCTCCTCTCTCAGCGAGCAAAATCCATCTCTTCTGTATAGGAAGGAATCGAGGCTTCATCTACACCTGCCCTCCGCACGATGGCGACCGACGACGACCATGTCGGCCCCGGTTCGCACGAGCTACCCATCCGCAGCAATCCGGACATCGAGTCCTTCGAGTACGTACTCCCCCCCCCCCCCTTCCCGCCCTTAAGGTGCTTTCTTTCTTTCTTTTTTTTTGTTTAAAAGGAGAGACCGCGAGGAAACCATCGCTAACGGTAGGGGGTATGTTCCGTCTCGCTCTCCCCCCGCCCCGCGCAACAGCATCGTGAAGACGTACCGCCGCCTTCTCGCCGACGACCCAGACCTGACGATGCCGGTAGCGGCCATCGAGGCGCTGATCGAGGCGCTGGGCGCCTCGTCGGCCAGCACCGTCTTCGAGACTATGGATCTCGTCCGGGCGCAGTCCGAGCGCCTGCGCCGCGCCGTCCGCAACCCCGTCGCCCTGTCCCACGGCACCGACCTGTTCCAGCAGTACCTCGTGCTGTCGCTTAAGCAGCCCGGGCCCGCCAGTGGCGGTAAGGGGCCCACCGCCGCCGCCTCGGCCGGCAGCCACGAGAACTTCGAGGTCGTCCGCCAGCACCTCATGCGCAACGGCCGCCTGTTCGCCGCCCGCGCCAAGGACGCCCGGATGAAGATCGCCGAGGTTGGGAGGTATATAAACCTTTATGTTTCTTCTTTCGTTCTTTGCCAGCGGATGGAATGAAAATTGAATGAATAAATGGCTGATGATATATGTGGTTTAGGGGATATATCCGCGACAACTATGTCATCATGACCCACGGAGGCTCGAGAGTCGTCGAAACCCTGCTGAGCAAGGCGGCCGAGTCCCTGCCGGGAGACCCCAGGCGGCGATTCAAGGTCATCCATGTCATCGACGAGGCCCGGCGGGAGCCGAGCGAGAAGGTGGCCGCGGCGCTCCGGGCCCAGGGCATCCCCGTCGCCACCATATCCGCAGGCGCCGTCGCGTATTCCATGTCCATGGTCGACATAGTCCTTGTCGGCGCCGAGGCCGTCACGGCGAACGGCGGCGTCATCTCGGCCATGGGCACCTACCAGATGGCCATACTGGCCGCCGCCCGCAAGAAGGACTTCTTCGTCGCCGCCGAGCAGCACAAGTTCGGCAAGACCTTCCCCCTGACCCAGTTCAAGCTCGGCTTCCAGCAGGACATAATCCAGTTCAAGGGATCCAAGGCACTCGAGAGCGGCGAGGATGCTGCAAACCCCGCTGCCGCTGAAGACCCCGTGGACTATACGGTATGTTTCAGGAAGAAGAACCGGCACTTAAGCCCCAAGTGATATGTTTATGGGGGTCTGTTAACTAATACTATCTAACCCCCTTAGCCGCCCGAGTACATCACTTCCTTCTTTGCCGATCACGGCGTTCTTCTACCATCGGCGGTCGCGAAGGAAGTTCTGGACTTCCTCTTCTGAGAGGATTTACGACGTGATAGTTCTCGCTCAGAACGATGAACTTTTAATGCAGTCCCGACTTCCACGATGGACCTCGACTCGGTCTTTGTAGCTTACTTCGTCCCGGGTGGCATTACATGCGGATTTCACGATTCGGGAAAGCAATAGAAGGGAGTAGGGTATCATCGATAGGGTAACCCTCGCCGGGGCTTGGTAGCAAGCCGCCCGAAAAGAATTATGCCCCTCACCGAGGAACGGACATCTGGGGGCAGTAGTGCATCATAGCAAGTTGAAAGATCAAAAGCGTTTAGGTCTGAAGAGGACGGGAGGAAGCATAAGTCAAGCCTGATTCATTCACCTATGAACTTATTAGGTGTATTGGAAGGCTACTTCATGGGAAAGGTATTCATATACGTCTATACGAATAAAAACGATGATGCCTTATAGGGGAGGGGGGAATACTTGTGGCCGAAGTTCGGGCTTTATATATCCGAATTGTTGCAAGCTATGTATGCATTTTGCTCTAGGGCAGGCTGAGTATCAAAAAGGGGGTTGGGGGGGGACAATTGGAAATGCCCTCCTCTAACTTGGGTAAGATTTTACGTGCACTACCTAAACTTGGTAGCTATAAGGGAGCCTTCCCCCTTAGCAAGGAAAAAAAATCAAGGAAGTATCAAACTCATTAATATCATGCGTGATTAGTCATCGTGTGTGAGTGAGAGAGAGATACAATGAAGGAGTAAATAGTATTGAGTAGAGCGGGGCTGGGATGTGTATGCTATTTGAGTGTCTTTGACCTGAAGATCTTCATCCACCGATATCGTTTTGCATTAAAGGTGTGGGCAGTAGAAGATGAGAGCGAGAGTTTTGGTTCTTATTTTTTTAAATCCAACTTCGCAACCGGATCGTAACTATGTAGATGGATATCATAACTACCCCTTGCTTTTGGGGTTTATAGAAAAGGAGTGAGGATAGATAGCTAATGTGATACGTGGAACTTTGTAAACATGCCTCCGTCCGCCCTCCATTTTACCACTCCCTTGAATGATAGATAGATAGATAGGATGATATGCAATAGATGAGCGCTAAACATCACACTTTTTTTTTTTTTTTTCGTTGTTGGGATTGCTAACCCCTTCACGTCCTCTGCTACGCGACTCTAAGAACGAACGACCGTATAACCGGAGCGAAGTTGATTCGCTCCACGAGCGGGTAGATCTGATCCTATACAGATAAAGATGCCAAATCGACCATGACACCAACGAAAGGATGAATAGATCACGGAACGAACGAGCTTAACCTGTCTGCTGATCTACCAGAGTTGAGAACTGGCTTGGATCTCAGACGGCTAAGATAGAGGCGGACATAGATCATATGACGCATCATGGATTACGCCGCTGGGTTATTGCTTGTCCCGAACAAGCCTCGCGCCGGCCCAAGGGTATAAGTAGTTGCGCTGATACCAATTAACGCTATTGTAGGTTAGTAGACTACCAAATAAAAGGATATCACCGAAAGGGATATATAGTGCCGCTTACAAGGTTTTCCTCCCAGCGACTCGGGGATGTGTAGCCCACGAGCCACCGAGAACGATGTTGTGCTTGTCGTCAAAGAAATCCGCTATTGGGGAAGAAACTCATGTTAGCAGATTGCTTTCCTCCAGGCTGGCTTCGCTAGTTAGTGGCTTGGGTCACATACCGGTATAAGCAGGATATAGTGACATGGGTTCGAAGCCCTCGTTTTTCCTCAGGGGCGAGCTGGTCCACTCCCACACACCACCCATCTCAGCCTGTCCCGCCAAGCGGTTGCCATGTGCAGTCACGGCAGTGGGATGCCAATGGTGGAAACCAACATTGGCACTAGTCAGGTCGATGAAGAGCTCGTCTGTTGTGGCGTAGTTCCCATCGACCAGCTGGGAAGGATCTGACGGCGGTGTTTCTTCGACGCCGTCGTTCACGAGATGCCTATATTAGATAGACGGCTTAGCTACGTCCGTTGAATGGACGCAATCGGGAACTACTTACGCGTTGACTGCGGGGACGGTGCTTCCGAGTGTACGCTCGACTTGCTTCCTCTTCGTAATGTCAACGTATGCGTAGATGCTGCGAGCTTCTTCGAAGGTGGGAATTCGACCACCCATCCAAGCGGCGCAGCCAGCGAGTTCATCATATGAGGCGAAAATCGGCCAATCCAGGGCATGTTCTAGTGGAACTAATCCATAGACAGTTCGCACAGCCTTACCCTTTAGAAACAATGAAGGCAGAGACTTTTCGCCATTTGCAAGGTCATATGAGTGTCCCTTGACGTGCCCATTCGCACCATCAGTCGGCTCCTGTTTCTCCTCCGCCCATGATGCAGGGAGCTTTGTCGTCTTCATATCGCACATGTACCAAGCATACTGCGCGAATTAGAATTGTTGTTGCCAAATAGATAATTATTCTCACCTCCTCATTTGTGATAGGTCTTCCTTTAGACTGGAAGCTATGGACGTGCACACGCCTCGGCGGCTTCTCATTGTCCCTATTATCCAGTCAGCTTGCCCGGTAGTGTCACTTGGGGTCTCGGATCAGACCATCCAAAGTGCCCACTTGAGTCCAACACATCCTCGGGGTCATCAAACCCTAGAGTTATTTCCTGCTCAGGTATATCGAACCATTCGTTGTTAACTTGCGAAGACTGCGCTTCTCGTGCTAAACTTTCGAAGTCCGGGCGCGACACATGAGGCGGTGGGAGGGTTTTGTCGCTCTGGAGCATCATGTAGAGCAGGGTCTCTATATGCATGATCTCATGTTCAAACCCAACCCATATAGCCCTTCCAATGTCTCTGGGGATTTTCTCAACCCCATCAGTATAATGTCCTCTCAGCCTTTTCCTCACCCGTTCCTGGTATCCCAGGATTTCCTCTACAGAAGGCCATTCGTCCGGAATTTCCGAGTGTTTGTGACAGAGTTGAGGATTGTCCACATCTGGGTCTATTCCCCTCTCAAACATGGGCTGAAAGGAGTCCGGAGGCGTTGGAGGAGCCTTGGTTGTCTTGGTCAATTGCAAATCCAGGAAGGCTGGAATGTGGCCTAGGTAGAATATGCAGGCATTTCGAAGCTTGATAGGTTTGTCCAGTAGTTCGTCACTCGGCAGCATTTGCCTAGTGACAACGTCCCAGACGGCCCAGAGGCTCTCCCAATCGCTCAAAGAAGGGATGTTTGATTGGGCATATTCGTGTGACTTTAGGCTGAAAGCCACGGTTGATTTAGCCAACAGATGAAGACCTATAGATCGTTAGTCAACTAGGTTTGCATGTATTCAGAGACTTGGCGGTTGCAAATCCTCCCCGCATTTTGAGACTGTGATAGAGGTAAACCATGATATTAATAGGCACCTCGTGGTATCTAGGAGGGACCTCTTGAGTGGCCAGGCAGTGTCTCCAAGTTGAGGGAAGTTCCGTTTATTCGTGGAAACGGCGCTGACAAACCACGGGTGCATCCGTGTTGCCGGTGTAAGGACGGCAGAGAGGTTCGCAGTCTACTCACCATAGTCTTCGTCTTCCGTCATCCACCGGCTAGTTTCCATCATGCCTACTGATTTCCACAAGTTTTGGCAGCCAGCTTTCGAATATTTTACTAAACATCCAGAGTTAGTAGTTTCTCTTCCAGTGTGTAGGTTCTGGGAGAACTAGGGCCTGGATCATGGGTCGTTACGGCGCAGTTTTAACAAAACTTGAGCCCTAGGGCGCGAGGGACAGGGAAACTGGCTTGGCGTACCGCTCTGCTCAACTTGAACACGCTCCTGGGCTTTGATGGTTTCACCCATGACGACAGTATCGCGGATGGGCGAATAAAATGCCTGATGACGTCCTCCATCGCTGTCATAAACGTATTCGCCGATGACCTCCCAATCGTCCAGCACGAATGCTTGCTCTCCAAGGACTTCATTGGCATGATCCAGTCCGTTGAGAATGAATCTTGACCAGTCAGTATGGGGGTAAAAAGACCGAGAGTTAATGAAGTGGTATCGAACTAACTTATGTGTGACGCCCTTTTTGTCTAATTCGTGGTATGTAGATTTTAGTATAGCTCAAGGTGCATGATCGTGCTACTGACCATTGTACGCGTGACTAGACTCCAGTGTCAGCAGGCTGGCACAACAGGAGCAAGTTAAGGCAATACGTTCTGCACATACTATACTTTGGAGGGATCAGTGCATGAGTCTACACCAATCAACAGGCTGTCTCTCTCGGGTTGAAGTATATCGGCGAACCCCTTCAAGAATGAGGCTGCCTCATCTCGATGGAAGTTTCCTAGTTAAATGCATTAGTTTCAACATGTACGTATATGTCCTTTTGTATGAGAGTCCGCACCGAGGCTAGATCCAAGGTGCAAGACACACTTTGGCTTGGCAAGTATCGATGGTGTTTTCAACCATTCTCGGCCATTGTCATAGGTCCCGAGGAGGCCGTGGCACCGAATGTGTTCAAAGGTCGGAAGCTGTGCCAGAGTCCTCGACAATTCTTGCTCTGACAAATCTAGAGCATAGTAGTCGATCGTCTTTCCTGCATCCTCAAGAGCCTGGAGCAAGAATAGTACCTTTCTCAGATTGCTGGTATATTTGTAAATAATTCATCATTGGTAAAAGCTGTACAACATCAGAACGCACCCACTACCCAGTTCAAGGACTAGGGACCCGGACGGGATTGTTTCGGCGATGGAAGTAGCATAGCGCCGCAGAACTTGAATCTCATGGTTTGTCAAGTAGTATTCTTCAAGGTATGTGATCTAATTATCTATTAGCATGAGCGTCAGGGACACAAAAATGAACTTATACCGACTTCTTCAAAAAGTTGTAAGCCCTTCGCATCGTAGAGGAGCAGAGTAGGAAGCTTCCGTGGCCCCTCTCGAGGACGAAAGAGATTATGAATATCTTCCTTTAGGTTATAATCGACAGCCGCCTGGCGAATGTCAATAATATCAGCAGTGGGAGCCTCGGGGGTTTTGCGAGCCTCCTTCCCCAACTTCGGGGGTGGAACGACTAGTTGAGGTTGAACGGGAGACTCGACGGCGCATGGCATAGTTGCTGGAAACTAAAACTAATTTTCTATCTTCCTTTATTTTTCCTTTGCAGCTAAGGAATCCGGTACAAGCTAAAGGGAAGGGAAGGGGTGAGACAGCTCTGTGGTGCAGAGCAGTTTTTGTTGTGGGATGAGAAGTAGGTACATGTAGTCAAGCAGAAGATGCCGGGGAAAGGAGGAGCAGCAGAAGTACTCACAACAGAGGGCAGGCATTGCGAGACGAGCTGGAGCTTAAAGGTAAGCACGGGACTAAGCTGCAAGCCTCGTCTGGGGACACGAGCTGACGGCCAATAATGGTGATGTCAGGCCGGGATCCAAGGTTGTCCGAGTCGACGTGCTATCCCATCTTACACTAGAGATGGTCACTAATGACGAAGCGGCGAAGCAAGTCGGGTCCCCATTCTTTCCTGGGCAGGGTCTTAGGCAGGGTACATCGACCCAGGCACAAGGGGACCTCGAATGAGCGAGTGAAAATTGGAAACGTTCTGTCATATCCTAGACCAACTCATGACCGGCCGAGTGGGATTCTTGAAGGAGCAGCAAATCAGGCGAAGGGAGAGCCACGAGAAGTCGATGAGCCTTGACCACTTAAGCCACGGCCCCCGCAATTAAAACGCCACCACGCGATCACGTCGTACCGCCGTACCCCCCCGACCTTCCATGCCAGAGCCTATGCATTGCCCTGTCGCTTACTAGTCTGGCAAGTCTAGCAGGTCTAGTCCCGCGGAACCCCAACTGTGCTACCTTAGTGCTGTATGATTTTCTCGGTAAGCGTGGTACTTCTCCATCTCCGCCCTGCGTCAGCCGTTTCACCATTTTTATCACATGGACAGTCTTATACATCAGACGTTAGCATTGCATCGCAGGAGTGAAGAACAACACTATATTGCACTGCCGGCTGACTTCTCGTAATTCCAGCCCAACTCACCCTCCATCACAATTAGCCGAAGAAGAAAAGAAAGGAAAGGTGAGTTAGGTACCTTACAGAAAGTACCTACTTACTTATATACCTATTCGACGGTGGTGTGTCAAACAACTTAGAGCCTCCTCTGTTTGCTTACTATTTGCCTATTGGAGTAACTTACATATTAACCCCGATGGATAGGTAGGTAGACAACGGCGAACGAGCTAGAGAGAGCGGCCCACCAATGATATAGGTTACAAATATAATAGAATTTGCTCCGAGGCTGGTATGTACTTCGTACTTCCCCCCTTGCGCGCCCTTGCAGTAGAAACTAGAAACCAGCAGCGGGTCCACGAACCCGTTACGGCCTCGTGCGTTCGCGTTCCCCCTTATTTATCGTCGGCTACGTCACGCCTACGAAACTTACAGACAGCGGATAACCGACTAGGTACATACCTAACGTAGACGCCGTCTTGCTCCACTTGACTTACCCCTCTCCAAGCTCCTCGTGCGTGGAATCTTTCGATGCTCTTTCTAGAACTGTACGCATAGGGGGTTTCACGTGGTGGCCGGATTTCTTCCACACTTGCCCAGATTTGTGAGGTAACACTGCCGCGGCCAAGGGGTCCTAGTGTGGGGGTTACTATAACCTCGCGGTAACAGGATATACATGTAGAGCGGCCAGCGGCCAGCGGCCTCGTCTCCGGCCTCGTCTCCGGCCTCGTGTGTTACCTTGTGCTTCCCCAGGCCCGTTCGTGAGTAGCCACGGAACCTGATCGATGCGTATTATCCCGAACTGTACGACGCGGGGAATCCGGGTCCTGCAGCCAGAGGCGCAGCCAAAGGTGCAGCCGAAGGAACAGCATAGCATAGTTGTACTGAGTAGGTAATCACTTCAAATGCCCATCCGGCTGCCCATCTATCAGATCACCCGAGACATGCGGCCCGCATGAGGATCGGGGATGCCAAGTCTCTCCTCCCCGTGACAAATCAACTGTAAGAAATATACCATCCACCACCCCACGTTTTCCCAGCTTACTTCCGACTTTTCGAATTCGTGGACCCTTATCTCGTAGGCTGATCTCCTTCGCGCAGTTTGATCAGCATAAAGAGTAGGTCAGGTGATGTTTTGTTTTTCTATATTCCCTGCGGTCTTCTTCTTCCTTTTCCTTTTCTTTAATACTACCTCGTTTTCCCACTATAATACAAGGTATGCGCAGTCACCTTAGACTATACATCGATTAACAAGCGACGAGAAATGTAAATCAGTCCAATGATGATAAGCTAAGGGCCCCATAATGACAGTGGATGGAACATAGTTTGTTTTCATAATGATCTATATTATTAGTCATTATATATGGTTTCTATGTCATAACTTGATAAGAGGCCCTGTATGATTTATGTGGACCTAGAGATATTTGTTGTATATCGACGATCTGGCTTGAAAAAAAAATGAGATAGCTGGTTACTAGTGTCCGGTAGGGCATAATGTTAACGTGGGATGGGTTTCTAATAACAATGCTTATTACTTCTCGACTGTAATGAGTTTCATAGTCAAATAACTAGTGGTTACCTAGTAATAAACCTTTTAGAAATATTCATGTTTAGCTATTAAATTAATATAATTCTGAGTTTAGCTTCGATACTAATATTTATTACCACTATCTTTGCTACTTAGTTTATAGTGAATATTCGTCTTCGTAGCCCACTTGTCTCGAGTTAAGCCTTTTAATCCTTAATACGAGCTAACAGGGACAACCTTGAAAAATATAACTTATAAGAGTTGTTATTACGGCTACATTTATAGTAAAATCAATGTGTATTATAAAATCGGCATTTATTAAGTAGTTAAATAACATATTCGTTTTAACCTTTTATAAAGGCCCTTTTACCCGCTAGATTCTTATATATGATGCGATATAAATTATGCGGTACGAGCTTGTATTTTAATACTCATTCTCCGATTTTCATTAAGGTTAAACAATTAGTTATTCAAGGAAACATGGAACCATCGAGATCTTTAGATAGGTATCCACCTAGACCAGTGTTAAGCGCCACCACCTCCGTTTCATTCTTTGCTCCAAGACTTATATAAAAGAGAAGAGAGAAATAATCTTCACATTAATCACGTAAACGCCTTCTCTCTTTGTCCTATAGTGGTGATCCCTTGAAGCTTTAATAGGTTTAATATAATATTTAAATAGTACCGGCTTCCTCCTTGTTAAACCATAGTAAGTTTACAGTGATGTTATAATAATCTTGGAGCTCTTTAGCGATTATTTTTAGTTTAATAGTGACTTTATATTCCATCATTATCAGTCTGTCATGCACCTACCGTGTCTTTTAACACCCCCTTAAAACATGCAAAAATGTCCCATTACTATTTAAACTCTAAAATGATTATCAAATAAGAAAACACTTAAAAGATGGGATCCTTATTCACGACGTTCTAGATGCCAAGATTCCGAAGCTATGACCTCGACAAAGCCGACTTGTAAATTCTAGTGAACACATGATTCATAACTGAGAATCCACTTTCAACTATTACCTTCACTTACTCTTCATTTGAAGTAGCTCTTATGTTACTCTGTCCTGGACCTGCCTCTTCCGACAGATTATCACCGCTGTGAACTACTCAGGCGTAAAGATACATAGCCCGCAAATGTTGGCTAAGACGAAAGGTTTCCATTTTGAGCTCGGTGTTGACGACATCATGGATAAACGACGTCAAGGGCCTTTGTAATGAGGCATATTAAGAAGAGGCCGTATCGTTCATTACTTTCCGGGAAGACTACAGAGTTAATAAATGGGGTTAAGGTTCGATTTAATGAAGCAGAAAAAATGCCTTGCTTATAAGGCTGTTTGGCCAATGAGGACAGCTAGCTAAGAATACCGGTATTAATCTCGGAATCTTCATCATCTTAGATAGTTTATAACAGCAACTTGTAAAAGCCTGTCTTGCTTAAATTTAATATCGTTTAACGACGTATTTTAAGTGAGGCTTAATAATAGCTAACGAGGTAATAAAACTACACTTTACACGTAAAATATATCGCTATTTATATAACGACCTTGATATTATAAAGTAGCTAGTTAAATATATTATATCGACATATATATAACGTACTATATAAGCGAGTGGACGAAACAAGCTCGCGAACGAAATGGTTTCTTATATAAAATCGACTTTTTCGAAAATTCATAACTTTACTCGTAAAAATAGGAAAAATCTCAGACCTTTTTTTCTAGTTATATAACTATATAATTTAACTAAAATAAAAATCCAAAAAATTAATATTAAAAGACATGAAAAGAAAACGCGTAAAAACTAAAATTATAATAAAACGCACGGACCTTTTTACGTATTTCTTTATATATTTCACCTTTTTTTTTGAATTTTATTTTAGTTAAATTATATAGTTATATAACTAGAAAAAAAGGTCTGAGATTTTTCCTATTTTTACGAGTAAAGTTATGAATTTTCGAAAAAGTCGATTTTATATAAGAAACCATTTCGTTCGCGAGCTTGTTTCGTCCACTCGCTTATGTAGTACGTTATATATTTTTAATATAAATTATACTGAAATAACTAGAACAATTTACATATACATAGTTAATTCATTTGAATTTTACTTCTATGGAATATTTATACGGCTTTTCATTGCTAATATAAACTGGGTAAATTAATACTTGACATTGTATTATGAAGCAGTTGAATTGTTACTCTTGAGTCACATCCGAGACACTCATATTAAGAGCAGGTGGAAGCACGTATTAATTTACCATGTTACCCGATGGTGTCATTGTTATAGGGATTATGAGGAACTAGAATCGTCGCAAAGTCTCGTATAGGTTCGTATATGCAAAGAGATATCTGGGTCACGGGTTCATTCGTTCGCTATGTTCAGTTAAGCATTATTAAACCTAACAAGCGGTTATATATGCATACCCACCAAGCTCCTATTATTCACTCCGTGAAACCTGCTAGGCGTTGCCGTTTAATCCCTATGGATCATATCTATGTACGGGCCTCTCTAGCCAAAATGCTTTTATCTGTTTTTGAAAAGTGTCTCTGGAATTATTATAGTCGAGCCTCTTCGTCATATAAAGAGACAGTGGTACGCACACGTTGCACTATACACTTAGCACGGGGCCTTTAAAATACTATATAATAAAGCGTCTATTCTGAAGTGATTGTGCCTATCTGTGTGCAGCGTGTGTATGTGTACGTGTGTTAACATACCGGAATGGTCACGGCACACGACCGTCGGGTCCTTGGCCATACGACGAAGGTAGCCTAGACAGGAGCATCATGCGTATAAGGCCGTCGCGACTGTGGCACGAGCGAGGGCAGAGGCGGAGATGCGGGCTCCGCCGAGCGATCCGTCTTCTTGCCCTTGCCCTTCTTCTGGCGCCTGGTAGGGGGGGCTTAGGCGCCGTCCTAATAGATGGTGAGCAGCGTTAACGTAAAGCCAATGGCAACAGAGAATACGAAGCAGGGGCGGCTTTCTTATTCTTCCTTCTTGCCCCCCTCCCCCTATTTTTTATACCATTATTGGCCGTCGGGGGGCGGACGGCGTCCTAGGTGTTAGTAAGCCGTTGTGAGGGTTTCGACGATCAGGGGGATAACTTACGGGAGGGTTGGCCTTCGTGGCCGAAGGCACGGGGGCGGACGGACTAGCCTTGGGCTGGTCACTCACTGCAAAACGCTATGTTAAAACCGCACCGCTTCATAGACGTCTATACGAATACTTACTGTTGATGGTGGTAGTGTTGGTGTTAGTAATGGTGATGGTGCTGCTGCTGCACTAAGGAGAGATTTAAAAGAGGAGAGATAGAGAGAGAAAGTGTGTGTGTGGAAAAGATACCGAGGCTCGGAATACCATCTTAGAAAAGCGTATTATGTGTGTGAGATGGATAGGAAGGCACCTCATCCGAATCCAATGATGCCCCCAACCCAGTCTGCCACTGTAAGGAGCCCGGTCTCGGTCTTAGGGTAGAAAGTTACTTGTGCAAGAAAAGAGCAGTACATGTAAGTTAATCGCGAAGTTCACTTCACTTGCTAGAGGCTTCACTGATGGCTCGTTGATACAGCTTGTATCAACCATAGGCTGGAGCGATGAGAGCTACGGTACTACTTTAATAAAATTTATTTCGAACTGACAATGAAATGATATAATAAAAGAACAGCATAAATACAATAGAAGCCTTGTGAGTGAAGCTGTGGAAAAGCGAGAAGGGAAGGAAGAGTGTAAAAAGTGAAAAAGTAAAAGGCGTTCTAAGCTACATAGATTCGAACACAGAAGCAAAAGGAGTTCGGCCGTAGCCTACATCTCCATGTGTTAGCCCCGCCTAACTGGCTGCGTGGTGCCCCTAACCGAATGCACTCTAGGAATATAGGGAGTTAATAGGACAGTCCACAACTATCTGAGCTAGGTTACGCTCTTCATTTGGTGACAGAAATTGAGTTTATTTTACTATTTAACCCTTACTATAGGCTAGCCAGGCTTACCTATAGGAAAAGCCCGGCTCTCCTCTATAGAGGGTGCTGGGGCAGCCATCGTAGGTACAGGCACAGGTAGTTGGGAACAAAGGGTCTGTTTTGTATGTAAAGAGACCATCTATAGAAGATCTATGGCTTTAGCCCTTTGCGTAGCAACATCGTTAATACCACCTTTTATACTAGAAGGTATCTTGATATCACCCACCTTTACTGAAAGTATCCTTAGTCAACGTAATATCTATGCTCTTTTCCGACTTTGTTCCGTAATTATACCTCATTTTTTAAAACCGAGACATATTGTACTACATATAGGACCAGGTATTATAGAAAATGAAATATTTACGGTACCCTTAGTTTTTCAAAGTGGCATTAAACGAAGGTGTTATGTATGTGTAAAAAGGATGGCTCCCTAGGTAGCTATAACTCTGATTTCTCGCGCAACAAGTACGTTGTCACCTTGGTCCATACTGAATATATCCTGGTAGAACGCCATTATCTCAAAGCTTTCTATCTGAGCTATTTCCACGACGCAAATCCCATTTTGAGATACCTGGTGATAACGTTATTATTGCGCGAAGGGTTCAAACATAAAGATACAATGGTTGGACGGCCGTTTCACACCAAAAGGCTCATTTGTTCCCTGAGCACCCCATGTACCTCATGTTACACTATTTGCAAGGTTCTTGACATCGACCTCTTATGTTTATACCTGGTAGGTATCTCTTATACCGCACCTGACTAGATGATATCGTACTCCTGAGAAAATTAATACATATTTATAGAAGGTCTTAATTAAACATATATTATGTGGTGTCCTCGGGATTATTTGTAGTGCTAATAATTATACAAAGGATTACATATCTAGATTTTGCAGCTACCAAGTTAGTACTATGTTTACACAAAATAAATGTCGTTAAGGGGTAATTAAGGGTGCAAACCAGTATGACTTAATTTTAATTCATACCATGGATCTGTAGGTAGGTAGGTTTGCGAAGTATGATAAGTGTCACGGTAATACTGTTTGCTTAGTGTAAGTTACTACGCCTTATTACGACACATGTATTAAAATTGAAGCACAGTTTGATAATATGCATGTTTGGAATTTATCATTTACCAAGGTTTTCTCTCCTAAATTTACGTATCCGAACTAGTATCACGATCACGTAGCTTTTCTGTTTGTCGGTGTCTTTAAGAACATGCTTAGGTAGACATAGAGAAATAGCTTCTTAAAGAAATCTATAGGCAGGGTTCGTTACTACTTGATACAGCGTTCTAGGACGGTCCAATTGGACTCTGATGCTGACATTGATTTAGCATACGCACCTTTTATAGGTATCATACTCTCTGAGAGCGAAAAAGTACATGCACGTGTTATGCCGAATACCTTTAGTAAATGTTTGTTCTAGCCTACCTGTTCTATGTATGCCAACGCCATCGTTTACTCTATCCTAAATTTCCTTTTCCTGGCGAGGGGCATATCCAAGCGACGCAGCGTATCACCAGGGGGGGAGATATGCTGGTAAGCTAAAGCAAAGCTGGACGAGTATGGCTAGGTAAATATGTAGCTTATGACCCATTGTTGTTCGATGGATACTCCGATCGATTCCTTGCAGGCCGTGTCCAGGCCTGACCCACGGAGGAATGCAGCAATATTGAGATCCATATATGGGCTCACCAACGCATACGTGTGGAGTAGAGCGAGATACATACGCCCGGGACCGGTGGAACTGGCGAATGTATGAGGCGAGACTTTGCACCTCGGCTGCAGTGAGACGGTTCTACCAGTTTCGAGTGGAATCAGTAAGCAGGAAGTAATACCGAGCGAAGTCTTCCAAAAAGATTGGTCAGCTCAGCCCCTGAGAATAGGGGCGCAGAGAGCGTGGGGGGAGGAGGGGAGGAGAAAGGTCGACAATTGTCTTACCCGAGATGTCGAAGAGGAAGTGACGACGACAGATATTGGATGCAGATGCATCGAGATTGGGAAATCGACAAGTCAAGCTTGGCCCATTCAGGGTCTCTCGTCTATGTAGAGCTAGACTGGCCAGCCAGCCCTACACAGCTGTGTCCTGGAGCCCCTAGCGAGATCTTTCAGGTGGGGCGGGAAACCCCACGTTGGCCGCTAGAGAGGGGCGCGGAGGGGCGCGGAGGGGTGCCGAGGGGTCGCTGCTGTGGGTGATGCACACTGGGATATACTTTTGTCGTGTGTCACTTCGTCAAGGCAGCCAACACCGTGCATACGCTTGCTTGCCCTAAATATATTTTCCGCATCTACCTGCCGCCCCGGTACCCATACCTGTCTATAGCGTGCCCTTCGCCGCCTTCCACTCAACACCAATTTATTCTCAAAGCTCGATAGCACCCACCTTCCGGTCTGTCCTGCACCCCGCCGAAATTCCAGCCTGCCTCGTTTATTACCCTCATCTCGTCTCGAGATAAGCTGCGTCGCCAACCTGCCAACCAGCTTCCCAAGATGTACGCTCAGCCCTGTCGCAAAGTCTTGACGGCGATTGCTTCTACTATCACCAGTGCTGACAATCATCATTTCCAGGCGCATCACTTTGAGCGTAAACAACCCCGAGGTCGAGGAGCAAGATCTCCGTCTCGTCACCCTCGAGGTCTTCCCCGACATGACCCTCGGCACTCTACGAAGCTCCATCGAAGCCGAAGGCATACCCTCTCCCGCTCAGCACCTCTACCACAATGGCCAGCTGATCACCGACAACTCCAAGACCCTCCAGGAGCTCGACATCTCTGACGGTGACATGCTGGCCCTCCATGTCCGAGATATGCGGGGTAGCGGCGTCTCATCCACCCAACGGGAACAGCAGCCTCCCCAGAGAAGAGGAGCCTCCATGTCACAGGACCCTGAACTCATCCGGTTGCAGGTCTTGGGCGACCCCAGGCTACGAGCCGAGCTGGAGCGGGCAAACCCCCAGCTTGCCGCTGCTATCGAAAACCCCCAGCAGTTCGCACAGCTGTTCCAACGTAGCGCAAACCAGCAGGAGGAGGCCCGTCGCGCTCGTATGCGGGAGATAGAGGCCTTGAACAATGATGAGTTCAATCCCGAATCTCAGGCTAGGATCGAAGACATGATTCGCCAGCAAGGTGTCATGGAGAACCTCCAGAATGCCATGGAATACAATCCTGAATGTAGGTCGTCCTGGCCTTCCCCCAAAGCTCCCCGCTCTATTGGCCCCTTTCGTGATTACTAAACATTCTACAGCGTTCGGTCGAGTACACCTACTATATGTCGATGTCAAGGTCAATGGCGTGAAAGTAAAAGCACTAGTCGATTCTGGTGCCCAAGCCACTATTATGTCTCCGTCTTGTGCCGAGGCCTGTAACATCATGCGTCTCGTAGATAGGCGCTTCGCCGGTGTTGCCCGTGGAGTGGGCACAGCTAACATCATTGGGCGTGTTCACTACACGATGCTGCAGGTTGGTACGAAACACCTTCCTGCCGCCTTCACAGTCATGGAAGGCAAGGCAGTCGATCTGTTGCTTGGTTTGGATATCCTCAAAGGTCACCAAGCGACTATTGACCTTACGCGGAACAAGCTTATCATCCAAGGCGAGGAGGTTGAATTTCTAGGCGAGTCGGACATTCCAAAGGAGACAGAAGAAGCAGTCAACGAAGAGCCCACTGTTCAAGGTCCAGGTGGGACAACTATTGGTGCCCGGTCCGGTGCTGTCACGGGCCCTTCTTCATCATCTTCAGGACCCCCGGCTCCTTCGGCTCCTTCCGCAGCTGCGGGACCATCGCGACCCGCAGCCCCCGCCATACGTCAACAGGCCCCAGCACAACCCCAACGAACGTTCCCAGAGAACGATATCAACACTTTGGTATCACTTGGATTTGATCGACAGGCGGCGATTAATGCCCTAGAAGCGACGGGTGGTAACGTTGAGTATGCTGCTGGTCTCCTATTCCAGAACTAGTCACAACCAGTTACTTGCATTTGTAACAGAGAGCCGACGTTCGAATCATGACGGCAGGGTACGAGCATGGCGTCCTTTTGGTCGGGACATAAGTCACTCCTTCACCCAACGGAGGACCTCACTCAGGAAAAGTCGGTTGGAACTTAACAACCGAACCCTATTCATGGTGATACTTCCATCAATGTAGTCCCTCCTCGGTGGATATTGGAATATGTTGGATCATCGTCTGCATCTACCCTAGCAAGAACAACATGCAGTCATCTGCGTTAGACCAGGTCTGCTCCAGGGTATAGATGGGCTCGATTTTGGTGAAGCTTAGCTTGCTTGGTTGCTTAGACTAGGTACCTTGAATGGGCTTTGATAGACTTGCGTGGCTTGGTGAGTAGGCATCACTCCACGCGGAATAAAGAAGAACAAAAAAAAAACCCCTTTACAAACAAAACATGCCTTTTTTTCTTTTCTGCTTATTGTAGATGAGCGGATTCAGCTGTAATTCTAAGTTAAGCTACCGTATCTTGTAGACACACGGCTTCAGAATACTGTTCTCGTCCACTGCGTTCTGCTCCTCCGTTGCCTCGATAAACTTGACTGCATTACTATTATTCTTCCTCATCCCTCCTGACCCCCTTGCCCCTTCCCGCCCCGCCTCTTTTGCCGCCACGGCCCCCTTCCCGACGGTGGGCGTTGCCGCCTTGATGAAGCGCATCTTGACGAACATCTTGTTCCTTAGGTCAACGGCCGCAGCGCCGCCACCATTCTGCTGCAACAGGAAACCCCTCTTCCGCAGCGCCTCCACGAACGCCGAGACGTCCGTCTCCTGCCTCTTGTCCTCGGCGCCGTCGACCACGACGGCGAGGTCGGCCTCGTCGTCCTCTTCCGCGTCCTTGCCGCGGCCCTTGGATTTAGTCTTTCTCTTCTTCCCCTCCCCTCCTTCTCCTACGGCCGCGGCCCCGGGGATCTTCCTACGGTTCCCGACGCTGTGGGCGACGGGGGCGTTCTGACCAGCAGCACCAACACCAGAGCGGCCCTGTTGTTTGTTCCGGGGGGCGGGGGGAGGGCCGAAGCGGCTCTTGATCTCGGCGACCCAGAGCTCGCCCTTCCAGCGCAGGACGCGGTAGGCCTCGTTGACGAAGTCGAGCCAGTTGGTGCCCATGAGGGCGAGGCAGAAGACGGCGACGTCGACCCGGGCGGCGGCGAGGGGCAGGTCGGCGGCGTCGGCGCGCGTCACGAGCGGGTGCGGGCTCTGCAGGTCGTAGCTCAGGAGCCGCAGGTTCAGACGCCGGCGGTCCGGCTGCAGCGCCGACGCGAGCTTGGCGTCGCCGCACCCGAGGTCCGCGATGGTGCAGACGCCGCCGGTGCGGGGGAGGGGCTGGATGCTAGTATCGCTGGGAGGGAGAGGACCGGTACCGGTACCGGTATCGGCATCGGCACCGCCGCGTCTCGATTTCTGATCATGGTGGTGATGGTCGCGGCGCGGCGCCGTCGTCCTCTCTGCGCCGCGCCGCCGGATGTCCTCGATGTACCCGTCCACCGGGTTCTCGGGCCACACGTCCACCTGCCGCCGGAACCCCTCGTGGTACTCGCGGAACATCTCGGGCGAGTCCTCGAACAGCCGGAAGGCGTCGGCCGAGGGCTTCGTGTACAGCGTCTCGTTGAGGTGCCGGAACCGCGCCGACACCAGCTTCTCCCTCATGGCGGCCTGTAGGGGGGTGAGTTTCGGCGCCGCCGCGGGCGTGGGCCCTGGGGCGGGGGTGGAGGCCGTGGCGGCTTGAGCCTCGCCACCCGCTGGGTCGTCTCCCTCTACCGCCCCCTCGCTGCTGTTCTGATCCCTCGTCTTCTTCCTTTTTTTGTCCTTCTTCTTGGACTCTTTGCCGGGGTCCCCCACATCGGTTGATTCCGTGGTTTGCTTGTCTGCGCCCTGGACGAGACCGCCGTCTCGTTGTCGCTGTTGGCCTGGTTCACCGGAACCCTGGCTCTCCTCTTGGGTCTTTAATTTCTTTAGTCTTTTCTTCTCCTTCAACGTGAGCCCTTTCCTGCCGCCCTCGCGTGCTGCTGCCGCGGCTAATACGTCATCCTGGCCTGATTTTGACTTCTTCCCCGACCTGCCCTCGATGACCTGCTCCCAGAGATCCGCAACGTTGGATGCGGTAACATTGGTTGGCAGGGACGGCCTCTTCCGTTTCTTGGAGTTGCTAGGCTCACTCTGGCCTGGGCTCTGTTTCACTGCCGTCTCCGCCTTCAGACTGCCTGCAGAGACAGCCCAGCCTGGGACTGCGAACATGCTGTGGAATCCAATGCTGGATTTTTGGTGGAATGTGAGTTATCCCAGGCGCATGTCCTCTCAGCAATTTGGAGCAGAGGGGTTATATCGAAATAGTTTCGACAATTATATGTAAGTATGGGGTGACCGAATGGCGATGAGAGTTGGGGGTTGAGTTTGCTAGGTATGGAAACTTTTTCCCCTCTTTTTACTAGGAGGGCTAGAAGAGCAAAATGCCCCACAACTAGACATTTTAGTGTCTGCGACCTCCAATCACGTGGCAGCTACTGCTATATGTGCTATTCCTAAATAGGTTAGGTAGTATATTTTATATACTGTCTGCTTGGGTCTCCTTTTGCTCGTTAACACGTTTTCAACCTAACCTAAGCATTTCCAACAATCTCACCTGCAAATCTATCGGGATCTCACATGTTGGTTTTGAATCCATAGTCTCTTCCCGAGTAGATGACGAGCAGCCATTCTAGGAGTCATTGATGCGTTCTTATACATTGCACAATTTGTAGTAGGCTCATTTTAATGATGGGGTACCTGTCTTACGTCCACTGTCAGGTCACATATGCATACTACTCTCCGACATGAGGGCAAAATGACAATCACTCAATATTTCTAAGCTTTCGGAGGCATATTCTCGGCCTGTTCGAAGCTCAGAGTCTTACAACTAGTCTCTAGCTATCATGTACCTGCCGCAGATCAATCGTTCATCCCTACGTAAGGCTACTAGCTGGATGAAACGTTGAAGCTCATCAGACAGGGGGACAAGCAGCGGCATCGTGCCTATGTTTTTCGTGGCACTGCCGGTTATGACCCCGATTGGTAAACGCAATAGGCCTCCAATCGAAGAGTGCCAAACAAAGCCTCAGGGCAACAGGACGATTCCTTCCAGCCTCCTAATTGGTAGCTAATTTGGCCATAAAAGACACCGACGGAACAAGACGTATACGAAGATGCTGCAGTCGCCACATCCTACTACCACCGCAGTGTAGCTATCGACCTACCTAGTTATCTTACGGATATTTCCTGCTAGGTGCGTGGATCTCTGATGAAAAGGCTCCATGCTTGTACCCGCTTGACTTGTTTCGGTCTAGGCATAGCCTCGCGGGCTCAGCTTCTCTCATAGCGACGACGGTTAGACTACAGAGAATCCGTCATTCGGCACTTGATGGGCGGTTATAATAGTACTGAGCCACCCTATCATCTTGCATTCCAGCCTGTATGATTCTATGGCAGGGAAGGCCCGGCGTTCGTAGTCTACACAGGCCACACTCAGGGCGTGCCCGAGATTTCAAGGAGGCACAGGCTACACGAAATGGCACTTTTACCATATAAGCCCCACAATCGACCGCGGAGCTTTAGATTCGGACTCCCGAGACATCTGATGAGAGTCAACCCAGATCTTGATCTCTCCTGGTAGGAGTCGTGCGTGTTCTTCTAGAAACGCTGATGTGATCGCTTAGCTGCACTCCGTTCCGTTAGGGCATCACCGGGAATGAAAGGTCCCGGCACGGGAAGGGAGACACCGCGGACGTGGAAAGTTCGGTTTGCTTTGCCGCGCTTCAGAGTTGGCGTAAGGCACATCCAACATAGGTGTGAACGACACCTAGGGACTTCTTCAGTGTGTCCGAATATGCTCCGGCTAGTGCTGCCTAGAGAATCTCCGCTCTAGGAACAGTCACTCCACAAGTTGTTTGTACAACTTACCGTGAGAGAAACACCAGGCTCCTGATTATGTAGGCGCAGATGGACGATGGGCCAACAAAAGCGACGCTTGTGTATGACAAGAAGACGTCGACGCAGGGAACTCGCGTTTATTGTACGACAAACAGGCTGGTGTTGTTGATTGGTTTCTCCTGGCTGTGATTTCAGTCGCAGTGAGATTAATCCCAGCTGCACATCATGTTAAGTTACACTTCGATCTACCGTGCCTTGGACGACTTTGGAAATCCACCCTTACCACAGTATGGGGTTCTCTAGCACCCCGATGCGGTCTAGCACCACGAAGCCTCGTACAGCGCGAAGCACGACGGCCGCCCACGACTGTACCAGGCCTATTCCACAGCTACTGGCGTCGATATGCCGCCTTCTGATCGATAGTCATGATGATTGCCGGTCCCTCTTCGTGTCTGGGTCATGCGGTAGGTGGGTGGCTAAGTCGGGGGATCCAGTCCCCAGTTCTGGCTATGCAGCCTAAGGGTCTCGATTCTTTAGCCCTACTTGGCGTTCATCGTTCACAATTCGTCCCCTGACCCACCGTTGTAGAACAGTCGTCGCCGGCGCCCTTAATTTAGCTTCATTTATCTTTTGAGAGCCACCCGAGAGGGCCCACCGAACCATATGTATGTACCTACTGACCGCGGCTGCAAGTCGCCGGGAGCGAGGGGAAAGAGGTTTCGAAGGATTACCTGTACCAGCAGGGCAAGCGGTTCTATGTATTCACGCTTTACTGGCTTGTAGTTGTATCCGCTAGGTTAGCAAGATTCTGACAGTCATCTGAGCAGGCAGCCTTGTTCATATTAAATGACCGGAGCTAGCCAGTCTTGGGGCCAGTCCTGGGCCAGTCTTGGGCGTGTAGATTTGGACTTGTACCATGACTAAGGCAGAGGCGCCCGCTAGTGTACGTACCAGAGACCGGCACTTTCCCCCATCCTCGACTTTGCAGCTGCAGTACTTTACACTAGGTATGTGAACGCCCCCACCTTCTCCCGCCTTGCGCCCGTGCGTCTCATTCGCCAACTCCAACGTAAGCCGAGATTCTAGCCCACGGCGGCCTCTACCTACTTACCTACCTTGGCAGCCTGAGGTATCCACGAAGCAATACCACTCATCCTGCTCATGGAGAAACTTCCACCTACCTTGGGTAGTTATATATCTGGGCTACACTAGCATACTGCCCAAGTCGGATGGGAGTGGGTGCGTGTTAATTGGCGCCAACAGCGGCCGGCACTTGCAGTCCTCCTACGGTATTCCGTCTTTGTGCTTGAGCCGCCCACTCTCGATCTACGCGACATGAACGCACCAACGACCGAGACTAACAACTGTCCTAGTCTTCTCGACCTTTTCATTACTAGCCCTTGTCCGGCTCAATCGGGACTAAATTATCGCCCATACCGGTATCTGGGCAACGATCAAAGTCGATTAGAAATCCCTTATTTGGGCTCGCTCGTTCCCGTCTTCCTCTGACCAGGAATAGCTTCTACTCACCAGCAATGCTATGAAAATCGATGGTCGCAGTATGGCCGGCTAGCAACCTGAAAGATTGTACATAGAAGCTCTCTCTCATTGCCCATATTTTCACGCAGTACTCAATTTGATCATGGAGCCTACCGATGCGGCGTCGAAGGATGACTCTGCTGAGTCCCGACCGTCGAGGCCGTCGACGGAAGACGAGAAAGACGATGGCAATGCGACATCAAAAAAGGCGCCTATACGAAAAAGAACAAAGACAGGTTGTCTGAGTATGCAGAACTCCTATACTACTCCATCCCTTTCTCTTAACCCCTGTAGGCCTCATTCGCTGACCAGCCCAAAGCTTGTCGAAAGCGTCGGATCAAGTGTGACGAGGGGAGACCGACATGCAACAACTGTCTGAAGTCTAAGCGACAATGTGATGGGTATAATCAGCGGGTTATATTCAAGGACCCTCTCGGCGCCTTCGCCAGTGCTCCCTACGGACCAATACATTACCCACCACCCTCACCGCAGGCGCTTGTCAGAGAACAGCAGTTGTCAGCAGCCCAGCAGAGGTCCTCATCACAGGCCCTGCAAATTATCGCCCCGAAACCGCCAACGGTTGGATATCATCAGCTGATAGGAAATCAGTTCAGCCATGTCTTCTCCGGACCAACCGGACCACAGCCCATGCAATTTGATCCGGGCCAGTTTGGATCTCAGCCGCCGCCTCCAAAGTTCACATTCTTTCCCCCAACCACTGCTGATGCTTTTTCCCAGAGCCAGAATCAGTGGAGGCCAGAACCGTCTGTCAATCTCAACCAGATTCCATCGGCCTCCAGTAGCAAAGCTGTTCAGAACGATACCCCTGTAGCCCCACAACAACCAAGCAACGCTCAAGCCAAGAAAGGTAAATCCTTGGAGGAAGTTGAGCCGTTAGCTAGGGTTATTGAGCCTGAGCCTGAAGCATGGGAGTATGCCGAGTCCGAAGATGATGCGTCTATGGCGGAATCGGATGACGAGCCAATATTATCGCAGCGAGATTCTCAGCTCAGCTTGCACCAATTAGGAGCAGTCATGTCCCAGAGAGCTGATCAGCCGTACCACATATTCGGTACCCACCTGAGGACATTCTCGACCTATGCCGCTGAAAACTTGCTGGCAACATACGACCCTACACCAGCTAACTCCCCTTTGAATGACAAGCAGGTAGCATCGGTCTTCTGGCATTTTATAAATGTTACTGGTCCTACAATATCGTTGTATGAAAGACATCCCTCTGATCCGTCCCCTGTCTTCCAAGGGCAGCCAGTACCAAAGTCTCGGCAACACATATGGATCTGTAAGCTCCCCTTATTCACCCATTTCACCATTTCTAACAGATTTAGATACTTTCCCAGTCCTATCTCTTAGCCATCCGGCCCTCCTCCAAGCCATCCTTGCTATCGCTAGCTTGCAGATCGCCAAGCTCCAGGGAGTACCGCCAACTGCATCCCTTAAACACTATCATCTTGCGTTGAGAAGAATAGCAAAAAATGTCGCGCGTCCGGCAAGACGTGCCCAGCTGTCGAATTTAGCTGCGACATTACTCTTAGCATTCTACGAGGTTTGGAACTCTGATCATGACAAATGGAGTAGACACCTGTTAGGGTCACGTTGGATTATCAAGGATATCCCATACGTCGAAATGACAAAAGCTATGATGGCACTGAAGCTACAACAGCGACAACGAGAGATGGAACAGTCCCAGATGGATGGTTTTGGGAGTTTCCCGTCATATGACGAACCCGGTTTTTTGCACCGGGACTGGGATCAAATAGACGTACCATTGTTGAGTATCCTAACTGGAAAGGACCTTAACTATGATGATTTTGGGATGATTCCCGGACCGATGAACTCCTATCCGCAATCAAAGAACTTCTATACTGAAAAAGATATGGAGCGATACGAGCATTTAAGTGACCTTTTCTGGTGGCACTGCAAAATGGATGTTTACCAGAGTATTTTGGGTGGAACGCGGCTTTTGTAAGCTTATATGGCTCATATACTGGGTGTTCACACTAACGGACGATTATAGCCTGGAGACGGATGTATGGACCCAGTGTCCACCAAGAGCACCAATGGGAAGACTTGACGCTGTGTGAGTATATGCTTTAACAAGAAACCGAATAGACACTTACGACTTGTAGATGGGGCACGTATGATCATCTCATGCTTCTTCTTGGCCGAATAGCGAATTTCTCATCCCGAGATCTTGCCCGGAAGCGAGAAGCGTTGAGAGCGAATGGTCCCGGGGGACCGCCACCGGGGATGTTTGCAGGAATGATGCCTGCTTCAGATAAAGTGACCATGCCCATGGGGTTCAGTCCGCCGCGGGAGACAACGCCTCCAGCTGATAACTCTCAAGACATGGACCTCGACACTAGGACTGCCGAGGCGTATCGTGAGTGGAATGAGATCAGACAGGCGTTTGAAGAGATCAAGAACCATTTCGGCCCCGACTTCGAACCCCTAGGCGCTGATATCTACCCGGCAGCAGCCACACCATTTGGCCTCGCCGCGCACTACCGGACGTACTCCATCGCAGGGGTCTGGATGAACTACTACATGGGTCTGATTGTATTACATCGAGCACACCCCACGATGCCGCCCGTTGCTATGATGGCAGCTGGCCTCTCGGCGAGAACAACGGCACCTTACGCGATGGAGTTGGGTCGTATAGCAGCAGGCATGGAAGAAAACATCTCCCACTTAATGGCTGTTAGCACTCTTATGGGTGCGGCGCTGATCGAATGTGCCTTCCCTTTATTTGTAGCGGGTATACAGGTGAGTATTATTTACACCTCCCCTTCCCGGCCCCCCATGCCAACGAACTGACTCACCACGTCACCGACCTTCAGTACCAAGAAGCGCCGCAGCGTCACTGGCTCATTCAGCGGCTTCACGACATTGCACGGCTGACGGGCTGGCAATCGGCGCGCCAGATCGCTGAGGGGTGCGAGTCGGCGTGGTGCAAGACGGCACAGATGGGCCGCGGCCCACCGTACCAGCGTTCAAGTGACCTGAACCGCGGCATGCCGAATTCCATGATCTGGGGTAATCCGCGACGTATCGACCGGCGAATCCGCGAGGTCGATGGCGACGGCGGAGATGACAGCCGGGATCAGGATATCGACAACAATAACAACAGTAGTAGCCATAATAACAACAACACTACGAATTCGTCTCGGAAGATCGTCCTCGCCAAGGGTGAGAAGGCGTTCTATGCCATGGGCCTGCTCGCTGTGGAGCAGGACCTAGAAAGGCTCGATCTTGAGGAGGGGGAGTCGAAGGCGCCGTAGTAGTAATAGGAAACCAGGGTTGAATGTGTATTGTGTTCGAAATAATTCCCTATCTTCAAGAAAATCAAGTATCATGATGGGTATAAGAGTGCTGTTAGAGACAAGACTGATATCAATTCAATAGAATGAGTCTTACTCATGGGAGTTTGTGATGGGGGGAAGGTGGAAGGGAGGAGGGAGGAGGGAGGAAAACGGAAAGGGGTAACAGTAGGAGCATCTAGGTTTTTACACCGGGTTAGGAATGGATAAGAAGCGGACTGGAAGGTAAAATCTAACGAAGGATTTTTATTAATCGATAGGTAGTTAGGTAAGGGTACGGCTGGCGAAGGCGACTTGATTTGGAGTACTATTAGGTACACAATAGGCATACAGAGGGTGGACAAAAAATGTGGGATCGGACATGGAAAGGGGACCAAGGAAAATTCGGGAGTTTAGAAAAGAGCCATGTTCTTTTGTTTTTCCCCTCACCCCTTTTTTTTTCTTTCCAAATATATAAGACAAGACAGAGACAGTTGGGACTTTGTAGGAGAGCGTGGATCGGAATCAGATATCTCATCCGCATAGAATAAAAAGACACTTAATAACCTCGTTACAGAGCTTGGAAATATATATGTATCATAGGACCGCCAAACTATTAGGCACTAGGTAAGGCAGGTAGGCTGGCTCAAGCGACTTGGTGATACTTACTCACGATGTTCTTAATCGATCTGACTTGACTGCGAAGCACGTGAGATACAAAGGGGAAAAGGGGGTTTGCGAGAAAGTGCAGGTTTTGGTAAGAGGAGGTAGTGAAAAAATTTATCTTCTGGATGATGTTTTCCTCTATCCCCCTTTCTGTTCCGTTCCCCTTTCCCTCCATTCCCTCGTCTATGTATATGCTTATTTGCTTGCTTGCTCTGCTTGCATATGCCCCTGAACGCTTTCCCCGTAATACCGACATCGAGAATGAGCTGTTTCGTTAAATTGGATTCTTTTTATTATTCTTCGTGACGGCAATAATTGCTAGAAAAAGTCTTCTCTGTGGGTTCTAATTCGCCGGTAGTCCCTTGACTACGGCGGCCATCTCCTCGTCCGTGTATATTCTGAAGCCCTTCTCCTTGGTCACGCTCGCCAGCTGGACGTTCTTCGCGTCGAGCTTCTCCTCCATAACTTGCTTCAGCGTCTTCAGGACTAGCGTCTCGGCGTCCGTGATCGTGAGCGACTGTTGTTATATATGTAACTTGTCAGCCCAAGTATCCGTTTGCTATACAATTCCTTTCGCTCGCGCGCCTGCTTAACTCACCTTGTGGTACTCGTTCTGCAGCTCGGCTTGGGCACCCTCACTCCCGGAGCCGATAGCCTTGGCATCGTAGCGGTAGAAGGTGCCGCTGGGCTCGGCGTGGTAGAGCTGGGGACCGTCCTCGTCGTAGCCGGCGATGAGTAGGGCAACGCCGAAGGGGCGGCTCATGATGCTCTCCTCACCGTCGGCGCTCTCGCCGAAGCGCAGGGCGAGGTCGCAGATGGCCTGGGTGCAGCTCTCGACGCGCAGGTTCTCGGCGTAGTTGAAGGCATGGCTCTGGCACTCAACGCGCGCGTGCTCGACCATGCTGCGCGCGTCGGCCTGCAGGCCCGACATGGCGCACCCGATGTGACGGTCGATCTCGACGATCTTCTCGACTGACGACGTCTCGAGCAGCGTCGACGTCACGCGCTTCTCGACGCCCAGGACGACGCCCTCCGACGTGGCCACCCCAATCGCCGTCGAGCCCAGCTTGATGGCCTCGAGCGAGTATTCAACCTGGAAGAGCCGTCCTTCGGGCGAGAAGGTGCTGCGGACGGGTTTCTTCAGGTAAGCAAGAGAACAGTTTCGAATTCGAGAAAGAGAGAGAGAGAGAGATGCCGAAGTTAGGTGGGGTTGGGAGGGAAGGATAGTAAGATTGTGGGAGGTCAAGAAGAGCAGGAAAGGCGCCAATAAGCTGGCTAAACTGGTAGTGAAGCTCAAAACCTACTTGATGCCCCGATCTGTTTGCTCTGGTGTCAGTTACTAACTACCACGGACAGCTTTCTAGAGTGCATACCGTATTCAGATCTTGCCATAAACATCTTGGCGGATTTATGAGGGTATTTTCGGAATAATGGGTTCGGAAAGGGTAGACGGGGAAGGGTTGAGCTGTGTTGCAAGATGGACTGCTGCTTCGGGTCGTGAGGCTGGGTCGACTTGGGGTGGTGGTGGAGTTGGTGATGGTGGTAGCGTAGGTAGAGCTCAAGGCTGCTACAGCGTTGACGAAGCTTGACGTTCTGGCAGACGTCAGGCCTGTGCCTCGCCTGGCGGCCCTGTCCCATCCAGCCCACCTTAGGTACCCACCTACCCACCTCAGGTACAAAGGTACATTGGGCTCTACAGGTACAATGCACGAGAAGCTTTGACCACCTACTAGAGCAGACGCCTGCCTTTTTCCAAGAGGACTACCTAATTCTGCGAGACAAGACAAGACGCGCCTCCCTCCAATGACGCGCCCTTTAAATAAAACCTCCCATATGTAATCGATAAGAACTGAATATCAACTGTCTCAACCTCTTGCAGCTCTCGCCGATTGGTGTTTACACCGACCGCGCGACCACCCCATGACATCGCAACATACGGCAATCCCAATGTTGCTGCCCCGCGATCATGTCTTCCAGGCTATCCCAATATCCTCCAGAAAGGCGCGCCAATGGAATGACCGATAATGGAAGCGCATCTAGGCCGCGCGCTGGAACCACCGGCCATACCCCGAAGCAGCCTGAAGGCGATTCGCGACGTGCTCGCTCGCCCTCGAGAGGCTATTCCACCCATGCGCACAAGCGGACCGCATCTAGCAACCATCGCCCTGGCAGTAGAGGCATCGACGAGCGGAGGACCGAGCGGGTCACGATAACCACCAAGGAGAAGCTGATCTCGCGCTCGAAAGAATCGGCTCCACAAGAGAAATGGAAGCCCAAAGAAGCAGCTAAGCCTCGCCAGCCCGAGACGAAACGGAGGGAATCTAGACCCGAACCGCCGCCTGGTATGTCGACCCCGAGGTCTCAAGTTATCCCTGGTGTGTCTGGTCTAATGATGAATGTCTGTAGCGTTTTGGGATCCGATAGCGACGCTCGTGCCGCACTCTTCGGCCCCCCTCGCACTTCGTGTCTCCTTTCCCCCCTTGGCCTCTGAGGCACCTCTGTCGCAACAGCCGCAACCTCTGCACGAGCTATCCTTAGAGGCCCAGGAGGCAGCGATAATCGAGGATCTGCTATTTGTATTCATGGGATATGAGGGGCAATATATCCGCTATTCTTACTCTTATAACCCAACTGACGAGAGGGACCGACTCACGGGGCCCGCCTTCAAACTCTTGCCAGGGCTTGACCTGAGTCTGCAGGACCTAGTTTTGTCCATGCTAAAGATGGCAACGCACTACTCGGCCCTCGAGACTTTTATTGACGTTCAGAGCCGCGAAGAGTTCGGAACCGTCAACCATGCCCTGTGTGCGGCCATCAGGAAGTACCTGCAAGACTACCTGGTCATGGTCGCGCAGCTCGAGACGCAGTTCTTAACCAACGATACCTTTACTTTACACCTTCTTAATGTTCACACGCTTCCCACGAGTCAGATGCTGTTTCAACTTTACTCGCTCGCTCACGAGCTTCTCAAAAGAAATGCGCTGTTGGACGATGAGAGCTCAGAAGACTCCGACCCTGATGATATCGAGAACATTCTCGAGAACCTAAAACGAGGAGGCGACCTTGTCCCGGGCAATATGACCGGCAAGAAGGTTTGCAAAGGCGGCGTGGTAATAGGTCTGGTCACAAAGCGACTGGAATCCATGTCTGGAGATCCGGCTGCTAGATCGTTATTAACCTCTTTACTGCGTGATGCGAGTCGGCCTTATATGACGATGCTGAATGAGTGGCTGCATCATGGAGAGATCAGAGATCCGCATTCCGAGTTCCTTATTAAGGAGCAAAAAAGTATAAAAAGAGACAGACTAGAACAAGACTACACTGACGACTACTGGGAGCGAAGATACACAATTCGGGAGCCGGATATACCTCCTCAGTTACAAGGCGTCAAAGACAAGGTGCTTCTGGCTGGGAAGTATCTCAATGTTGTGCGGGAGTGCGGTGGAGTCGATGTTAGTAAAGTTGCTCAAGACGTCCCGAAATCCTTTGACGACCCGCGGTTCCTAGATAACGTCAACAACGCTTATGCCTATGCGAACGAGTCACTTATGAAACTACTTTTAACTACCCACGCCCTCCCCACAAGACTTAGGTCTCTCAAATACTACTTCTTCCTCGATCCTTCCGACTATTTCACCTACTTTTTGGAGCTAAGCGCATCGGAAATGCGGAAGCCAGTTAAATCCGTTAATATCGTTAAACTGCAGTCGCTTCTTGATCTCGTTCTACGCCAGCCAGGAAGTATCGTTTCACTGGACCCCTTCAAGGAGGACGTCCACGTAGAAATGAATGAGGTTAGCCTCATAAAGATGTTGCAGCGGGTCGTCAATATCACAGGTATCGAGCAAGGCGAGAGCCTTCAACCTCTGAGCAGCCAGCCGATAGAAAACGACAAAAATGCAGTAGGCTTCACGTCTCTACAGCTCGACTACACAGTACCATTCCCGGTGTCTCTTGTTATCAGCCGGAAAACTGTATGGCGATATCAAGCACTGTTCCGTTACCTCCTCTCGTTAAGATATCTGGAGTCGCAGCTTTCAACAACATGGCAAACTCACCACAGCGCAATTGTCTGGTGTCACAGGTCGTCTGTCAGAAGCCTCGAGATCTGGAAGAGAAGAGTCTGGACGTTAAGGGCGCGGATGATAGTTTTCGTTCAGCAATTGCTTTATTTCTGTACGCTTGAGGTTATCGAGCCGAACTGGCAATCTCTTATGTCAAGACTAAAAGCTAAGGATGGTAGCCTGGATGGTTCTGGTAAACCGGATCGTACCGTCGATGAGTTGATGCAGGACCATGTGGATTTCTTGGATACTTGCCTAAAGGGATGCATGCTAACCAACGGCAAGTTAATCAGGGTGAGTGGATTCCTAAAACAACATGCATATTCTATTTATACTCACAGGCTATAGATCCATTCAAAGCTCATGCAAACCTGCACCGTCTTCGCGGCTTATACGAATTGGCTGTCACGCGAGCTTGAGAAGTCCGATCCGGACTTGGTCGGTCCAATTAAGCCGCCGAACATGTCAGACGAGCAGTGGAGACGGTTTCAAGCCGTGAAGTCCCAGAAGTCGGACAGCGGGTCAAGCCAGCTTCAGGACGAGGAGACTCGAATCAGCAACTTGTTCGAGATCATCAAGAAATGGGAAACAAACTTCAGTCGACACTTGCAGATCCTGCTAGATGCCCTAAACCACTACGCAGCGACGGAGACGGTCGTTCTGTTGAGCCTATGTGCGAGATTAGCGACGGCCAACCAAGGCACGGAGTACGCTGGTCTAAGGACTGAGGAGGATGTTGCTGCGTAGGGTAATGTTTCATCTCCCTCAATAGCGGCTCCCGTGATAAAGCGAAGACAGTAATATGATGTCGTCTATTCGTCGAATTATGTGGAAGACCTCTTTTGAAGCTTTCAAGTTAGCGCAACCATGCATGGAAGGCCGGGTAGGGCGGGCAGGCGTTTGGGTGGGGAAGATAGACAACGACTCTGTGAACGAGACGATGAAGTGATACCTTGATTATATTTAAAATCAAAAATTCGCCAATATAACTATTGATACGTATCTGTATATATGACGATCTATTTCCAATTCCTCCCCCCCACCCCCGGTTAGTGCCCTAGCGTGGAAGAATAGATGGAGGAGCTGGGTATTTCACACAAGGGAGACGTCCAAGCTATATAGGAGGAGAATAGCTTGTTCGAACTCTTCTTTAAGAGACTCCGTCTTCTCAACTACTTGCCGCTTCCCCCTCGATTTCGCCGCTGGTCACAAAAGTAGAGAGAAGCGGCCGTACACTCAGAATCTTTCAAGAAAGCAGTTTCTAAGGGGAGGGGCTCGCCTTGCTCAATTAATGTTTATTCCACAACTCGTAGGCAGATAAACACGCATCTAGCTAGTTTCCATCACCTTCGTGCCTCAGTGTTTTGACATGCGGGACAGGCTTGAAACCTTCCCCTTTTCTTCTTTGGTAAGCTTATGTGTTTGTGTGGGTGGAGTGAAGATTTTATTGTTGGTCCTTCGCGACCTTCCCTAACCTAATTTTTTGGGTTCTTCTTCTTTTAGACGCCTGTTCATGCCAGCAAACTAACCAGTCGCTTTCATACGTTGTCATACATCGTACAGGGTGGCATCTATATACATAATACATACATTTTCATTGTCTTGGTTTAAAACCTCGTAATATAGAACGTGAAGAAGGGGGGGGGGGGGGAGAGGGGGATGCCTATTACCCCCTCGGATAAACCTCCTCAACCGATAACCTCCTTCACGGTCTTGGCCAGCTCCCCCTTCTCCACGTCCTTGCCCGCGAGGGGCCCGCCCGGCGCGAGCAGCGCCTTCATGACGTCGCCCATCTTGGCCTTGGCCTTGCCGCCGGCCTCGTCGACGGCGCCCGCGACGAGCGCCCGCAGCTCCCCGGCACCGAGCTCCTCGACCCCGCTGCCGGCCACGTACTCGTCCAGCACGCGCACCTGCGCCTCCTCGCGCTCGACCAGGTCCGCGCGCCCCGCCGCCTCGGCCTCGGCCCGCGCCTCCTCCGTGGCCCGCCGCGCGCGCCGCAGCAGCCCGACCACCTGCGCGTCCGTCGACACGGGGCTCGCCGTCTTGGACGCGTTGAGCGCCGCCGAGAGGATTGAGCGGAGCACCGTCAGGCGCGGCGCGTCTTTGGCGCGCATCGCCGTCTTCAGGTCGGTCTTGAGCTTTTGCAGGAGCGGCGGCGGCGGCGGGGTAGTGGTGGCGGCGGCGGTGGTTTCGGTGGAGTAGTGGAAGAGATACTGGGCGGGGAACCGAGTGGGGGACCGGACGGAGGACTGGGCGAGGGCGAAGGCGAGGTGCGGAGGGTGGTGGGTTGGTGTGCGGGTGGCGAGGCGGGTGAGGAGGGGGAGGGGGATGGACGGTCGGAGGGCGGCCATGATCGGTTTGGTGGTGATGATGATGTCCTGAGTAGCTTGAAAGTCGAAATTTTTAATTCTTTAAATTTTTTTTATTAGGCCAACGAGTAGGTAGTATATGGTTATCGTCGGGCCTTTGGCCGTGCCGTAAAACACAAGTCGAGCTAGAGAGGATCGATACCGAGGCCAGTTTCTTCTGTTGGATGTATTTTTTGGACCCTGGCAGGTCGGCCGTTGTGAGGAAATTTGTGAACGAGCTCCAATTGGCCAATAGAATGCAGATTGCCGTAGGGTAGCTTTTAAGCTTTATGGCCCCCACCCTATCTAGTACCTAGGTAGGTACATAGGTACATCATGTAGGCATGTACTCACCCTCCCCCCTTTAAATATCCTTATCGTACCTATCATTTGAAATAGCTGGGGTTCGAAACAAGTTTTCTGAACAGAGTGGGTTTGCCAATTATAAGTTTGTACGATGTACTATGTAGATACCTAGGTACGGTAGCAAGGTAGTTGTGCTATGGTCGAGATCTTGTCTCTACCTACGGTTTATATAATTCACACAAAACTGCATTCACAAGTTTTCTATACATTCAGCCAGCATCGGCACTTGACACATGGACCGTGCGTGGTAATATCGTATCTACCGAGGTCTGGTATGTATAGATTTCGTCATAAGAAATAGATTTATGCATATTCAACCCTTGCAAAAGCCTAAATCAAGATGCAGTTATGGATGGTTATGCACAAAATAGCATATGCAGAGACTAGGGTTATCACTACACATCACCAAATATTAATATTCACTTCATCGTGTGAAGGGCAAATGTTCATCACCAAGATAATATCCCAGACTACCTTGCCTACAGCCATGTTGGAACCTGTGTTCTTGCGTTATAGCAGGCAAGATTCCCGGCTCCAGGGACCTATTGACAGCTGCAGAAATTGCTTCGGTGATCAGCGCTTAGGCTGCCATGTGGCCGTCGGGCACTGAACCCGGCTCCTCAACTTCCTAGATGGTCTCAAAGGAGCTTAGAGAACCGTATGTACAGTCGTGGAGATGATTTCTCGTCACCTGATGAACCAGATCAGCGAGATTGGACATGTCACAGCATGGATCGGGATGTAAACCTACATCCCGCGACAGGGTCCACTGGTCCTGGGCTACCCAGCATCAGTTAGATCAGATCCTTGGCAGCAGTCGGGTTACACAGTCACACATAATCACACTGCGTCGAAGGAATAATCTTGAAAACCAGAGATGGTGCCGGTCCGCCGGTGCTGTCTCCAGGATAGACAAGTGTCACAGACGAAGATAACTTGTTGCCTAGTCAGCTCCGAAGAGATTCGATCTACATAGATCTATCTGTATGTGCTGTGAGCGCGTACATAGGGGACAAAGCTTATTTATGGAGGGGGTTTTCTTTCTTCCCGTCTTCTCGGTTAGTATCGCAGCATCTAGCCGACTGCTTGAGATGCGGTGTTGGTGGCAACAGTCGTCGGCATTGGAGGGGGGCCCACCAACACCTCGATCCGCCCGCAAGGGCCTTGACAGTACATTGTATCAAAGGAGATCAGGTCAGATCATCATCTCATCCATGTACCAAGGTAGACAAAGAGGCGTGTACCGTAGATACACATATACGAGCCGTGGGATTTGGTGCTTGACATATCGTCCAGGTGCATAATATATCATAGTAAAGGTGTGGTATCCCACGTTGAGGAGAAGTACCACACGATGCACACAGCGAAGGTAAGGTTAAAATCCCCGACCCAACGGGACGGTTCAGGTCCCTAAGCGCGAGGTTGTAGCGAAGGAACAAGCACCATTGATTCGTTACCTCCCTTGGGGACTGCAAACCTTAAGCCGACCTCGTGCCTGCCCAAGTCATCCGCTATCCGCCTTCCGTCTTTCGCCCTTCCCATTTTCCTCTTTCCCAACTTCATCTCCCCAATCTTCGCTCTCTTCTACATCGCCGTCCGAACAGTGCAGAAACAAAAACCACAATGCAAGGGAACGACACGCTGCCTGCTGCTGCTGCTGCTCACGTATGGGGAGCCTGCCACTACCTACACGAAAATATGCAAGGGGGGAAGAACACTTAGACGCCTACGTTTTTCTATCCTAACAGCCATCACGCGAAACGATGCCGAGAGAAAACATTGACGACGAGATGCTAATATGACAGGCTAAAGCACCCACTTGGAGGGACCTTCTGTCCCCTCGATTGAAGCACACGCATATCCTCTCGAGTCATTACGAGCCTCTAGGCTAGTTCCTATCAACGCCTCGGCTTCTTGCCGACACATACGTACCTTGTAATCCGGGGTGTCAGAGTTTTTGACATGAGATGTCTCGTAGACGGCAGATATGCGTCGACTTACAGTGGAAAGTATGGCTGAGAAACAATCGCGATGCCAAGTTAGTCATATTTCACGTCCCTTAAATTTGAGGACTTCACCTTCAGCGCGGCGTTGCTAGCCTCCAATCTTGCTTGGGCAACCAAGATATGAAACTCTGTAATCGACATGCTGTATAACGTCAGCCATGCCGACTCGTCAAAAAGGCCCGGACTGTAGCACGTACCCAAGGTAGTGTGTAAACGGATACAGTGCAATGGAGGAGAGTAATAACCGGACATTTTCTTGATTCGCGGCGCCTATATCAAAGTCCCTCTGATCTACATCCATAATCGTTAGAACTGGCCTCGACAACAACAAGGGGATGTCCATACTATCTGACCATCCACACATGGGTAATGGGATCATTCGTTCGTCAACATCGGTGAACCCGGCGCTTCTTAGCCATCCACCTAGACGACGTGGTGCTCGCGGGTTTTTGCACTGCTCCATCGCGTGAAGATACGTCTGTGACCACTGACGGAGCGCGGAGCCTTGTAGCACTTATAAGCAACGTGCTGCTGCGAGGCTATGTACTCCGCACCACATACCATCTGTTAGAGTGCCATTGTCAGATTGGGCATTGAAGTCAATCTCAACCATCTGACACCACCCGCCGCCGCGTAAACACCGAAAAATATCGCGCAAATATCCACTCCAGCGGTTATCATTAATGCCTCCGGCGACTAGTCTACTATTAATCAGGTCGAAGTGGTTGGACCGGAATGGAAGCCTAAGAAGGGACGATGTTAGGCTCTTCCCCCTGTTATTAACGCACACGGGTTCTCACGGCATATTCAGGTCATCGACATCGAGGTACAGGTTTTCAACGCTCTCGTCGGGGTTATGGTGATGGGGGCTTACGTCGATACCGCGAACCTGGTCATTGACATGTTAGCAAGGCAACAAGATACAGGTGATGCGAGTTCTCCGTTCGGATCGTTAGTCGCCTCGTCTGGGACCTTGCTCAAGGCCCGCGTGGTGTATGCTGGTCGAATTCCTGCCCGATCAGGTCGTGCGACGCGTAATGCACTATCCAGAATGCATAGGGGGACAATGCTACGTGAACATTGTCGAAAAGTAAAAACCTCCCGACTGACGAGGAAATCAAGCATTACGTGCCTCGCACCGAGGATTCTCCCACGCCACTTGGAAGGCCCACTACAATGCACGTGTCAGTGTTTATCTTATTAGCAGACAACATCGAGATTATCGAGTCTATAGGTTTTGGTATGAGCGTCGCCTGCCTGAGAAGTCATGGCTTCAAGGAGTGGGACAAAAGGGGTAATCAGCAACTTTGAAAATATCTAACCGATCCTGTTCCAAATCCGCAGTCCAGTATTCGTTTCAATGAACTTATGGGCGGGAATATCAACCTCCTATCGAACATCATAGATAAGACTTCGTGTTGAATTCGCAAACGAATAGTCTCGTCCTAGGGAAGGCGGGTCAACACAACCTCAATATTTCGAATTGAAAAGGGGCGGCTACGCACCTCATCTACCGGCACAAAGTACGTGCTGTTGTTGATAGAATATCGCTGGTAAGTTCTGTTGTGATGGATGAACGTCTCTTGGACCTCCTCGTTGAGCTCTTCGGTTTCCGCTTGGCTACGGCTTGTTAGTAGTCCAACGATATAGACAAGTTCGGGGATATATACTCGTCCATATCTAAAGGTGTGTTTTCCCTCTTAACAGACAACTTTTGACAATGTTATATTAATAAAAGCCAATGCAGGATTTTCTCCCTTTTTCTCATGTTCTTTTCTTATCAGATAGCTGCGGTGAGGACGGTCTTCGTGCGTATGGATGGTTATATGTTTTTGGGCTGCTGCTTATCCCGCCAGGCTACATGGTTCTTCAACCTTTAGGCCTCGATCGAACCCAAAAAACAATGACCCAAATTACCCCTTCATGTGTGCTTCGGTCCGTTAGCGGCAACTGCACACCTGCTGCAGGAATCAAGTTGTTAAGGGCCTTAAGCCTATGTGGAGCTATGACCTGGTCGAAACAACCACTGCCTGCATATGCCCATCCACCGCAAGGGCTTGCACCCAACGACACTGTTGGTATTACCGTCGATCATGGGCACTACGAATACTCCCCTCAACACAAAGCTCTTCTCGGCTGTTCCGTCGACTAGGTCTTATACATTACTGCAGTCCAGGGTTCTGCATAGGGAACTCCCGTCCTTGCTCCTGCATAACTCCCCTTCACAAGGACATGGTCACGACGTGCGCCTAGCTTTCGGCTTTTTAAGGAGGCATTCTCCGTTTGACGAGAAAACATTTATGGTCCAAGGGGGGCCATCGTGCCTCTACGTTACTTGTATTTTGCCTAGACGGCAGCCCTGGTTACTTGCTAGATGGAATAGCTCACATTGGCCTAAGGCCATATAGGGAGGGTGATAAGGCCTAGTATCTGGTCTAATAGGATCGAGCGGCCACACGCGACGACCCGAGTAACATTTCCGTTGACCAATACTAGCTCGGTCTCCTCCTTCCGCCCGGCTCTGCTGACGTCCACATCCCCTTGGCCGCACAGTGGTAATTTAGGCAAGCTTTGTCTACCTTGGCCTCCCACAGCCGCAGCTTGACCTAGCCCAGTGCAGGGTGATTTCAAAAAGTCGAAGAGTTTCGCTAAAACTTTGGGTAATTGGATGGATGGTCTCGTAGGTAGTTCTGGAAGGAGCCCAAGCACAATCTGAACTGAATGTTTTAGGCTGGTTGCCGCAAAAATGTCCCGAGGGGGCGCACAGCAGCCGGCAGCAGTCAAAGAACCCAAGCCAATGGTTCGGGAGTAGCTTGATCTGTCGCACGGAATGGCACACCCACCTTTCAAATTACATACATCCAGAGACATGGACCTGGGTCCATGTTCCCGGGACTGCTTAGTCTTCCTATACCGATACAGTGTACTATCAGGATGGAGACTGTCGACTGCCTATCGCCTATAACGAACGGTAAATATAGAAGAAGGATAGTAAGCAGGCGCATGCAACCTGACGCGAGGGAAATTAGCTTGCGGGATGTATTCCGTCTTCTATGAGTAGTGATAGCGGTCAGTCACCGGCAGACATTCACGTAGCGGGCCATCGTGACGACAGGGATGGAAGCCTGCAGAACATTCACTATTCCTAGCTTAATTAGGAAGAGGCTACAACGGGTTCCTACCGTCCAGTTAGGGTCCCGTTTTACATGTACGAGACGAAAAGTTCGCCAAAGTGCCGGGCCAAGTGGCCTCGGCTGTTGGTCACGGACACTGTCTTCAGCTATGGGCTCCTTATTTGCAATTATGCTGACGCCGCTAGTACACTACTGGACTGATCATCAGCTCATGGCTATTGCGTCTCTCGTCATTGGATTCATGATAGTCTTTGTTTTGGTCCGGCAGCTCAACTTTCTCGGGTTTAACACGCCTAGCTATATGTTCGTTATAATCGAGACTTGGACATGGCTTGAAAAGGGGAACTCATGGCTTTACGAGGACCTCTCCTATATTAGCAAGCTCATTCCCTTCGCTAATGGCTTCGCGTTCCTACCAAAGACCGAACAAGCGGGCCATCTAGAACCATATAGTGGAGTTGCTTCTGGGATACAGCTACATACATACGTGCTCCGGCAGGGGCGCCGGTCTCCAGGTCGTTAGGATGGTACATATATAGACTGGTACGGACTTTGATCGAAATTTCCAGACTGGACAATATTACATCGTATCCTGGGGTTGCCTTGTGTCTCCTGACACGATGTCACCTTCGTTTCGTGAAAGGATAAGACGCAGCCACACTCGAATACTCCGAGAGCACGAACGCCCTTCAAGCTGGTGGGCACATTTTGCCATTCCAAGCCTCTTTGGTGTCGGTAAGATGTGGAGTTGTTAATGTTACTAAACGAAACGAATCAGTAGCAAGAGCGGCTATCATACACCACACGGGTTATTAAGCGGTCCATTTGTTGTCAAAACGCTAGCCAGCTACCCCTGGCCTGCATATTGCAGACCAGTTGCTACAGCCCCCGCTTGACAAAGATCAGACCAGGACCCCCCATATGATTGACACCTGCACGCACGCAATTTTCCTTTCCGCTCGATAGTGCCCGAAGGAGGACCAGACTGCTGGATCAGTCTCCCACAGACCGGATTTCCAGGCTAGTTAGGCCGTATCAGAGGCCTATCGCCTGGAAAAAAAAACCTCCGGTTGAAGCCGAGTATTCTAGCCACTGTTTGATATTCAACTTCGCTTGGGCTTCTCATTAACAATGATTCCCTAAAAAGGGGGTTCACTATACAGTCTACCACTTCATCCTCCTGTATCTTACTCTGGTGATCATGCATTAGCGCGTACCAGAGTATCGGGTCGGGTTCTTGCGGGCGTGATCGTATCCGGAATCAAACAAGGAACACCGTCGATGAACACCAACCGGGGCTGATTCAGCCTAGAGTACCGGATCCCGCTAACCTACAGCTATCTTCCTACATAGGAGTATCTTATCAGGACCCTCCTATAAGCAAGTAATCCTTATGGGTCCCCCCACTTGCCTTCATCAAAAGAGAAGACGCGAGATCCCGGCTAACTACGGTGTGGAAAGGGGAAGTTACCGGGAATCTGGCCAAACAAGGTTGTTTGCCAAATTGAGTCAGCAACCCGAGGAATCGGCTCTACATCGACAGCAAGAGTCCGTCAACATGGTGCTGGGACTGCGGGACCGCCCCAAAGAGGGGCTGAAATCTAGTCCAGCCCTAGACTAGGGCGCCACCCTCCTCGTGAGAGGCTTGATTTCAATTTTCACCGCATTCTGCTCTACGATTCGATTTTACTTTAGCCCGACGGAGAATACGGGAGAAGCTCGAGTCTCTCCTGTTCGACTGCTAGCCGCGTTTGCCATACCTGACTGCTAATGCCAGGGGTGGTGCTTTATAATATTATGTATGAGAAGAATGCCTTCTGGCCGGCGAGCGACCTTATTTGCACTGACGTGTACGACGGACGCGCCGAGTGCAGATCTCAACCACCGCCGTCTTAAGTCCGGCACTAGGCGTAACTTCTCAAGTAGCTTTTGGATGACGGCGACCTTGAGGAGGAGACCTTTCGTCCCCCGCCCAGAGCGAAAGAGGGACACTATATGTCCAAGACATATATGGGCCTTAGTAGCTGTGACGATCCTGCAGAGGATCACTCCGCCTTGCGCTTGCTCCTGCGCGACAGAGCACGCGTGCCCAGGTATTTTCCCCCCCTCTCTCTCATTAACCCCCTTACAGATATGATCTACAGAGGTGTTTATACATACATGGGGGTCCAAAGTTTGATGTGACTTGAAACGGAAGGCCGACTTCACAGCTTGATCGCGTTCAAGACGGTTTGTATCGATTCGACTAGGTTGACGGCTCAACGTCGTAGTATCTTCCAATGCCGTGGCCATGCAGAATGAGCTGTCCAAAGGGCCCCCAATGCTCCCCAGGTCTCTCTTTGCGTTTCAGCCGGCCGACACTATTGTCATACATTCGCTTGGCTACCCTCTTTTCCCTCTCCCTTTTCTTTTTTTATTTGATTTCGGTGAGTTGACGAGTCATTATTGGGCGCTTTTGCAAACCTACTTCTCCCTCGCCCTTTTTGTTTTGATACATTTTCATTCCAAGGGGACCTAAACAGTAAAATAAACACATATAGCCCCTAATTTAGTTCATACGACAGAAACAAAACACCAAATTTATAAACTGACTTATATACTTGCCTTACCCGCCTCGTCGATCATCATCCCATCTATGTACCACCATCACCATTAGCACTATCACCCTGTCCTATAGAGACTGGGCGAAACAACGAAAAAGGACGACAGCATTACCGACTTTGGTAAGTAACCAAAAAAGGCCTTACTCCGAGGGGGAGGGGGAGGAGGGCCTTCTGTAAAGCGGCCACGGCCTCAGCCACGGCCGCGGTGACGGTGACGGTGATGGTGATGGCCCCGGTAAAGGTGATAATGATGACAGACGGGTCACGGCCCATCATCCTTTTCGGCAGGACCTTATATAACGGCCCGGCCGGGGGTTGGGGGTTTGGGGGTTGACGGTGGTAGTTTCGAAACGAAACGTCCCTACCCCCGCGGCGCTCTCTCCTTTAATATCACCTCGACGTCAACGTGCATATCTACGTTGATGACAATGCTACTGATGATTTTACCATACGGTATCCATGTGTATGTATATATATAGATAGATAGATACAACATTACACCACGCACGTGTAAGGTATGTAGAGGCATGTTATGTATGTAACTACATAAAACAAATTTTGGATTTCAGATCTCCGCGCGCCCTCTCTCTCTCTCCTTTTTTTCTTCTTCTTACATTTCTCTTTCTCTCGCGTATTGATTTGATTTGTCTAGCAGCACATACGTACACACACAAAAGGAGTGAGAAAAAAAGCGAACCACACCCCCTCCCCCTATACGAAAACACTACCTACCTACCTCATCGTAACAGCACTAAGCTGAAGTAAGGAGTTAGTTAACAAACTCGTGTCTAGCAATGACAAGCAGGTAAAGGGGGAAGTGTAACTCTATAGTTGTCTTTGGTAGGTACCTAAAGTATTTGCAATGGTTTTTTTTTTTCGGTTTCCCTTTCGAGGAGATTCGACGCGTATAGAAAAATTTTTTTCTTGCAGTCTTCAGACACCCGTTTAATTCTTTGAATTTGTTATCAAGCATAGTTATTATTAGGTTGATTCTCATCTGACTTAGCAGATGAAGATTTGCTCTCGTTCAAGTTACTTCACTGAATTCCCTCCCCCCCCCTTCTCCCCCCGAGACATATCCGCTGGCCTCCTTTTTTTTTTGTCAAGCCAAAGAAGGGCGTGCAAATCAACGTACAAGTACGATACTCGAGAGATAGTTCTCATTATTCCTTAATCGTCTCGTTTCGTTCTATCTTATCTGTCTATTCGCGCCCATATTTTCTCGCTGGACGGCGAGGGAGTCGCCATTTACGGTGATCGAATCGCAATGGGATAATGTGGTGTTCGCTCTCTTAGGGCTACCTAGTTTGGCGCTTGCTCTCCAGCACATTCATGTGGTCTATATATTGCATCTTTCTTTTGACCTTTTGCCACGCAGAATGAGCGTAAACTAAAGCCCCAAACAAAATGGACCAGTCTCTATACTCAATGTCCCAAGGTCACCCGAAAGGCACGCGCGCGCGCGCAAGAGCCAACCAATATAACCCAACCAGCCAGACCCCAGTCAAGCCCCCTTATAATCATACATGCCAATTAGACACTTTTACACTGATATACCGTCGCCATCCTCAAACGCCCGTGCCGTGAATTTCCATGTCCGGTGCTATTCGTTCGTTTGTTCGTTTGTCTGTTTCGTCCAATAGACTCCATTTTCTAGACATGTATTCCTCTAAGGTGCATGACATACCAATGGAATGGAGGTACAGCGCTCCTATGCTCTTCTATAATTTTTTATCACGCGGTATTCATGCACGCCTATCTTGTCTTTCGCCATTTCACCACCCAAAGCCCAGATTCTCCTGCAAACGCCATGAAATTTTCTTCAAGTCTCGGGGCTTAGGTCTGGATGGGGCAAGGAGTATGGACATATATAGTGCTAGCGCTCCCCAGGGCGTTATCCTTTGAGCTAACACCAAGTAAACACTGGATTCTTCGCTTTGACGGGCTCTAGACGCTCGACAATGACTTTCCGCCTATTGGACTCCATGCCCTCAGCGGCGGCATATCCTAGGTCTCCCCCCATATCGTCTTCCTCTCCCTCATCATCGTAGCCGTAGCGGTCGCCGTGCAGGTGCTGCGCGATAGTGCCGTTATGCCGCTCAGATCCCGTGCCAAAGGAAAACCGCCGCACTCTGTGCGGCGCGTACATATTAGCTTGTGATCGTGCCGGGCCTTGGTAGCTTGTCCGGGGGAGTGCCCGGCTGACGTTCGGCCGCGAGCCACTTGAGTCCGTTGTTATCGAGTCTGTGAGTGGATGTGACTTCTTGCCGTTAGGCGAGTTCGAATGGACAGTCTCGCGCCCATCTGGCGATTGTGCTCGCGAACTCGCTAATTCAAAGCGGCCGGGATTCGGCAATGGGCTAGAGAAACCGAGCAAGTCATCTATTTGGTTATTTGGTGCGGATGATGAGTTGGCGGCACCGATATCAATCTCCTCAGCGATGGCGTTTCGGGTCTCGGGTTCGGCCTTCCGGCGCATCTCGGTGGAGGTAATGCGCATAGGCACTGCAACAGGGACATCGACGAGATCATCCCAGACACAGACCTTCGACCGTCGTGTAAGTTCCAATGGACCGTGGTCTGGCGTTTTCAGTGTCTCGACCACATTCCAAGCCTGGCCCTTCATGACAGCCATTTGACGAGAAAACATTTTCTCCTGAAAATCCGGGTCGATTTGGAAAACCTTTCTTAGTTCAAGAGATGTCTGACTCCACCACTGAGTCGAGGTGAGAAGAGGTAAGAAGTGGTCCCGAGTCTTTTGGGAGAAAGGTCGTCCAATGAGGTCCACTGGTAAAAATAACCATCCGAATGGAAAACTGGTTGATATGTAAATAAAGAAAGCCTTCAACGACATTGCAACAATTCATCTTACCTCCGCCACGCATCCGGATGCTTCCAAGGCCATGATAGCGAGTTATCGATGGCCCCTATTGAGATCTTAGGCTCAGGGCGTTTCGCAGCAGCGGCCGCCGCATTCATAGGCTTCTGGACTCTGTAGGGGTGTGGCTGAGGACTGCTAGTTTTGCTCCTCTGTGGTAGATCAGCTGGCCGTGGAGGGGGTTCGTCATCGTCTTCTGCCACATCCATGTTAAGTTGTGGGGGTTCAGATGCTATCGAAACCGCTTGGCTCTCCCAGTCTACCTTAACCATCCAGTTGTCCAGACCTCTATCCGTATTCCGCATAATATAATCTAGGATTACTAGCTTCTCAAGCTCTTCCCGAAACGACTGCTTTAAAGAGTCGGTCCACATGAAATTATCCGGCCCAAGCGGCCGTTGTTCGAAATAACCATGCTCATCGTCGCTCTCGCTGTCATCGTGGAACCGTCTGCTAGACGGCCGACAGCTGTTAGTCCACCGCTTCCTCCGATTTCGATGGGTGTCGTTTGTGCGGAATCCAGAGGAGTACTGGTCCGGCCAAGGATGCTCCCTCAGAAAGATATTGGCGTCCTTGAAACCTTTAAGAAAGACCTGGAAGCTTCCCGGCTTCGCCGGTAGAGGCTTCTTCTTCCTATAGTAGCTCCGACGGTCCCAGTATGGATAATGAAAGGATTTAGAGGATAAATAGACAACATCCGTGTAGGGAACCATGTGGGTTCGGAGTTGGCAATCTAGAGTGTACGCCGCGGCCTCACTCACATAGGACAGGTTAGGAATCAAGCTAGTAGAGTCAGAAACAAGCATTTCTCAGCGTCCCCTCGGTCTGGAAAAACATACCATGCTCGCCCGAAACAGCAAGGGAAGAGGTTTCGATGAATCCACTTGTTCCACTTGGGGTTTCCGGCTGCATATGGTTCCTCATCCTTGGGTTTGAACACACCGACGATCTTACCGTCGGTATTCCGGGCAAAATAACTTCCAGAGCTGCCTTGAGTAATCATGCTCGGGTGCATCCCCTGGTCGATGGCGACCCTCACGCTCTGAACGACGTCCTCGAATTCTGCCTTAGACATAGCAGGTTCAGGCATAGCAGCAAGGGTCTCGGCAGTAGCAGGACGTACGCCCTCGGGAGGTTGGAAGACGCTGTAGTGTATCTCCAGGGGCTCGTCTTCGCCTGGATGGCCTTTCCCTTTCCCCCTCTTGAACTTGGAAGCGATCTCCTCGGCCCATCTTTCTAGGCGGGCGTTTATAGCTTTGAGGTCGACACCAGAGTTGCTCCTTGTCCGGCTCGGGCGGTATCTCTGCCTAGCAGTTGCTTTAGGGGAAGTCATACCGGAACGAGGTCTCGGTTGGGAGACGGAGGTAAATCGAGGAGCAGACTGCGGCTGAAGTGAGGAAGAACTCTGAGCAAGATAATCGTCGTCGGATTCGTCACTGAATTGTTCGGCCTGGGCCAGGCGTTCATAGCCTGTAGTGGCTGGACGGTTTCGCGGCATGATGGCGGCGGCGGCAGCGACGGCAGCAGCAGATAGACGAGGATGCAATTGTCGTCGTTGTCTTTGTTATGTTGTGGTAGCAGCTGAGATTATCGCATGCTATTACAGGGAAGTTTGATTAGGACCTCAAATCGCAAAAGGGGGCTGCGTATGGTATGTTCCAGATCAACAATGAAATAATCACCAATAATATTTCTTTTCCAACGAGAGACAAGAATCGAAGGGCAATCCAGTTCGATAGAGAAGCTGAAGCCACCGGCGAGACAAGACAACAACAAAACAACAAATAATGAATTTTTAAAAAAGTATTGATGCCAGGGTCTCTCGTACGAGTTACCTAAGGGAAGATGGATTTAAGCTTGTCTGTGTCGAGACACGTCACGTCAGCTGTCCATCTTCCCTTCCTACGCTCGACCTAGGTACACAGTAGCAGTGCTGTAGGGGCCTAGTCTACCTTAGGGCTAGGTAGTTTGGGCAGCTTAGCTTCGGGAATCCCGGCTTTCTATTGGGTGCCTAGACTAGTTCTCCCGAGCGCCACCCCATACCCGACCCACTACAAGTGCATGAGTCGTACATATCGTAGTATGCAGTATTGATAATATTCCCCTATGCAAGCCTTGGTTTTTATTTATACATATTTGCATACCTACCTACCTACCTACACTGTCAATATCAATACCAATGAATACCTACCAATGAAGACCGATATGAGGTAGTTCAGGGCCCTTCCTGCAGTTCAATATCGCAGGATTCCCCGCATTCTCCATCTTTTGCCGTGTTGTACCAACAGAGAGAGGCCTTGATCTTATCGACGAGCAGTTACAGCTACAGTCTATTCCATTCCACTCCTGCATCTTGAGTACATTAGCTCCCGACAGGACCCTTCTAAGTAGCCATATTGCTACTCAAGCGATCACCCGTCTGTCCCAACACTTTCAGTTAATATAACATACATGGACACTTGTGTAGATAGATAACCGGGACGTAGCGTTTTGACACTTAGTGGCACATAGGCTTTCGGAGTCTCCCGTTTGCATCACTGTCGCGATGTCACTCGGAACTCCAAATCTATCGGCATGTATCCCCGTTCGTGGCGAGAAGCTTGATGGAACAGCGTCCGTGGAGGTTATGATCAAAGACGGTAGTAAATTTCTTCTAACCAGACAAGTCACCAGACAAGTCACCAGACAAGTTAGGATTGAGCGGGATCATCCCCAATCAAGCCGATGGAGCGACTATCGCGCGATCTCGTACATGAATACTGAACCGGCGGCAATTCAATAGGCTGAAACACCCGAATCATCTGCAGCCCAAGTTGTACTAGGATTATAGAAACCATCTCTGGAGCCTTTCTTGCACCGTCAGAAAACTATAACCTAGAAAAAACTGTCCATAAATTATCGACAGCATCTATTGCCCTCGTAGGCCGTTAACAATTAGCGGGCATAAACGTGCAATCCGCCCGGCCACTAAGTGTGGAACTATGCGGATAGAGTTGGGCTGGTCCGGCAGACTTTACGTCAAGCACTCATCGCTACATACCAAGTCAGTCTGAGCTGGCCAATCGCATCATATCCGTCGGCCTACAGAGAGATACAACCCCAAGACTCTGTCCAAGATTCTGTCTCGAGTTGAAGATCCTCAGGAGAAAACGTCGATCAGCCCCCTCTGTATTGCGCTCTCTAACTGGGGCCGTCGTTGATCTTTTGTCTTTCCCCCTTCCTTGTTTTATCATGCGGAAAGGGCCGACGCATTTCAAGATCATCTATATCCTTCTATAAAAGAGTCCTTCCTCCCTGACCGCTGGTTTATCCCTCATCTCATTTTGGGTTCTCAAGTATAGACGCCTACCGAAATCAAAACCTACTTAGGTAGAATCAAGGCCAGCCTGTCTTCACTTTACCAGTTATCAGAGGGTATACTATCAAATTTGATACTAAATCCGCCGAGGGCCATCAATTTACCAATATCGTTTGTATCCCTACGGGACGCTGGCAAAGATCTTTCATCCAGCCAAGCTTGTTAGTTGTCAACCTTTTTCCTTACTACGTCCGCTCGACCAACTCGTCGCTAGCGAATCATGATGGCTACGCAAGCAACGGCAAACAAAAGCATATGCGAAATCAAACTTATCACCTTCTCCTCGCCCGAGCCCGACAGTCAGCGAGGTCGGAAAAGACGACGCAGTCCACAGGATGCCTTGACGGTCACGACAACCCAGCTTCCTTCGGGGGAGTCGGCCACATTTCGCGGCCGTTGCAGAAACCGTTCAACCTCACGATCTGACATGTCAAAGAACATGTCACAGCAAAGGTGCTCACTAAGCCCTACGCGCCGCAAATTACTTCGAGTTTTCCAATTGAACCGTCATCGGAGCCAGTCCCCTTCCCGATCTCGATCCCCAAACACCCAAGGTACGCCCAAACGAAGGCGTCGAAGAACCAGAAGCCGCAGCCGCAGCCACAAGGGCGACTCGTATCATGGCAGTGACACGATCATTGCCTCGTTGCTTCGGCATGAAATTGTCACCAAGGGCGAAGGATCGTCTCCAGAGGCCAAACAGGGTGGTTAACCTAATTTGTGCGATGCTCGAAAGATCTTGGGCCACCGCTTGCATTGCTAGTGCAGTGGCAGAACACCAGGCGTGGCGGGAGTACGACCTTTTTCGATCCGTGTACCAAGTTCATAGTCCCACTACCAACCTTGGTGCGATGAAATACCGGTCATAGGGGGTATGTCCGGGAACACCACTCTGAAACAGACAAGGTATCTCTAGGTATTTTGGGGGAGTTAGTTGTCCTTTTTGATGTATCTGGTACTCACAAGGAAATCAACATGATTTCAAACGGCGGGGGGTGCCAACCAATGTATTTGCTTCCTGTACCGAGAAAAGAAAAGAAAAAGGAGGGATAAAAGAGAGAGATGGGAACAAGGGGAAAGGGATGGCTAAATTATACGTTACAATATCAAATAGGTAGGCACACGAGCATCATATGATCTGAATATGTATAGTGCTGCAAAGACGTTTCGTAGGGGGAGGGCGTGATCAAGAGGATCTATTCGTGGAGAGCAATTTACACGATGCTGACGGATGGGTGGTTGCTAAGGATCAGCATGGATGCATCTGCAATCTCAGCGCAGAAAAACGGGGCTGCCTGTCTGGATCGGCGGGCACGTGCCACACGAACCACAACGCAACAGAGGTTTGATGCGGCGCCAGCAGGTCAGAAGACCAATCAAGCCTTTTCTCATTTGCAGCACCATCAGGCAAGAACGACAGGGGGGCTGCACGGAAGCACGGGGGGCTGCGTGCGGGCGCGCTAAGGCCCGGGGGGTTGTTGCGCCTATCAGTGGCCGCCATCGTCACTGATAGGTACTTAGTCAGTACTGATAGCTCGAGTAGACGGTATATCTGCATACCCCATGTACCCCAAAACCTACTACACAGTACCTGGACACCACCTGGACACCACCTAGACAAATGGGAATACCTTCAGTCCTGCAACCAGACGATTGCATCTCCTAAAATGTCCTCGTGATGCACTTGGCCTTGACTCAGGCTGGCGCATCCTTTCATCCATTCGTCCATTCGCCTCTCCCACCATCCCGCTTAATGCTTAATTTCCCCTCAGCCTCACGCTGTCGTGCCCTTCTCGTTAATTTACTCCATTCCAGCCTTGCAGACTGCCTATCCTGCTTTGTCGCCGGCCAGCCCATCGACGCTGTGCAATTTCTATTCTCTTTTTTTTCGTCCCCTTCTACTCACTCCTAGCACCTGGGGCGTTCTTCTTTGTTCCCCATTCCCTCGTTGGCATCCACGCTCATTCCCACGCACCCTACCCTACACATAGAAGCAAACCTGCCTGCGCATCCTGCTTGCACCCACGCACAATCCCTTGGTCTTTGACATGAAGTCTTCATCTCCCCACTTGGACACTCCGAGGACAACCCTGCAAGTAGCCACTTTTCTGATTGTGAAGGGACGAAAGTAGAGTGGGCAACATGGCCTCGAATAACCATCTCGACAGTAAGAACAGCAAGCTCTTTCCTAGCATGAAAGCACGTCCATCATATGTCCCTCTATATAATATCCCCGCACCTAGATCTATGCATCTCGAGATGGCGCTTACAGTATTTCGTCTTTGCACACAGGCCCTATGCGCAACGAACCCCCGACGCCGGCGAATTCCACCCTGAGGACCGACTATAATCCCGCTCTTCTCCTCAACCCGAGAGGCTATACGGCATCGTCTGCCCAGAACGATAGTTCCCCGAGGCCCTTTCACGCCCCAAGCCCAACTCCGGTTGAGTTCCAGTTCACGAGCCCCGGCGACACCTCCATGCCCGATGCCCAGCTATCCTTTCCTCAGCGACCTATCCAAACCAATGGACACGCCGTGGCTTATGCAAATGGGGCCAATGGTGCCGGCAGCATGATCGAGCGCATGAATAATGTAGAGGAACGAACAGTTGTACCCCAGCAGAAGCGACGGAGGCTTGAGGCCGAGGACGGTGCCGAATACAAACATGGCTTTGGAGGTGGCGGTAATGGCGTGATTGGACAATACGTCAAGGACAAGCGACAGGGAGCGGCGCCGAAGCCTTCGACCCAGAGTGTCGAGATGGTTGATCTTACTGATGCTGGTAAGTTCTGGCTCCCTATCAGGTCGTATACCGAAACTAATTTTTTTACAGCTGAAGATAGTGATGTTGTCATATTACAGGCCCCCGCAGATGAAGAGGTCTGCTTCGGCATGATTCAACAAGCAAGGTTGAATTGCCATGTCGTTCCGAGCCCGAAGCCCAATGCCGTTGCGCTGATGGGGCCAACCTATTGGCCTATAGTCAAGATCATACTCAAAAGAAAGCATGGCGATACTTCGCAAGCAATCCACGCCTACGATCATACTCGTACAATAGTCGGTGCCGTGGACCCCAGCACCTCTGCCGGTCTTGCGCCCCTCCTCGATGCCCCCCACCTACAACTCAGAACCAACTGCAGACTCAATTCCAGACGAAAGGAGCCAGGAGAGGTGGCCGGCAAGGCGACCTCCAGGAGCTATGGGTTAGATCTGGTTCTCTACGGGCCTCGTAAAAGCAGTAGGGCTGTCGGCAGATATCTGTCGCAGAAGAATGTCTGGCTTAGAAAACCGTTCGTTTACGAGAGTGGCGTCAAATACGAGAACCCCCAGGAAATCCAAGGGCCAAAGCCGCTACCTTCCTCTATTAAGGAACGGTCCGTAGCCGCCTCGAGTTCGGCCCCTGCCCCTATTTCCCAGGTGTCTCGAACCGTAGAAGAGATCCGATCTGAGGTCATGGGAGTTTTCGACTCACTAACAAAGAGTGAGGATCTTCCAGAGATGGAGCCAGACCCGCGTATCCAGACAGAACTTCTCAAGCACCAGAAGCAGGGCCTTTACTTCATGACAAAGAAAGAGCAACCACGGCAGCTCAGCCTACATGGGAAAACTGCCGACTCCTTCTGGCAGGTCCGCACGGCAAATAATGGCCAGAAATTTTACCATAATGTCATCACTGGCTCCTCACATCGTGAAGAGCCCCCCGAGACTCTCGGTGGCATACTTGCTGATATGATGGGTCTGGGAAAGACGCTCAGCATATTAGCCCTTATTACTGGCTCCCTCGACGACGCAGAGAAATGGTCAGAAGCGGCCCCAATTCAGCCGCAAGCTCCAGCTCCGAAGAAGAATACAGATCCTTCAAGGCGGTTTGACGTGCCTACCCCAGAACCGCTCGCTCTGACACGCCTTAAACAGAACGGGAAAGCGACTCTTCTGGTCAGTCCTCTTAGTACGATTGCCAACTGGGAAGAGCAGATCAAGGCCCACATTAAACCGGGCACGCTGAAATATTACATCTATCATGGATCTAATCGCCTCAAAGATGCTGGGAAGCTTGCTGACTATGACATTGTACTGACGACTTATGGGTCGGTAGCCAGCGAAGTCGCCGCTCGTAACAAAGGCCGGCCCGGGCCTTACCCTCTCGAAGAGATAGGCTGGTTCCGCGTTGTACTTGACGAAGCACATATGATCCGAGAGCAGTCGACTCTACAGTTCAAGGCTATCTGTCGTCTGCAAGCTAGCCGCCGCTGGGCAGTTACAGGCACTCCTGTCCAGAACAAGCTGGATGATCTCGCGGCTCTTCTTGCTTTCCTCCGCCTTAAGCCATTCGACGAGAAGGGAAAATTCACCCAGTACATCACGGCTCCATTCAAAATTTGTGACCCAGAGATTGTACCAAAACTCCGAGTCCTGGTTGATAGTGTTACTCTTAGACGCCTCAAAGACAAGATCGATCTTCCTCCCAGAACCGACCAGATTATCCGACTAGATTTCTCCCCCAACGAGCGCAAGCTATATGAACTGTTCGAGAAGAGTGCACAAGATAAGGTCCAAGTGCTTGCCGCGGGCAGAGAGAAGATGATAGGTGGCAAAACTTATATTCACATTCTTCAATCTATCCTCAGGCTTCGACTTATTTCCGCACATGGGAGGGATCTTCTAAATGACTCTGACCTTGAACTTGTTCAAGGTATGACGGAGGATTCGGCGATAGATCTGGATAGCGACGAGGAAGACGAAAAGCCGGTATTGGCAGAGTCAAGGGCCTACGAGGCATTTGCACTAATGCAGGAAACCAACAGCGACCTCTGCATCTCGTGCCAACGCAGAATCGGTGCAAATGATGGCGCAGAAATCGCCTCCGAGCGTGAGGAGGATGTAATAGGCTACATGACGGCTTGTTTCCACCTTCTCTGCCCTAGTTGCATCAAATCATGGGACGAAGAAGTTGGCAGCCAAGGTTCGGGTACTTGTCCAGTCTGCCAAACTCACATACGCTTTGCATATAACGAACTCCGAAAGAGCAAGATCGAGGTTGAACACGAAGGACATCGGCAATCTAAAAACGAGAGCAAATCTAGAAGTAAAGATGGATATACTGGCTATACGGGACCGCACACCAAGACTCGTGCTCTGTTAGATGATCTCCTGAAGTCAAAAGCCGAGAGCGAGGCTCAGCCTGACGAGCCCCCTTTCAAGTCAGTTGTCTTCTCTGCCTGGACGTCTCACCTCGACCTGATCGAAACTGCTTTGGATAACGTTGGTATCAAATACACGCGCCTCGATGGCAAAATGACTCGTATCGCTCGAAGCGCAGCCATGGAGGCTTTCCGTGAGGACAAGTCGGTTCACGTTATTCTCGTATCTATCTCGGCTGGTGGCCTTGGTCTTAATCTCACCACCGCGAATAGCGTATACGTGATGGAGCCTCAGTACAACCCGGCCGCAGAAGCCCAGGCTGTCGACCGCGTGCACCGCCTCGGACAAAAGAGACCGGTCCGCACGGTCAGGTACATCATGAGCGGAAGCATCGAAGAGAAGATGCTGGCCCTCCAGGAAAAGAAGATGAAGCTGGCCAGCCTTAGCATGGACCGGAATAGGGTTATGGACAAGGCAGAGGCTGCAAAGCAGAAGCTCATGGATTTGCGTGAGCTCTTCCGATGAGAGCGCACGTGCAACAGCCCGCATCTCATCGCATCGCATCGCATTCTCCTATATATACTTTGCTCGTTACGCACTACATGATGGCCAAGTTATTGGCTTTTTGTTTTTTTCCCTCGGCATTTGCGTTGGGTTTGTACTACTTATCACAACGGGTAGGGGAGCCGCGACTAGATGCTTTCTCGATTGCATTTACAAAGGCGTTTTCGGTCCAAGTTTTCCGAAGGGGCTGTCTCACGTTTGCCAGTCCGGCCATTATTCGGGCTCCTTGGTATCTTCACGAAAAAAAAAAAAAAAGCTCCCCGTCATGAACGACGAGATCCCGAAGGGTGGTGTTTTGAGGATCTTTTTCGTTTTGAGGGGGGAAAAAAAGGGGGTACCAGGGTTTATGGATGACTACCAAGACAAGTTGCCAAGGAGCTGGTTAATTGAGAGGGCCTTGCTTGCTTTGTTTGCCCTCTTGGCATTTAACACATCCTCCTATTCTAGAGGTATGCGTTTGCCTTGTGTCAATTTGGGCTTCAGGTATAGAGACCCTTACGGATGGGAAGTTGGGAGAGAGATCCCGGACTGGCCGCGGCTTAGAGAGAGAGAGAGAGAGAGAGAGAGAGGGTGAGCATGAGTGAGTGAGTAGGTGGTGGAACGTATGGAGTGGGATTTGATGATGTCAACGTTGTTGCAAGAGGCCCTATTTTTACGATATTGCACGTTTACTTATTCCCTTTGCATTACTACTTACTACATTGAAGAGGCAAGGTAAATGCTTATGCGTTTCTATTGTTCTTCTTTTTTCACATAGAGGAAGACTCTACGCAACGCAGATAGAGTCGTCGTTCAGTTAGTCACCTACACCTACCTTAGCTATCTAGTCAGCCAGTTTTCCCACGCGCAGATTTCACCCAGCCGTCCTCTTTTCACCCTCTTAGAGATTAGACAGACCTATATCATATCATATAGTATCTACCTACATTGCGTAATGAGTTATACGCGTCGATGAATTATATATCTATTTATATAAAAAGTTTTTTACCAAATATCTAAAATGGTTGATTTTTCTTGAAAATACCGAGATAATACCTCATATACTTCCCCCATCCGGTAATCGATAATACAACATATTAGGTACGTTGACCTTCATTTAAAACTTTGACACAATATAACTGCAACGGACTTATTTATATTCATGAATTTGCCTATCCTGTCTTTACCCCTTCCCCCTTTTTTCTTGTCTCGCTACGTTAGTCCCATATAATGATTTAATATGGTATATAAACCTTGCATGATTTATAATAACGATACACTGACCATGAATATCACTACGTGTTGGAAGTTGAATGTACGTTGATACGTACGAGGCATAAACCTAAGTTAACATGTACATGTTTTACATAGTGGCTCAAGATGAGTATACTGACACATACCTTAGGTGTATATCCAGAGTTAGATATCGATCAGTCATTGACTCAAGGGCTACGACCATAGGGTCAATTAAGGTAAAGCACACATAGCATAGAGTAGATATTTGAGTGACGAGTTCATTGCTCAATTCAATTTTCTTTCAGACTTGGGTTGTCTGCTTAGTCATTCATTTTTCCGAACCTCCAATCAATTCCCACCATACCGAACGCCAGAGGACGAGCTGCCCCGTCATAATATATCCACTAGGGAATTCCTATTGTATGTACATGCTTCGTTCGTCCATTAGGTGGCAAGGAACAACTCAACTGCCATCGTGTGGCCAGCTCCCCCGCAATGCCCTATAACACTTATACACGCCGCCATACAAGCACAGGGATGCGACACTGGCTATTCATAGTGCAACTTTATCCCAGACAGGTTTGGTTGAGTGTATGTGATATCATTAACCGACCTCGATTTTAATTGTCGAGCAACAATTTACGCAGCGTTGGCGCTAGCTACCGGCTGCGCAACTCTCGTGACCTGGTCGCCGGCACGGACGATACGTTGACCGGTCGAATCATTGATATACGAAACGTCCTTGTTCTCCATCTGAGCCCGCTTCCAGATCTCTACTTCGCAACCGCCTCGGAGGACACCGACACGCATCGTAGACAAGAGGTTGTGGGCGGCGTTGGAGTGGTTGTAAACACCGCCGTTGAAGATGGCAGTGGCATCCTTGCCAATGGCGGAGGTAATGAGGGCCTTACCACCGGGGTGATCCTGGATGAAGTCCGTCACGTCGTGAATGACACCGGCGACGGCAATGAGAGCCTTTCCATTCTTAGACTCGGCGACAAAGTCGTCCCAGTGGATCACGGGGAGCTGGTCAAGAGGGGCACCCCAATCGAGGGTGGCTCGCTTCTGGTCGAGCTTCTTTTGCATCTGCTGAAGACGGCCCTTCTCGATCTCGTTCTGGCGGAATTGCTTGAGGTCGTACGCCAGGCCAAGCTGCTTCCAGATCCAGATGGACCACTTGGTCGGGTCATACTGCCACCACTGAATAGCGTTTCGGTAGTCCGAGGGGAACTCGTGGTGGAAGTTGTGGTAACCCTCGCCGAGGGTGACGAGAGCGGTGATGACGTGGTCACGAGGCGAGTTGCGGTCATCGAAAGGCTGGTCGCCGAGCCAGTGGGCGAGAGAGTTGACGCAGAAGGTGGCCTGCTGAACAACGAAAATGCGAAGAATACCGCCATAGACGAAACCACCCCACCAGTCACCCCAGCCAAGACCACAGAAGACAGTAGGGAAAACCAGAGCCATGGTAATGACACACTTGAGGTAGTGCTTGTGCTGCCAGACGACAATGGGGTCATCGTTGAGGTCGGAGATGTCGGTTCGGCCGATACGCTTGGGGTTCTGCTTCATGACCATCCAGCCGATGTGCGAGTACATCAGGCCCTTGCGGACAGAGTAAGGGTCCTTCTCCGTGTCGGTGTAACGGTGGTGAGCGCGGTGGTCCCTCGACCACCATCTGATGGAGCCTTCCACGGCGGCAGCTCCCATAGCCGCGAGGTAGATCTTCAAGATGGTTCTCGCCTTGAACGAGGTGTGGGCCCAGAGCCGGTGGTGGCCTGCCTCTGGGTTAGATTTTCGTCACGAATACAGTAGCGGGACTCGGGAGAACATACCGGCTGTGATGCCCAGGCCCGCATTGAAGTAGAAGACCAGGGCGAAGATGGCGGTCTTGAGCTGGAGCGGTGTCCAGTAGGTGGAGATAAAGCCGGCAAGGGGGATGAAGATGATCAGGGTGGTGTTGAGCCAATTGACGTGCTTGTACCAGTTGTCCCAGGTCATGGGGAATTCTGAGATGTGCGGCTTCTTCAAGTCCTGCTTGGTAGAGCGGAGCGGCTTGTAGTCCTTGGTGCCATCGGGGATGCCCTCGGGCAGGGTCGAGGTGGAGGCCATCTTGCTACGATGGGGCGTGGCTATCGTAGAGGGCCCTCGTAGTCGGCTAGGGAGGCTTCGTCGAGGTGGAGGGTGTGTGGTTGAAGGAGGAAGGGCTCAGAGGTGAGCGGCGGCGGGATGGGGTTGGATATATATTTGATGGGAGGTGCTGGACTAGGATTTGCATGCAAAGTGGGTAAGGGGTTTTAAAAAAACCGCTGGGACAGAGACCCCTGGCAAGTGCCTGGTTCTAGGCCAGGGTGGCGAAGGGGAGGGGGGGGAGCTATACTGGGGAAAGAATTGTATAGCCAGAATCTTTCGATGTCGTTCGGTATTGCAGGCAGTTGTTGGTGCTTGACGGTTGGGAAGAGGGGGCCGCTTGGTTGCCCTGCTCAAACGATGAGCAGCAGTCTTGATTCACGCTTTGTGGCAGCTCTGTGCTTGTACGATTGCGTGGCTGCAGAAGTGATGTATGTGATGATGTGTAAACGACACGGCAACTGGAAACCCAACTCTGGGGTTGCCAAGACTCATGTCATATGTACAAATAAATGAATGTGACCGTTTGTCACCTGCGGCGCGCGGGGTCCAATGAGCCAATGGGGAAAAAAAAAGGTCATGTCTCTCCGACCTTGTGTTCTCGCCTTGTCATTTGCACTAGACGAAAGCATATTTTTTTTCTTGGTCTTTCATGCCTTCCTTCTCGCTTCCTTCTACCCGCAGTTTGAAATTTGTTGAATTGTTGGGGAAGAGGCCGATGTGGCGGTTCCAACGTCGTGTGCGACTAACCAATCATATCTCTGCATTTGGCTGGGGCCTTTCCCGATCGGGGTTTATCTAACACGGTCAATGCCTGCGTACCATGTTTTTTGCCGTCAACTTTTCGTCAGTGGGCTATCATCCGTCGCACGACTTTTTCTTATTAGTAGTATCCCGTGGGTTCTCATTTGACCCTCCCCTCTGAACCTTTTTCAAAGTATGCAGTGAAGAAAGTTACTACTATATTTACCTACACGTATAGATTAAGCGGTTTCGACTTCGGCATATAAGGTAAGATAAGCTTACCCGAGATATCTGGTCGGCATATTTATTTTTTAATATTTGATAGAAGGGACCAGGTTAGTAGTACCGTACGTCGATGTTGGAAAAATGATCTGCCCCTGCATCAACATAGGGTGGCGACGATAACAGGTAATAATAGCCTCTTAAGCAAGGTACAATCTTATCGCTTAGATGCACCTTCATTTATTATGTAATTGGTCTACTAGCAACAATCGAACGCTGGCGATCACGAAAACGAACAGGCTAGTATCCTCAAAGAGGAACAACCAACATTGAGTATCCACACTCCCTCCCCCTCATCTTTTCGAACAATGTCTCCCAACAAACGGGACGAAAGAAGAGCACAAGAAAGCAGAGCACGAGCCACTTCTTGGAGGCGCTAAAAAAGTATATCTGAACAATCTACCTGGTATACCCAGATCTAACCTCGTTGTTGGAATTTTATGACATGGTCTCTACGCCTAGGTAATCAGAAAGTTTTATGGCCTGCACAAACAGCTCTGACCAACGACTTCTAGCGAGATGAAAGTGCGGCAAGATTAAGGGAATCTGCAAATAATAATATTTTTTTTTTAATTGAGGTCCCTTACCAACCCTTACCACCGTTTCTTTTTTTCCGAACCATTCCCCACCCCCGACTACCCTTATTTTTCTAGAACCATTCTATCATGTGGAGTCTAATCCCTAAATAGAAAAGCACGGGCCTGTTATGCCTTAGGAAGAAAACGCCACTTCCGTGCCGTGCACCCGTTCCGTCCCACCCTCGCTTAGGAACCCCCCTTCAATAAGATCACCGATAAGATCGATGATTATGTACACTCTCGCAGCGTGTGTGTGCATCGCTTCTCTTAGTACCTAGATACTAGGCGGGACATGCTAAATATTTGAGAGAGTCTGTTTTTCATTCGCTTAGATCGGCTAGCAGTAGGTGCTTCGTAGGCCGGCAGTGTAAAGAACCGCTAGAGGCGATCCTTTGCCCACATATCACTCAAGTCAGCTGACTCTGGTCACCGGCAAACGGGGCACCGAAGCCTTCGGGGTACTACCCAAGCTCATGTACCCAAGCAGCCAAGATATACCACGACTTATTACTGTCCGAGTAACCGGACATGCGAAATAGACCACTCCTGGGTTTCATTGTCTTCCGTGTCAAGTCTATCCCGACTACATTCGCCACAAATATGTACTACCTATCCCAGACATTCCGGGAGGAATCTTTCTAACACGGCTTCCACACATAGCTACCTAGGTAGGTGGTAGGTTCTTACAAGTACGAAAATAAGAGGTAAGCTCGGAAGTGGGAGTAATCCAAATACATACCTAAGGTGGTAGTACTAGTACTGCCAGTCTAAGCACAGGCATGTTGGCTATACAAACAGCACAGAGGCGGGCTGCATGTATTAAACAAAACATGGCATGCTTCAAGATAACTTCATACTTTAAACAGTCAATCAGTCTACCCCGTCAAACCAATTACATCACTTCCATATCCCACATGCACCTACATGTCTCTAAATAACCTCCCCCCCCCCCAGATTTCTCCTTTTTGAGACATACATATCCCATCATGTCATACCGTGTCATATCATATCATATCATATCCCTCATCTTCGCCAGGACCAACAAACCCAGACCAACTGACACACACCGGACAAGCGTGAACCCAATCACTTCCTTACCTCTCGTAACAACGTATGTAGGTATGTACATACTCTCTTAGACTCGTACCCAACCGGAGGGGGGGAGCCATCCTTCCCCCCAACCCCAATGTCGAAATGCTTAATCTCACCTCCTCTAGATTGACTGATTACCTTGCATTGACATGTGCTTTTTTACCCTAAGTACCTAGGTAGTAACCAACATGAACCGTCTCACCGGCAGCCGACAAATTTCTACCTGCGGATAGTATCAGCCCCCATCGAAAGGCCATACACACGAGCCGGCCCTCAGCAACTTCCAATGCATTTACCTCAGGGAGCCAAAGAGCTTCGTAGCAAAACGCGTAGTCCGATCGATCGATCGATCGAACTTTATTTTTCACGCTTTTTATATTAGGCACTTCACTCTGTCTACCTATAGACCCCCTCGTATTATTAGGTATTTCATCATCAATCATCATAAAAAGTTTCCCATGTGTATTCTCTCATATCTCATTTCTCTCTCTTCTTTCCCTCTCGATTCCATTCTCTACAACATCCTAGGCTAAAACCAAAGAAAACACCTGAAAAACTGCCCAGATTCATCGTCATACTTCCGCTAAAATAGTACACATACATAGATGAGGTAAATATGGATGCTGTTCCTTCTCCACACTTGAGTCATCAATGAAAGAAGAGGGAAAAACGGAAAAGAAAAGAGAAAGAAGAACACACATATGCACCACGCAGTAAATGTCTCCCCCATGCATATAGGAGGTTTCCCCCTCCCCATGATATCGGATATTGCCGCCCTCTCCCCCTCCCTTTCCAAGATATTTTCTTTTTCGTAAAACAAAAAGAAAAACAAAAGTTTCCTTCCCATTCCCCAGATAGATCATCCATCATGTAAAAACTCCTTGCGCGCTTGCTGTACATGGAAGAATAGCCGCCTACCCCAACAAAAAATAACAAGGGAAATAAGGAAAGAAATAACCAAACACCAACCAAAAAAAACATTTAAATAAAGTAATCCAACCCCTTCCTAGACTGGATATGTCACGTCCTGTGTGGCCGTCCTAGTATGACACAGATCTTCGTCTGAGTAGATTGGCTGTCGATATTCCACTTGCTTCTCGTGCGCCGATCCGATGCCTGACAATTCCGGTGGCAACTCGGGCGGTGGTATCCCCTGAGATGATCCATCGGCAGTCGGCGGGCTCGTCGCTGTCCTTCTTCGCACTGGCCTATCTCCACCTCTGTTGTGAGTATAATTGTGGGCCGCATCGTTTTCTTCATATTCGCCTTGACGTAAGGTGTGTTTAGCGGTCTTATCAGGTAGACCGCCTTGGTACGATCCTCCGCTCGGTGCTGTTGTTCCCGTTTGGTCATTTGAAGCTGATGCCTTTTCAGCATATTCCGTCTTGTTGGAGTCGTCCGAACTCCGTGTCGGTGTTGATTCATTAATGGGCGCGATAGCCTTGATGCTGTCATTAATTGGGGATGGTGGCTTTTCGCGATGTCCGAAATTCTCAAAAGGTACTCGTGACGTTATTTCCGCTTGGCTTTTACTACCAGCCGTCTGAGCCCGTCCATGGTCCAAGTCAGCATTGATATCTTCCTCTTCAAGCTCTTTGAGGTCTTGATCCATCTGATCCATCAGAGCCGCTGCCTGATTATCATCCCTTGGGGTCTCGGCCCTTGCCTCGTCCTGGGCGGCGCTGTTTGCGGATGGCCCAAGATCATTGTCCGACCATATCATATTATGCATGTTGTATCGCGTATGATACGGACCATTGTTGCTCGGCAAGGGGTGAGGCGGAGACCGCCCGCGTGGTGGGTAGTAGTCAATGTCATCAAAATAACTATTGGGCGAAAGTACCTGCGTATTGCTACCAGGAGCATATGGCCAGTTGTTCCGGGGCTCGACTATTGATTGCGAGCGACCACCACGCCCACCCGTGACATACTCTTGTAGCGAATAGCCATCGTCTATAGAAATTGAGGGCAAATCTTGCCTATCTAATTCATCATCGTATTCGGGGAACATTGCAAGGAGCGCCGTGGCCTGTGGTCTGCCGCGGGGGTTATCATGAAGGCAACTTTCTACCATGTTGCGGTACCACGGCGGCACCTCAATCTCGGGGTCTAAACGAAGAGGCCGGCCGTGCGCCTCGGGCTCGTCCTCTAATGTAGCAAGTGCCCATAGCACCATCCCCAACTGGTAGAGATCAGATTTTACACCAATGTACATGGAAATTCGTTGGTTGCTCTCAATGAGTGGAGTCGCTTCCGGGGGTTCCCAGCCAACTGGGCAGCCTCGTCTGTTAATGTCTATAATTTTGGCATTTTCGTCGTCATCGATGACGATATTGGAAAGCGTGAAATCGCCTTGGACAAAACCGGCTTCATGGATATCCGACAGACCTTGAACGATCTGCCTCGCCCATTTCTGCCGCACGGCCCAAGGTAGATCTCCATTCCCTTCTTGGGTATCGTAAATTATGTCAATGAGCGCCCCTTGTTCGGCGTAGCTGATAAGTAGTCCCTTGACGGACTGGTCGTCATCATCCACAACGACACCGAAGAATTCGATAATGTTGCGTGAGAACTTCAGCGAGTTAAGAGCATTCACTTCGTATAGAAACTCATCTATCGTGTCTGGTCCAGGTATCTCCTTTTTGATGAGCGTTTGCCCGGCCACCCGAACCTTATAGACAAAGCCTGACATATGAGAGTCGAACTCAATATCCCTCTCCCTAATACGCCGGCATTTCAAATGCTGAATCATGCGGACAGTCGGGTAGGAAATGATCTCCTACACAGGAAACAATAGTTAGCAAATGTCCCAGTACTTCTACGAAATTGAACCTACAGTCACATCTTCCACCACATGAACGTGTAGCCTCCCATCTGTCGTCTGCAGCTTGAGGTTCGTCACGGTATCGTAGAACTGGATGTCCTGGAGACTCTCGCGAATGGCTTCGTAGATCTTGGCGCTCTTCTCCCTCTGGAACTTGATAGCCAGTAAATCCCTCTCTAGCGAGTCATCCGGTGCGTTGCGGTAATCCAGAGAGATGGTAACTCGTCTCCATAGATATTCCCTCTCTCGGTAGGTGACGAAAAATTTCTCTCTTTTTGACTTGTCCCGAAAATGCATGCTCAGATTTAAGATCCACTTCTTCTCCAACTCGTCATGGATCATGGCTTCGTACTGAGAAGTCGTCTCGGATTGAATATCAGCAGTCGAAAGAGCCTCGGTATAGGAGGGCACCTGTTCGAACGAATCCGGCCGGTCCGTATCTTCGGTGGTGCTTCCGATTTCGTCGAGACTTAAAAATTGCTTCTCGTCGATCGGGCTCTGGGGAGCTGCCGTGATGGACGAAACGACGGCTGGCGGGCCCACAGACTGTACGTCGTCAAGAAAATCTGGCGCGCTCGCGCGAGGTAGAGGGAGAGGGTGGGAGGAGTTGGAACCATTGCGTTGGGGATGTAAGCGCCTGTCGACAGACACTGCCCTGCGTTCGGCCTGCGTGGGCTTGATGGGCTCCAGTTTGTCTCTCCCCTCGGACTGCTGTCTTTTAAACGTCTTCACACGAGGTAGGCCGGGCACAACCTTCCGCGAGACCCTCCGGATCAAGCCGGAGCTGGGCGAGGTATCTCGAGACAGGCCGGGATCTTGTACGTAAGTAGTGGACGAAGTGGATGTGTGGTCTTTCCCCATAAACCGTTTCCAGAGAGCGGCCAACCGGTTGTGGTCTGAAGGCGAGATCGGCTCGTGCGACGGTACATCTGCCGGGACTGGCATCTCGGCGGGATCTGATCACGACCAAGGGGTTTCCTCAGAGGTACATAGGTCAAGTAGATGCTGTCAGGGTTGCAGTTGTTGCTATGCAGAGAGAGGGCAGAGCAACGCGGCCATGTAGCCAGATGAGATGGGCACGGCTGTGGTAGGCTGGAATGATATTGGGGGAGGTCGGTGAGACGGGGGGAATAGCAGGGCGGCGGGCTCTAATGGCAACCAAGTCGTCGTGCCAACTGAGGCTGAAGCCGGACGTCACTTGCAAGTGCCAATGGAACTGGGGGTGGGAGAGAGTTTACGACAGTGACATCTGGGGGACGTGTGCGGGTTGAGGACGGGGAGGTAAGAAAGTGCAGCTCATTAAACACGAGAGTACAAGGCAAGCAGGGTGTAGACAATGGAGATCAGGCGTTGGTGGGCTTGCAGATTGAACATGGCTGGCCAGACACGTAGCTCACTGGAAGGAAAAGCGAGTGAGTGAGGCTTTGGCTTGCCTATTGGAGAGTGGTGATGATATCTGGTAGGTCGCAGTAGCAGCAGCAGTGGCAGCAGTGGCAGCAGCCGGAGTAATGAATGTCGGTGGCATGGATGATAAGTGCGTTGGCTGTAAGGGTCGGGTATGTGCGACCAGTGTGTCCCGTTCAGGACTCGTCTGAAAAGGTCCCAAGATGCAGCGGCAGGATGTGCGAGCCGAAGGAGAGCGAATAGAGGGCGCGAGAGGTTGGTCAAGTGTGCGCGAATACTGCAACCTTGACGGTGAACATATTACAGAGGTACAGCTCCCCCTCCCACCCGCCATGCCAGGTGCGGACTAGCCGCCCTTCTCTCTGGTCCTGGCTGGTCCTTGCTTTTTCAACCCTCGACCGGGGTTGCATGTGCGAATCGGCAGGGGCCAAGCGGGCGCAGCTAAAAGTGGAATAGCCTATTCTTGCTTGTTCCCGTTGGTGGACATCTCGAAGCTTGGGTACGTACCGAAGCAGAATAACATCATCACGTCATCAACCAATTCCAACGAGACCCGATCTTTTGTCATCGTCACCTTGCTTCCATGTCGTCCCGGTCTCTTCCAGCTTGGTAATAAACTGGACCCAATTGACCACAGCACAACGCAACACAACACAGCACGATACAACACAAACACAACACGACGTCCGGGCACTTAACTTATCAACAGCCTGTGGTGACAGCATTTATCACCAAGGGTGGAGGGGCCGTGCGGGGGGTTCTGGAAATCCCCATTCGACAATTCAGGTTGATCAAGAGCGATGTGTTGTACAAAATTGTCAGAGGCCGATCCCAAGACGAGAGGGGGAACTACCGATCAATCAAAAACGGTCAGGCATGCTAACCAAAGTTGGAGTCGTTATACATCCACCGAATTGCTTCTTTATCAACGGCCGAACTGGCCACCCTCTCTCTGCACCTCCCTTCTTCTTCTCTGCGACAGTTTTGTCTCAGCCGCCCCAGAGTTGGCGTGACGTTGATGACGGGCGAACGACCTTGTCGACAGGGGAGAAATTAAAAAGAAGAAAAAAGAAGAAGAAGAAGAAAGAAAAAATTACCCGAAGAGGCGGACAACTCATCAATGCCCAGATCAACCTGCAACCGAATCCTTGACAGCTCCGGTATCGTGGGCTCCATGCTCATCATCCCACGTACCTTAGTCCAAGTCGGTTCTTGTCGCATCTGGCTGCATCTTTCCCGGCTCCTTCACTTCCTAATAACTGCAGAGGTGAGTCTCGTCGATGACTGGTCGCATCTTGCCCATCACCATCGTCATCAAGCCTGGGCTGAACAGGAAACCTAAATAATCACGACGCATTTTCCAGCATCACGGTAGATCCTCTTCTATTTAAAAGGCCAGCGCTTGCCTACCTAATTCACGAGATACAAAACCCACATATCTCGTCTAGTTTCGGGTAGGCTTGGTTAGCCGCATGTTAAGTCGAGAATCGTAATTTTCGTCACCACACGCGTTCCCAAACAACTAACCCGGTGGGACTGTTTCTTTTCTGATCACACGTAAGATAGCGGGACAGATTTGTACCCCCTTTGGTGTTTCAATGCCCTTCACCGACTTCACCTGACACGATGTACACCGAGTTCATTACACACGGTAAGCTAAGGGCAATTAATGAGGAGCTCGTGAGAGGCATGCTGCTCGTCTGGAGCTACACTAGACCATGCCAAGCTGCTCCAGGGATCTTCCAAGTTCGCCCAACGTTGACAGATAATCAGTCCCATGGCTCTGGTTTTGAACCCGTACGTCCCCGTTGACCGCCAGACTAGTCGTGCAGCTCCTGGCTAAGTTTAGCCCCCGTGGCTAGTCAGTACAGGAGCAGGATACCCTTCGAGATTCACGAAGGATAATTGCATTTCGGCAGAGCTTAATTCTGGTCAGGTGCACGAACGGACACGAACGGACACTGCAGATTCTCGAGGGTTGTATTTCTGCTTGTACCGTACTTGGACGGCTTATGACGTGTAGATTTCTCCCTCGATGATAGACGAACAGGTTCTCTCCGACGCTGACATGCATGTCGCGCTGTTCTTGGTAGGTCATTTCTAGCGTCGTAGGCGGCCGACGCAGGAGTTAGATTTCGATATCCCTTGCGAAATCTTACTGTTAGCCGCAACTTGCGGTTGCACATGTTGGAGTATGTGTTCGGAAGGTCGGTCCATAACGTACGTCTCCAACGGCGTGGCACATGAGAATGATAATACCTAGAGGTGCATGCCGCCAGACTAATACCTAATTTAGGGCTGGCTAAGATCTCTGGGTAATGCAGGCGCTGCTTGATCTAGCCCGTATTCTGCCCTTAAGGCCGCAATTATCAGCAGTGGATAGTCCCTCGTGAGTACCGAATATCGTCTGTGTCTATGCTCACTGATACCCAATTCAGCCAAACGAGATACTTGGTTCTTGGTTCAGAACATGTCGAAAATGCTGCTAAAAACGAACTTGGAGGTACGACTCTCGTGGCCGTTGGAACCACGCAACCCAGCTAAGTCATCCCGCTATCCTTCATTCGGACCGCCGCTATCGCATAGCTAATCTACACGGCCGTGCGCCACGGTCGCGGGTGGTGGCCGATGTCTCTCAAAAGAATCGAAAAGGTTGTCGGTTCGGTCTCCAACTCGGTAAATGGGACGTGAAATTGGGCAGCGATACATCCCTACCTGGAATTTTGATAGAGCCTCCATATCCGGGGGGTGGTTAAAGCGAGGCTGCTGCCGACGAACGCTGGCCAACTGTGACGCTAGATTCTGCTAAGAATACTCCCTGCATGATATGATAGCCCGAAACGGACTCCCTCGGCGCCTCCTATTCGTCGTGAGGGTTTCCTCGCCGGGGTGGGTTTGCGTGCTGGGAGATACATGGCGTACATGTGGGTAGGTCAAAACCTCTCTAACCCGGGCAAGGTGAAGGGGACCAGAAAAATCCTCCTAACCTTAATGCCACTTGGCTCTGCCTGCGCGAAATCAATCTACCCCATGTTCCCTGCGATAAACTGCAGGTCCGCTTCCTCTAAGTCAGATTCCGCTCACCGTCGACTTGTCTAAGCCCGGCGCATTCTGACCCAGAACCTATCCTTGGCTCTAACAAGAGAGCTGGGTACGCTGCAAGTTATACCTACGTCTCTTGGTTGTTCGCATAGGAAAAGAACCCGTATCGTCGCGTGGAAACCCACCCAAAGAGATCGTCTCGTCCCTCGCATGTTGGCTCAAGTTTCCCTATCTCTTTTTCCCTTTCTTCCCCCCCTCCCTTTTCCTTGCACATCTAGCATCAATTTTCCGATAACCCCCACTGATTAAACAGAAAGACGTGCGCAAGTTTACGGAGATGTGGATGACCTACCAACAGAAATTCAGATATGATAATGGTAGCACTTAGGTCGAGACCGTAAGCCGGGGTTACATCAGATCTTTTATGATGTTTACTAGAGAGGTAAGTGCGTATGAGGGCAGAAGAGTTCGGATTAAGCTGTAAATGTTGGGCGTGGGGATTAATTCGAATGATGTTTTGGGGTAAGGATATGTCGCTTGAGAGGATGATCACGAGCTTGTAATTGAGGTAAGTAGTTAGCTGATCCCGTAACTTGAAAATTGAAAACCCTAGATTTTCGTCTTGGACGGCGGGAAGTAGGAGGTGATTTCGTGTGTAAGCTGAGTGCGAATCCGCCCATCAAACGTGGGGCATAGCTGCGAAAGACGGATTTTCATGCGACGACTTGCAGAATACATTAGTTAGTTAGGCCCGGCCCATCTACAATGTGATAATTCTGCATGCTGCCTGACCATGTCTTAGAAGGCTACACGGCATCCATAGACCCAAGCCCGCCAGTCCGTTGACAAGTGGCTCACTATACAGTCCAAGCATGTCAGTAGTCTTTTGACACGTCACTATAGTCTTCACTAGCCGTCGCCGACTCTTCATTTCTTTGCCAACTGAGACTTCAATCAAGGGGGCCGTGGTCATCCGCCGGAGCCCATCCGCCTTTTTAGAAACACTACTCGTACAGGAACTAGATGGTATAGTACAGTAGCTAGGTCTTATATGAGGAGTGAAGATGATGGGTACTGAGAACTGGCTGGGTGACTCCGACCCTTTTTCGTCGAGTCGTGCTGCTGCCGCCTGAACGCCTGTGTATGGTCCAATTCCGCAAATGCTTTCCTTAAATCTATGATATGCATGTCGAGGGCCTACGGGGCTGTAAGTGTATCAGTCACCCCAACTCCTCTCCTCTACCTTGCCTCCTATTTGTCTTTGGGTGCATCTTTGGGTGCGTTATGCTCCTTTTTCCATTCGCAAATCTTGCATCGGTTTGCCTGCTCCCGGTCCAGATTCGGGAACACGAGCTCAAAAATATCCTTGTACCAGCCCGCTGGGCGGCCCTCAACACCTTCCTTGATGTTCTGTAGCACAAAGTTAGCAAAGGTTGTCGGTCTTTTAGTCTTCGTTAGGATAATTAGCACCCACCTCAGGGAGTTCCAACCAGTCAGATATGTTGTCTTCCGGGAAGATAACCATCTTACAACCCGCCCGCCGCGCGGCCACCGTCTTCTCCCGCAGCCCACCTATCCTGAGAACCTTACCAGTCAGAGTAAGCTCCCCGGTCATCGCAATCGTGGGGTCAACCGCAGTTTCCAACGCCAAGGATAGGAGCGATGTCGCCATGGTAACACCAGCTGATGGACCATCCTTCTGCACAGCCCCCTCGGGAACGTGCAGATGAATCTTAGCCTTGTCGAAGAAGTGGTTGTCGCTGAATTCATTAACCATGAACGACTTAGCGAAAGAGTAGGCAATTGTAGATGACTCCTTCATCACCGTCTTTAGGTTGCCCGTTATTTCCAAACCGGCACGACTACTAGGTCTCAGGGCAGATTGCAGAATAGACTCAATATACATCGCGGAGCCACCTAGTTGAGTCCAGGCAAGTCCCATAGTAACGCCGGGTGGTGTTACGTCGTATAGGCGATCAGAGGTGAAGATAGGAGGTCCGACATAGTCTTTTAGATTGTCTTTATTGATGACAACATGGACTGAGTCGGGCACTTCCAAGGCGACACGCGGCTTCTCTGTCGTCTCCTTCTCGGATGCTTCCGGAGAAATAGGGTCGTTCTTTTGCTTCTCCTTCTCCGATTCCTCCATAGCTGCCTTGCCATCTTCGGTCAGAGCTTCGGATTCTGGCAAAACCTCCTCTCCGAGGTCCTGTACGATCTTTAATGCTGACTTTCGGTAGACCTTTTCGATCTGTTTTTTGAGGTTTCGAACACCCGACTCTCGACAATATGATTTGATCAGCTCCTCAATCGCTTCGTCAGATAACGTGACGTCGGCATTTTTTAAGCCTGCGAGCTCCTTGGCCGCTGGGGCAAGATATCGGTCTGCGATTGCTTTCTTCTCATCGGACACATAACCAGACAGTCTAATAACCTCCATACGGTCTAGCAACGGCCTCGGGATTGTGTCCGTCATGTTGGCTGTGCAAACGAACAAGACTTTCGAGAGGTCGACAGGAATATCCATATAATGATCCAGGAAGGAGTTGTTCTGTTCCGGATCTAAGAGTTCCAGAAGAGCTGATGAGGGGTCCCCTTGGTATCCTCGTCCGATTTTGTCGATCTCGTCAATCAATATTAGAGGATTCTCAGTCTGACACTTTTTGAGGGCCTGAATGACACGCCCGGGAAGTGCGCCAACGTACGTGCGCCGGTGGCCTTTGATCTCTGCCACATCAGTAAGTCCACCAACGCTAAACCTGTAATATTGTCGGTTCAGGGCTCTTGCGATGGACTTTCCAATACTTGTCTTGCCAACGCCAGGGGGGCCAACGAAGCACAGGATTTTGCCTTCGACAGTGCCACGTAGCTTGCCAACTGCAATAAATTCGAGGATCCGATCCTTCACATCTTTCAAACCGTAGTGATCCTCGTCTAAAACTTTCATAGCGTTTTGGATACCAAAGTTTTCGGCGCTTCTCTGGCCCCAAGGGATCTGCGTCAACCAGTCCAGGTAATTCCTTGTCACGTTAAATTCAGAGGCCGCAGACTCGAGATGAGCGAGCTTGTTAATCTCTTCATCAAACACCTTGCGAACAGCCTCCGGCATGGCGAGCTTATCAGCCTTTTCCTTGAACTTTTCTATAAGCTTGTCCTTGCCGTCGGATTCGATGCCCAGCTCTCGGCGGATTCCCTTCATTTGTTCCATTAGCCAGTATTCGCGCTGTCGCTTCGTGATTTTCTGCTCGACATCTTTTGTAATCTTAGATTGTAGCTGTGCATTCATGAGTTCCTTCTTTAACACGACGAGAGCCTTCTGCATCCGCTCTTCAACATCAAGGCTAGAGAGAACCTCCTGTAGCTCGGCAGGTTCTCCAGCCGACACTGCTGCGGCGAAATCTGCTAATTTTGCTGGCTCCGAGGTGACATTGCCCGTCGATTGGCTCATCGAGAATGTCGAAATTTGGTCCCGGAACAGGCTATTCATTGTGGCGATTTCCTTGAATACGTTGACTATCTCGTTTGTCACAGCCCGAATAACAGGACTCTTAGGCTCGTATGGTTCTTCGGTTAGGTTCTCTACATTGACGAGGCTAACTGGATATTTGCGCAAGAAGGACGTCGGCTCGTACTTCTCAGGGCTGGAGTCCGCCTTGTTAGCAACAGCGCTCTCCTCAAAGCTTGCAACAACATCGCCCTTCTTCTCCTGTTGGGGTTCCTCCTCGGCCTTGATTGGGATGGGCTCCGGGACAGGTTCCGAGTCCGAGTCGGTCTTCTTCGGTTCCTGTGCCCCGGGAGGAATCAGTGCGGACAGCTTGATCCTTCGGTGTGGGTATAGGATGGCGGTCAGGCTGCTCTGCTCCCCTTGGACTGGAAAGGCGCTCGTGATTTGCGCAAACACTCCGGTATCATAAACATCAGCTGCATCCCGAATTACATCTTCATCGGCATTTTCGTCCTTGAACAGAAATGCGCCAACGTATGGTTGCCCCCTCTTGATCATCTCCATTATCGCGGCCGAGACATGCGGGTCCTTAATAGTGATAGCTTTATAAAACCCGGGGAACAACGGTCGTTTCGCGATTGGTATTGCCATTACTTGGGGGTACACATCGGGCACGACGGGTTTCTGCAGGGCCTTGTCGGCGCCGGATTTTCGACCCCTTCGACCTCCGTCCCCAGGTGAGTCATTGCCTGATCCAGATGAGGCGCCCCCGGCCGCGCTGCTTCCTTTACCATCTTGAGAGTCTCGCTGGCCTGGATTGTCTCCGGATGATGGGGATTCGGAGCTCGGATTCTTCGCTTCGCTCACATCCTTCTCGCCCTCCTCGACCTTTTTCTCTAGATTTGCTTTCTTTTCCTCGTCAGACAAAGGCTGGACAGGGCCATCGAAAAACTTGCTGTCTTTCTCCTTCCTTCTTGTGATTGAGGTGGAAAAGCTTGTATTGAAGAAAACGGCGGGACTTGTCGCTGTCGAGCGTCCGGGGGCCGAGAGCGGAGTATGGGCCGGCCGGCCGGGGGTATTTATCGAGTATAGACGGGGCGCATAGGGCAGGCGGCCTCTCGAGGCTACACGTAACGATGCCCTCACAGCAAGCTGCCGTGAGATATGCTGGCGACACAGCATAGTATCGAAGTTGCAGATGGGAAAATTTTGACGGAGAGGCGATAATTGGAGCTTGCGGAGGCCAGCTCTAAAAAGGTTACAGCTGACAAACCACAGTCCCTAGTTTGGAAGGGGAAAGAACTTATGAGAAATCAGCTCGAAGGGGCGACCGGCCCAAGAATGTGCCCATGCCCTTGCACAAAATGCAATTTGCGTCGCTCGAAGCTTTGGAGAGGAAAAAAAAGAGCTCCAGATTCGGCAATGATCTAAAACAGAACCTTAGTAGGGGCATACATCATCAGCGAAGCTGCCTTCCAATCGCCGACATGGTCGGCCCGAGGAGGTACCTACGTAGCTAGGTACCTGCCACCAGAACCTGTAGTACCTTGGTCCACCTCAAGTACCTACGCACCCTAGTTACGTGGGAAAGTACTTGAATATGCCAAGGTGAGCTTTTTAACGAATCAGAGTTGCCATTTCCCCCCCATTACAGCATGTACATACAGGTACTTACTAACCTCATCTCTTTCCATCGTACCTAAGGTCACAGCATGATAGGTACTTTAACAGGAGTGAATTTATTTTATAGTTTTACTTAGCATAACTTATATACCTGGTTATAAATTTCTTTGGTTGATTTATCATTATTTCATTGACTGACAATATTTGCAAGGGCGAAAGTCACGCTCTGATCCCACTTGGACGAGGGAACCCCTATCCCTAACTCGCTTATAAGTGTTAGAGACTACCTATACTGTTCAGCTCTAACAATTGTTGATAATTAAGACTACGTCACCGCCAACCTTGTGATCTTGTGGACTTGGCATAGACGTCTTCCGTATATCATAGAGACGCTAAAGGAAGATGTTAAACGCCCACTTGACGTGGTTACGGCTACGGCATGTGATTTGCGTTAACTTCTTAACTCTGGAAAATACATTAGTGTAAAATTAGTACATCACTTTCTCGCTTTGTCTAGTATGCCTTATGGGAATCTTTATCTCACCAATATTACTTCGACATATTGAAGTCTTGGGGATGCTTTATTCATTTAGAACATTTTGTTATAACCTTGAGATTAAAGCATGTAAGTGGCTAGTTAGTTGTTGGTTAAACACAAGGAAGCGTGATATAGAAACAACATTTTCTATAAGTTTAAATTGTTCATTTGACAAGCTAAGAGTGACAAGTAGTATATAAAGACTCCGAAGAAGGATATAATGTAATATACCAGGTAGGTATGCTTAAATATTAACTTAGTCTAACCGCATAATCCGTGGCAGTACGACCCCTAGCGTTGTAAATAAAAAGAGACATCCGACTGTACGTCAAGGGTCGCAAGAGGCAAACCTAAGACTACCAGTTTTTGAAGGACGAGATCCACAGTAAACTGCGTGTATAAGAGTCGTGTACGTCCCAAAGGGACGGAGTAGAGCTCCCCAGCGATTATTCTTAGCCTAATAGTGACCATATACGTCCATAACTCTCAGTCTGTTGTAGACCCTATCTAACTAGTCCTCTAACAACAAATATATTGTGCAAGTCCGTGGAACAAAACAGTGCTCTAGTTCTGTCTTCGCTTGCGGTGGCACAAATACCCGTGCTCTCACTGGAAGTTAGTGAAGAGAGCTCTTCCGACGCAGTTTCATCCATACCAGTCGAGCGACGCTGGGGTGTATTGACAGCCGAATTATATGTCTTCTCGAAAAAGACCAGCCTGCTGCTTCCCGTGGAACTAGAGACAGGGGGTAACCTTCAGTAGCTGATCGTGGACACCCAGCCGGCCACCTCCAGACGTGGAGGCGCGGACGTCTAAGATGACAAGTACAGAAAGGTGACCAAGATGGACCCGGCCAATTTCTCCACCACTTTCAACCCGTTAGAAGGACTTGCATGCTGATTCTTATCGTATAAATAATAAGTATGTCCCATGCTTACAACTCATTCTAGCCTAGGTCCCATATTGGAGATTCCTTAGAGAATTCTCTGATGGACAAGGTAATTTGTTAGAAATGTTCCAACGACGTTTAACACAATCCTTGCTCTTATTATTCCCATACATATTTCTCCTTCTCACAATGATCCTACCCTCACAGCAGCTTTTCATTCAGGTCCCAAATCAAAGCTCGTTGGGATAATACAGACCCCCCTGAATATCAGGTCCCTCCTTTTCATAAGATTTTGGGGGATCCATAATAGACGCTGCCAGGTCGGTCCAGAACGAGCACGTGTCGTTCGAATTCTGGTCATCGGTGATACACACGAAGGGGTCCTTGTCTGAGTGCCGGACCTGCATAACATTGGAAAGCTGGTCGCCGCTGCCATTCGCATGTGGCCAAAAAGGAGCAGATCTCGGAACCCGCTCGTTCGGGTTGCCAGAGAGAGCGAACGAGGCAAAGTAGTTCTGATACGTCGAGCTGATACCATCATCTACGAGCCAACCGGCGAGCAGACCAGAGACGAGTGGCACCTTAGCATTGATGAACAATTTCTTAGCCTCGCTTTTGTTGTTTATGAACAGCGTGACTAGATCCCTTGCGTGGAAAGCGATTCTGACGTACGGAAACGCATGCTCCATCATATACGAAATATTTGGGTACGCGTTGAATAGGTCCCTCGTGTTACAGGTTAATGACGAATCACGTATGACGTCTGTGATACAAGCCACGTAGTCGCCGTGATATCTCGTCTGGCAGTCGTATTTCTTTCGGATCGCTTCTCTCTGGGGACATAGGTCGGGTCCCGGTAGCATGGTGCGTAGGAACGCATCAAACTTATCCGCATCAGTGATGGGGTCTTTTGGAAGGAAGGTTCCAGCCTCGTTTCCACAGTGAGAGATTATTGCCGAGTCGATTTCCTGCCAGAACATATCTGCATAGAGGTGTTAACGGGTCGGGCCGATCTCACAAGATGAGAACGTTACCGAGGTGGAATAAATATGCTTACTCTTCGAGAACGCCACGGTAGGGATGCGCTTGACCCACTCCCCATCTACTGCCGGACCAACGGGGAAGAGCCCAGTTTGCCTGACAGTGGTAAATAGTCTCTGGTTGGCGGCTGTCAAGTTTCTAATATCGAGTTGTCTTAAGCACGCAATGTCGTATTCGCACCCGCAGCCTGTAAAACCCGAGAAGTTCTTATACATCTCGTCGAGCCTTCCGCCGGGAGAGTTGTCCCAAGCCCACTCGAATGCTGGACTCATCGCGATGAACGTACGAAATAGCGGGTCTTTCTTGCCGTCCTCCCGTATAAGGTGGTGGAGGATCGAGCTCGCCCCGGCGGACTCGCCCCAGACGCTGACCTTGTTCTTGTCACCTCCCACTTGACCGACATACTCCTGCACCCACTCAAGCAGCAGTGCCTGGTCGTAAAGGCCTGCATTGGGCTGTGCAGCTTTCTGCATATAGTCGCCCGCGAGCCATCCGAAGGCACCGAGGCGGTAGTTGCCCACGACGAAGATTGTCTGGTTGTCCGAGGCCGTGATTATCGATTGTCCCGTGTATAGCGGCTCTAGTTGATCCTTGCTCCCAAAAGCGAACGCGCCCCCGTAGATCCAAACGACGACCGGCAACGCCTTTGCGTCGGGATCGAACGCCGAGAAGGGGGCGTAGATATCCAGGAACAGGCAGTCTTCAGCTTGTTTCATGTTGCCATCTCTTGGATCATTGAGAGGCGCCTTGCCGCCGGGTGGGTTCTTGAGCTTGGAAGTGTCGACCTGAATGCAGTTACGTCCGTCGGCGACGGGCTGCACCGTATCGTTCTCCCAGCTAGGGGGAGATGGGGGGCCGAAGCGTTCGAGAATTGCGCCGAAACGGACATTTTTAAGGAGGTATATCTGGAGGTTCCGTTAAAGGGACAGGGTTCTGATCAGTTGCTAGTCTTGTTTCCTTACCTTGAGATCTGCATCGAAGACGCTGGCTTGATATATGCCCCATGGCAATTTGAGTTCGGGAACATCTGTCTGTAATTCAGACTGCGCATGAGACAAGCTCGGGATCATCTCCGGGAAACCCAGCAAGAGCATCTGAGTGATCTTCATCTTCAGCCGAGGCTATACGTAGGTAGTGAAAGAATGAAACGTGATGCTGCTACTGTCTTGCGCAAGACTCCCTGGAAATCCACCCCGAATTGTTTACACTACCTATTTATGAGGCGTATTTCATATTTTTATCTACTTCGAGTAGGTTAAGCCAACTCTTTGCCAGTCCGTGCCGCAGTCAGATCTGCCGAGATTACATCGAGATTAGTCTAGGTTAGGCGATAACGCTGTGACTTGTGGAATGTGTCACATTGTGGTAAAGACTAGATAGGTATCATAGGGAGCTTGTTGTGTCCATACTATTCTTTATAAACAGCGTACAGTTTATTATTCTCCCACGAGTCTCCATGTCGTGACAAACCATTGGTGTCAATGTTACCAGCTGAAACCTCAACAGGCGAATTCCGTAGTGAATCCATATCAATTCCCCTTAGTGTTATGAAGATCTTGAGCGTCAGCGGCGTCTTGTCGAACGGCTCGGGGAACTTCACATCGCTCAGGTTGTTGCTAATAGCCGCGGGCAGCCGTTGAGTACTAGTCACCACTGATCGACGATATCCTATGTATTGTTGCACCATGCACTTTCGTATTGGCCCATATTATCTCACCGCGGAATCGAAGCCAAAGGCCCTGATATGTTCCTTGCGGCACCATGGAGATACCCAGTTGTCTGACAAGATCTACAGCATCAAGCCAAACTACATGCAAGATGTAATGGTATTAACGTGCATAGGACGATAGCTGCCTCGGGCAGTATAATGTGTATATATAAGCAGGAGACTCCTGGCTGAGGATAAGAATAAACTTAGTCTCTTAAGTCTCTTGAGACCAAAGAGAATTATTAGTTGAAATCGAATATTAGTTCCAACCTTAGCGGCCCTTGTCACAGCCAGCTAGATTTGGATGCCATAACAGCGTTATTCTTTACTTAATCTGTCTTTCTTTCAAGGCACATAGCCACGGCAGCAGAAAAGATCCTGCTTGGTAGTAACTACCTGGAGATACCTAATCTTGTAAAATAAGGGGCTGACAATGATACTAGATGTCGACCTATTAGTATAGCCCTCGGTATCAGGTAGATCCACAATACAACGTAGCTGCCAACTACCCGCAGGTTGTCAGCTCTACAAGGGGTTATTAACCCTTATAAGTGTACATTTAGAAGGTTGTAATGTTTCTTACACTGAGAAGTTACCTAGCCTGATAGATACTCATGGGGCTTTCTAAGGCTTGATATTAAAGGGACGAGTAGATCCGCATTAGGCTGAGAGATGATAGAGGCATAGGCTCACTATGAGACTACAAGTCGTTACTAAAGAGTTTCTTCAATGTTCCTTAGGGCTACCACGACATAATTATCACTTATTCCGCGGCAGAACCATCCAAGGACACTCTCTAGCTGTTTGCTTACTTTCTTTTTTCATCTACCTATCATCAAGTAACTCGGTCCATGAACTCTCTTCACTATCAATCTACAAGACCACATCCAGCTATCCTCTGGCAATGCCATACCAATTGACCGGTCGAAAGAAGAAGAAAAATCAAACCCCGTCAAAATATCTTGCCTGTGTTAAGGGCCACCAAAGCGACTAAATATCTGTCAACTCATACCACGTCGAACCTAGTCCACATCTCAACAATGCTCTGAACCATAAAGCAATATAGGAGGGCAGCCAGCAAGATTTATCACACGGAAAATCCCTCATATCCCCAAAATTCTCCGTATTCAACATTCCGGTCCATATGAGGCCCAAGTAAAGGGATACATGGGATGGTCCCTAGAGGAGATCCGACATCCTATCTGAGACATTTATGGGGTCCGCAGTGGGCGCACGATAATTGACACTGTAGGGGCCTTGATTATCGTCGGGAGAATCCTCTAGCTCCATAATGCTGACCATGGCCTTTCGGAGCCTTGATCTCTCCTTCTTGAGCAGCTGTCGTTGGTTGGCCGTGTCCTTCTCTTCCTCCATAAGATGATCATAGATCGCCGGAGCTGTTCTTTCAGTTAGCATTGCATAATCACGGTTAACTTGGTAGCACCGAATATCTCACAAGGATATGGATATAGACCTAGCTGTTTCTCAAGATAGTAATCTAGAGAGCTTTCGCGGAACCCACGGAAAAGACGGCTATTGATGTCCATAGTGATAGCGTCGACAAATCGGGTCGCAGCGGTGAGATAGTAAGCTCGCACGGTGGCTGCAACCTCGATTTCCATCTTGTAAGGATCATTTGGGAGTTTGGCCAAAAGGCCACTGAGTAGTTTCTTCTCCTTTGCTCTTTCTTCGGCCGACATTTTCTCGAGGGGCTGCACTACCGTCTTGTCATCGAGGAGCGAAGCAGCCCTCACTCGCGAGTAGGCACGGAGTCTTTCTAGAGTCTCGAGTTCTTGAACTTTGAACTGCTCGATAGACTTCTGGTTCACCGTATCCATCTTATATGTTTCGTTGTAGAATATGTCAACAAGCCTTTCCCGTTGCAGCGCCTTGTGCTCGTCGAGGAACCTATCCAAGTGCTCCTGGGACTCTTTAAAAATGAGGCGACATTGAAGATTAGCTAATGATAATCCAAGAGCGTTCTGGATAGCTCTAGAGAGCATCGCCATCGACTCCTGCATATATATTTTAAGAGGTTGCTCCCATTGTTCAATCGCTTGGAGACTTAAAGTTTCATGTACTTCAACTGGCACAATATTGGCGAAGCCCACACGAGTCTTCGCAATGATTTCCCTGCGGATATTTCTAACATCCATCACAATGCGAGCCCCAAGGCAACCGGCAAACTGATTGATAGTTCTATAGTCAAGTGATGATGTGGCTGCAGTTGATGGCGATGTAAATGCGTCCGTTGTTGCAGTATTGATTTCTGGTTTGACTGGAGTAATTCCCAAGTCTTGGCGGGAGCGCTTCCTCGCGGGAGTTTCAAAAGTCGTATGCTGGCTCGATGCAGATCTCTTGGCACATACTGGTGCATCTGGCTCGCTGTCTGAGTCGTAAACCTCGATGAGATCTGGTCTTGTTCTGGGCTCTACTAGGCCAGCACACCGTGGTTTCATTTCCACGATCGTCTCGTGGAATTTCATGTTGAGATCTTTCCATTGAAACTCAAAATCTGAGTTGGTGACAGCATCTTTGGCCCTCCTATAGAAATTCTGGAGACTCGTGCGAACTACATGTTCAACATTGTTGGGCAACTCGGGGAGGCTGTTCAAGACTCCTTCGATCTTGTGGAGTTCAATTTCGACTTTCTCCTTGATTGATGGAATGCTAGAGATAGTTAGATATGCGTATGCTTACACCGTTTTATGACGTTTTAAGATATACCACTTTACCTTCTCGAGAACGCATCGCCAAGTTGTTTCGTGATATACTGTCGGAGGTGCTCGACACCACAGCGATCCCCAAATTTGCTGAAGGCATTCGGCCAGGTGTTGGTTCCACCACAAAAGAAATATTCCTCATGTTGTGTAAGTTTATCGAGCGCCTTGTTTGGCGGCAGTGAAGTTATGAAGCAGCCATGCCCAACGGTCTCCTTCTTCCCTTGAAGTACGTCTAGCCAAGTAACTATCTTGTCCTTTCCCAACCTGTCTGCTTTGGTAATGACGCCAATTGTTCGAGATTCAGCATCCGCATCACGGATAGTCTTCATGGTCATTGAATTCTCCTTGTCGACGTCCATCGGCAGGGCAAGCATGATGATTGCTTCCTGACGACAGACGTAATTAAGCGTCAGATTCTTGACCACTTTGACCAAGTAGTCATCTTCTTTATCCTCGGCATTCGCGAATATGCCTGGTAGGTCATAGAAGCTGAGATCTGGAAGCCCAGGGCCTTTCATCTCAAGCGCCACAATGTTGGGCGAGAATCTCGCCTCCATATCGGTTCTGGCATCTTCAAGACTATGCCCCTGGGCGTATGATCCCTCTCCGGGCACGTATTGCTCGTGGTTCTGCCTTGGATTCAAAGTCGCGACTTGGGCCCACCTGAGGACATCCTCGATCTCCGTAGCATCTTGCTCGTAAATTGTTTTGAAGACCTTGGTGTCGCGTGCTTGCTTTGGGACCCAAGGTGGCAGTGGGTTGGTCCTAGTTACGTCGGACTCTTTCACTCTTCGGTTAGGAGGTCTGTAGTCATAATCTTGCTGTAACGAGATAGTACAAGACCAATGAGAACCATTGCTTGAACTCATTCGGATATGGAATGGACACCGAGTGCAAATTCCGCTGCTTCTAGGGAGGTCCAGACGTGCTAGGGCAGACACTAGAAGACTTTATGTCAGTAATCATCACCTAGTGACCTGGAAATATATCGACAACTGGTAAGGAAGGTAGCTAATGAATCACAGTAGTACTTACTCAGACTTGATTTACCGGAGGACTGGTCTCCAACTAGCACGAGCTCAGGCAGCGTTGCTACATGTTGGATACCGAGCTGCTGGAGGGTACCCAGGGTGTCATTGCAAGCCTTCAACTTTATACCAATATCGGCAAAGGCGGGATAGACGAAGTTGCTACGGGATTTGCCCGACTCGGGATTCTTATGTCGTGGCGACGATGCTATATAGTGTATTATTTATCAGTATCTAATGCGCGAGAACATAGGAGAGGAGTGTATGGGAGATGCGTACCCGCCTCAGACTGAGATGAGGTGGACATGACAGTATCAGTATCACGTCTTTTGATTGGTGTAGGTGAAGGGTGCATAATGGTACCAGAGCCCACAGATGACGAACGAGATCCGTGGTCTGCCTCTTGCTGGGGGCGTTTTCCACGTTGCCTGCTGCTGTACATAGTGGACAAGGGTGCTCGCTGTGCGACTCAATAAACGGATGGATATTTATCTGAATGATAGGGAAATGGCTGAAGAGTACTGTGTTGATAAACAATGTAGGAGGAGATAGTCTGCTGTGGGTGGGCGTATGAAGCGGAATGGGATCTTAACGAAGATGATGCTGGACTACATCCGAGTGTGGGGGGAAAAGAAGATGAGTACAGGATAGACACAAGATCCGAGAGGTGATGTAATTGAGATAATGAGGTGAGGTCCCGTCGTCTCGAGAAGCCGCGAGTATTGATTTGGCTAGAAAGGGCAGGAGTGGTGTGTGTGTGTGTGTGTGTGTGTATGTAGACAGAGATGAAAAGGGAAGGAAGGGGGAGATGGGAAATTTGTCAAACGCGACCGTTCCTTCCTTATAAATGTCCGCGTAATGACACGCGCGTGAAATCGTGAACTGTCAGTCTCTGGGTGGCCTCGTAGCTTTGGTAGGTGTTGTCGGGGGATTAGCTGGGCAACGCTATCACGGGAATGAGTACGTGCTGAGTTGAACATGCATATAATCAATACCTTGATATTTAGATGGATTAGGCAGCCACGAGAGGTACACGAAGGGGGCTTATGGTACCCGATGTGAATAATATGCATGGCGATAACATGATCAACTATTTCTAACTGCGTGCTATTAGAATCAACCGCGAGGCTTAACCCCCTAACCTAAGAGGTCAGCCTGGTTGAGGTAGCCGTCTTGTATCGTATCAAGACCTCAAATACCTACCTAAGTATAAGAATCACTTGCAGTACACATATAATCCATATACAACTAGGTACCTGGAGGATACTTTGAGGATACTTTGAGCCTGTTACTCTGCTTAGGGAGGAGGCACCCCGAGTCCCCAGTCCTTCTATCACCGTCAACATGGCCATAGAATTTAAATAGCCCAAGAGAAGGCCGGACTGATTACTCAATGCCCGTTAGTCAAAAAGCTCCTATTAATGGACACCAGGTAGACATCTGCTATTAAAAAACCGAGAGGCTTTCTACCAGGCTCCGCAAATGTGTGTTCATGGATGCAATTCGTCCGCGCAGATGATGCCCACTGAGAGGGCATGAAACCTGGATCTTTGCTCTCAGTGTAGCGCGTGAACGGTCTCTAGATCTTTCTGGACATCTTTCTGGGCCTGCTACATCTGGGGGAGTACATCGGATTCATCCTTCCTCTTGCCCATGCGTGCTAGCACCTCGGCCTTGTCGGCGTTAGCCACCTCCCTCATTGCCTCCATGATCATGTTCATATGTTCGTCTAGCATCTGCTGCGGCGGCCTCTGCTTAAAATCCTCCCGGGGCTTTTCGGAACCTCGACATGCTTCGCACTTTTGCTCAACCTTAGGGGCATCCGGATCGCTTCTGCACTTCCACCAGCCGCCCGACTTTCGCTGTGTTTCATGCCTCCAGTTAGGATTAGGGTTGTGCCAGACCTGATCCCACTTGTGGTTCTTCGCGACCCCTTCCTCCGATGGATGTTCCTCTTGGTACTTCAACTGTTTAACCTTTACTTCCAGTGCCCAGATGTAGTTAAGCAAGTCTTGCAACCGAGCCGCAGGGGTTTTGCCAACTAGCTTGATCTTCTTTTGGGCCTCCAAGACGGGGAACCAATCTGGTATCAACACCTCTACAGGTTTGTCTACCATACGCTTTTTCGGGGGAACCACGCTATTCCCAAGGCCTGTGGCTGCCGCTTCGTCGACAGAGTAGCGTGTAGGAGCATCAAGAAAACATGACTTGCTATGGGTCGGCATGTCAAGCACATCAGGCTTGCAAGGCATGGATCCGTCGGAGCCGAGCAAGCGCTCGACTTTCGACAGGGCCTGTTTGGGACGATGATGCGCAAAACCGGATAGGTAACGCTCTGTAGAATGCCAGCTTTCGTAGCTCTTAATGTCGACGAATGCAGTGTATCTGTCTAAAATCTCCCGAATAAGATTTGATTCGTATTCAGAAATGCTTTCACCCCCCCTTACAATTATTTTTAGCTTGGCTACTAACTTATCAAGCGAGTCATCCTCAAGGGATGCTGGGGTTATCCCCCCGACAGCTGAGCGTTCATGTGCGTGCAACCCCATCCCATTCCTTGAATGTATTATCTCCTTGATTTTTTGGCACATCCACTGTTGGAGAGCATGTGATTGCTTTAAGTACTGGGGGAATGGGTCCGGTGGAATGCCATAACAAGTTGCCGTAGCTAAGTCGTATGTTTCGATCTCGGGAGCTTCTCGTTGTGGATAAGCTCTCCAGTTTTTGAGTGGCAGCTTCTGGGAACTGACATCAGGGTAATGGCTTCGTGAATCTATTCGAGGCCCAGATCTTACCTGAGCCCGAGCTAGACACGAAGCGATGGTCGAGTTTCTGTAACTAGTGTTTTCCCACATATCCCTAGTCTTTGTTTCCACGGGCAAGTTTGGTGCGTCGTCTGCAGGCGGCTCGGGTAAAGCATATGCGTTTCCTCCGGCATTAGGTATTGCCTCATGTGTTATGCGAGGCGTGTGAACCGGCTCAGGCCATAGTGACGATGGAGGCGAGGGCGCAGGAGAGGGCGGAGAAGTTGATGCGTTCCGTACTTGGGAAAAGTCGATAAGTGCACCTGCAAGCTTAGACGGGGAGTTGTTGAGGGAAACTGCGCGAGGTGGGAGACGAGGATGCGTCTCAGTCTCAGAGGCTATTGGGTCACCCATGATGATTCTGTGGTCTTACAGAATAATGAAGATGTCGTTTCTAGTAGTTGTCGAAGTGCTGGAAGAGGCGGGATTGGTGAGATATTCCTGATCGGGCCTTGGGGAAAAGGATAGCTCATAATGAAGGAAAGTTTCCTGGACATAACGAAACTAGAGTAGGTTGAAAATGTGAGTTGTGCTTTATTCTCTAGGAGGAGAACGGTGAGATGTTGGTACAAAATTGGAGAACTTTTTTGAGTCGTTGGTCACAGGACCTTTAAATGCAAGCAAAATGATCTCGTCAGTGAACACCTTACACCGAGTTCAACAGTGCAATTAAACTTGCGGACAACCCAGCTTAGTCCACGTGCAGCCTCATCGACAAAGGGAAAACCCCCCGGCTCACACAATCAAGGGTTGACTCAGTTTGCTACCTTCTATAGACTCAACCCGATAAAGACCCGACTGAGACCTTTTCTCGCGCTTCCGCCTTCTCTTCCATTGCAATCTTCCGTAGCCTTCGTCGCTTATCTACTTTAAGCTTCGTGAAACGACCTCGAGCACCATGACACACCTTCGTGATCATATCTGAAGCTCTCCCTTTCGTGATGTCGGCTGGCCCTAGTTTCGAATCGTCTTTCCGCAGCTTGTTTAGAAACTTTAGTTGGCCCTCCGTGGGCGGCCCGTCACGCCAGCGCGAATTCCTCGAGATGAACATGTGAGGGTACTTTTCTGATGCGTAGCTGTCGCTGCCGTGTACGGCATCGACAAAAGTGGAGGCTCCAAGTATACGGCGTGGCTTTGCAAAAGGCGATTTACCAGATTTACTCGATGGCAGAGGCCGGATCTCCCAGGCCTCGAACTTCGATCCTTCGTCTTCAGCTGTCTCGTTCTTCACTAATCGAATGTACGACCCGTCTGAGCTAGAGAGAACATATTTATCTGGTCCAACTTGCACCCAAGAGTTATTACTGAGCATTCTGATATGCCTTTCACCAGATGTATCTGCGATCAAATCGAACACTGTGTCATATTCGGCGAAAGTGATTTTATAATTCAGCCTTTTTTTGGTGGTAGCCAGGGTAGTTTCGGTAGCAGCTTCGATAACTTCTTCCATCCTCACTCTTTCTGCTTCCTTTCGATCTTTCAGGTCTCGCAGCGTCTTTACAGATGCATCCTTGACTATTTCAGACGGATCAAGGCCGAACAATGTAGGGGTTGTGACAATGCCAGTAGCTAGACTTGAGACCATGTCGATGATATGACAGTTGGTCTTTCCGGGATAGAGACGCATGCCGCGGCCGATCATCTGGACTAAGAGGTTGCGAGAACGTGTTGGTCTGGCCAGAACGACGCAGTCAATGTTGGGGATGTCAGTTCCCTCAGTAAAAACACCACAATTAATGAGAACCGGAAACTCCCCGCGCCTGAAAGCGTCTAAGCGCTCTCCTCTTTCATTTTTTGGGGTGTCTCCCGTGATGAATCTAGCATCAATGCCGTGTTGTCGGAAAGTTTGAGTCAGGCCGGCGACGTGCGCAAGGTCTACACAAAAGACCAGGGTGGATTTTCTCTCTGCAGCTTTCGCTAACCAACTGCGGACTGTAATCTCATTCGTCTGCTCCGTGTTGACTGCCTTAGACAACTCGCTTGACTGAAAGTCGCCATTCGCGCCGCGCCTGACATTGGATATGTCCGCGCGTGACTCGACGGTTGTGAATATGACGTCCGAAAGCCATTTATCCCCGATCATGTCAACGTAATCTTTGTGGTACACTATCTCATCTATGGCGGCCCCTAACCGGAGCCCATCGAAGCGTGAGAAGGTTGCAGATACCCCGATGAGATTCGGGGAATCGAGCTTCTTGGTGTCAAGGTTGAAGTGCTCCAAGGTCCTCAAGTACCCAGGTGCAACAATGTGATGGGCTTCATCAACAAGCACAAGCTTGAACCGGCTAGGGTCGAACTTGGTAATGCGATCCCCCGAGGTAATGCTCTGGATACTGGCAACAGTAATGTCCGCCATGCCCGAGGCTTGCAACCCGCCCATTTCGATCTCGACCGACTTATCTGGATAGGCATTGCTGCAATGCCTTGCCGCCTGTTCCACGAGCTCCCGTCTGTGAGCTAAGATTAATGTTTGGTCGGCTGATTTAGAGCTGGGTTTGATCCTGTCAATCAGTTGAGTGAATATGACAGTTTTCCCCGAGCCTGTTGCAAGAGATATGCCCAGTCGCTTATGGCCATTTTGTAGCGAGGATATGACGGATTGGATGCATTCCTCCTGGTAATCCCGGAGTTGTATGGGCTGGGGCCCGAGTGAGGACGGCGATGCAGCGGTCGCGTATGCCGTAACAAGCCTTGGAAGGGCCCCCCAGTAAGGTCTAGCAATAAATGATCGCTGTAAAGAACACATTAAATGTATCCATCTTGGACGAAGACGGGACATGGCGGCATCGTGTAGAGTGGCAGTCCTTCTAAGCAACGATTTTAAGCCAAAACGGTGTTCATTGAAGAATTTGTACCAAAATTTGTCCCGGGACAAGTTGTAAAGCGATGGAGCATATTTAACTAAACGATATTCGTAGCACGACTAAATATAGGAGAATACGGGGCACTTAAGGTTGGATATATACCTACCTACCTACCTACTAAGGTACCTACTTAACCTTGTGTAATTACTTATCTAAGCACCATTTTGTAACTATTAAGACGAACTCGTCCTTGTTTATCTACATAACTTATAATGCCAGATGTCTTAGACAGTTTTAAATATGCAATTTATTTTAAAAAATAAATATGATTCTCTAGGTAGGCATTGTTTTTTAATTCAAGATATCTATTAGGATTGCGGCCAGAGGAATGTAGATAGGGATGGATGAATCCCGACTCGTGGGATGGTCTAGCAAGATAACGCTCTATCGAGGTTGTAAAGTTCAAGAGGACGACAACATGAACGACCTCTAATAAATTAAGTATAATGTACAAAGTGCAAAGATCTCCTTTTGACCTCAAGTTTCCATGTAAGCAACCAAATACCAAAACCAACAGGGCTTCTTGCAGGACTAACCGCAGAATGTCCCCCGAGGGAATGAATCATTCGTTTCCAGACCGGTGTCTGCCTATCTTTTTTTATTTAACCTGGTAGTCAGAAGCCGCTTCAAAACTTCGTCGACTTCTCAACACGTTTGCTTTAGCGAGCAAAAATAAAAAGAGCTTGTCCTTCTATCAAAGCATATGGATAAATGCATAGACACGTCCTATATGCATGGATTCAGACAACGAGTACCAGCCGGGCGATAGCGACTTTGACGCCGAGATCCCCGATGAGCCAGGATCACTTCCGGACTCGACGGGTGAACGAGAGCCAAGAGGTGTCAGCGTCCCACGCAAGCGACGGCGCAGCGGATCGCGCCAGCCAAGCGTCCTGCCTTCCCTCAAACGCGTCAGAGGAGCATTCAACTTCCAGTACCTCAGCCTCCTGAACGAGGACATCCAGGATGCGGCCGCGGGCATCATCCACGAGGGCGGTCCGCCGCTCGAGCGCACCCAGGTCGGCGCCGTGGGGTGGAGCGCCGCCGAGAAGGAAGCCTTCTTCTCGGCCCTGGGCCGCCTCGGGAGGGACGACCTCGCCGGCATCGCCTCGCGGATCCGGACCAAGAGCGAGCCCGAGGTGCGCCAGTACATGATCCTGCTGGACGACTTCGACCGGCGCCGGCGCGAGGACGAGGACAAGCGGCGGCGGGCCGTGCAGCTAGTCGACGTCCCAGCCGCGGTGGAGATCGGCCAGGAGTGCTGCGCCGCGCTGGAGGAGGCGGCAGACGGCGTCGCGCTGCGGCAGGAGCGCTACGAGGAGACCCTCGAGCAGAAGAGATGGCACGGCCGCTGGCTGATCACGCCGGCGCTCGCGCAGGTGCTCGAGCACCAGCACCAGCACCAACGGGGGGGGCAACAGGACCACATCCCGCCGTTCGCCGAGCTGTTCGCCGTGCGCAACTGGCTCCGGCTGTCGGACCGCGTCTTCATGAACTCGGCGGTGCCCGACGGCAACTGGCGGTACGCGTCGGAGGAGGCGCCGTCGGTGCGGGCCACGGCCTTCGCCGACCTGCACGCGCTCGCCGTCAGCGTCACGCGGCGGCTGCTCCTCGCCTCGACGTACGTCGCGGGCTCGCGGATCCGCGCTAAGAACGCCGGCGATCCGCGCCACCGCACGCGGCCGCTCGTCCGGGCCCACGACGTCAGGGCCGCCGCCGCCTCGGTGGGCATGCAGGATGACTCGCGGGGGTTCTGGGCCCGGTGCGCGCGCAGGCTACGCCTGGACGTGTACGACGATCACGCTGAGCTTGAGGACGTATCAACAGACGGACGGGGAGACGGGGACGATGGTGGTAACGACAGCGACAATTCCGAAAGTCACGAGGGCGAAGACGGAGAAAGCACGGAAGAAGGAGAAGAAGAAAAAGGAGATATCGAATCCTCCACCGACCAAGACGACGACTCCTCATACGACATAATGTCCTACGACGCCGTCGAGGCCGCACTACTCGATCTCCCATCACCACCCGCAACGACACCGCAAGACTCCTCCTCCTCATCAGATGACACCCTATCTACCATTTCCTCCTCCTCATCACCACCCCGCTCACCCGCCGGAGAAGACGTCGAGATGGCAGACGACAACAACAACGACGACGACGGGGACGACACGAGTGATCTCGACCCCGACCCCGCCGCCGTAGACCGCGACCTCGACGAGGCGACGACCTACTCCGCGCTCCCGTACGCGGGCAAGGCGCGCGCGGGGCAGGGCCTCCGGGCGCGGATCCGCGCCGAGCACGCCCTCGAGGCCTCGGCGGAGCGGCTCGACGCCCGGGCGCGGACGCGCGAGGAGGCGCGGCTGTGGCGCATGCTGCGCAGCAGGTCCGACGAGGAGGATCCCGCCGCTACTGATGCCGCTACGGGTTCGGAGGGTGAAGACGCAGAAGAGAAAGAAGACCATGATGGCGGAGAGGACGCACGGAAGTCGCGCTCCCGGGGACCGGGCCGCCGGGGGGCAGCAGCAGCGGCGGTGGTGGATTGGGGACCGGGCTGGAGGGATGGGTTGAGGTATCATAGCGAGTGGGAGGGGAAAGTCGAGTGAAGGGATAGCATAGCACGCACGCGCAGGCTGATTAATTAATGAGGTTTATATTGTGAGTAATATTTAGTATCAGCAGCAGGAGGCAGGATGGATGACAGTTAATTCTACTGTGCTCAGACAATTTTGAGGAGATATAGATACTACCAATCGGTCCGGAGTAAAATTGCATTAATGAATGATACCCAACCCCCTTTTAGCTACTTGATATAGACATGCACGGGCGTAGAGAAAGAAGGCAATCGTCTTTTGCTAGCTAACAGACAATTCTTATTCACCGTCCCTTCACGGGCTAACTAGTGAAGGTCCTATTTATGGGGTCGGTTCTCTGGGGCGAGGGCAGTAATAGTAGTACATGTTGCGGACACTATACTCTCACAGAAAACCCCTTTCGTCGGTGCATGATCCAGCCATCAAACGCCGAAACGAGAAAAAAAAATCGGTTAGGTGAAAGAAAAAGAAAAAGCCAATCAATCCCTTTAGAATACCTGAATTTCGCCGCCTGCACCAGAGTTATCCGCTCATTCATCCATCCATTCCTTCGGGAAAGCTTAAGCCTCGTAACTCTTGATGTTGCCATCGCTTCCGAGGGGCTGCACAGAGCTCAGGGATGGGGCCGTCGTGAATGTCAATCCATTTACGTCCACATCCATGGCCATCTTGACATCGCCACCCGAAGCGGCTGCTGTCTTTAGGCCCTCCTGGGTTTCCCGAACCCGCTTCTTGAAGGCAAGGCGGTCGAGGAATAGCTGCTGTCTACCTCTTTCGAGCTCGCGTCGCTCCGCTTGCAAGATGCCTTCCATTTCGTCGAAGTATTTCAACTTCAACTCCATCTTCTGTAGAGTGATGTTCACGGCCGCCGAGAGAAGGCGAGTCATTTCTCGCTCCTCATGAGAGGCAAGACCACCAGCTCGAGCACCCATCGCAGCTAGCGGTATACTTGCCAAAGTAGTAGTCGTCGAGGTGGTGGTGGTAGTAGTGGTAGTTTCTTGGCAGATGTCGACCTCCATTGAATCGCCATCTTTCTCCTTCTCTTTGCCTTTCCCGTTCACATTCGACCCATCACCACTCTCGATCTTATTGCGCAATCCTTGTTGGAGTTCTTCGACAGATTTCTTGGCCGCCGCAGCTGTTGTTTTCGGGTCTGCGAGACTGGCAAGGAAGCCAATAACAGACATGACAGGGTTGTCAGCTTGGCTGAAGGGGAGGTGGCCGCCATGTTTTCCTAGCATCTGAAGACCCGTAGGAGCATGGATAGGGGCTTCCGACTCAAGATATTTGTCCTCGATATCCAGTTGGAGGAACTGCAGAACACATTCTTCTCTGGTTCGGGTTCGCACATGCTCAGCGATCTCGGCCCAATCGTCGTCGTACCTCTCTAGAGCCTCGAGTAGTCGAAGAATTTCGGCATCAGTCCATGGAGCATCACGATCCAGGGTTGTCGAATAAGCCTTGTTCTCCACCTTGATGAATTGGGTATTGGTTTGGTTACTAGGTATCCGTCCCTCGAGGTAACAGCTAGGGCAAACGTCATATTTCGCCTTGTTAGGCGAGTTTGCCTCTGGAAGATGGTAGTAAACCCGGGTACAGTCGACACCGCAGTTTTGGCAGTTGACCTTGGCGATAGGCGCCTTTAAGCTTTCCTCCGCGGCGGGAGAAGCGCTAGAGGTACCGTTCGTAGTCGCGGCCTCGCCATTTGTCTTACTTTCAGACTTGGTGAGCTTCGTCCCTTTAGCATTAGCCTCGTAGATATTGCGACCAATCTCCAAGTTTCGCTCGCCAGCCGCAGTCGCAGCCGCCTTTTGGTCAGTCTCCTGGCTCTTCTTGCCCTCAAGCACGATAGGGTCTGCCGACGGCTGCCAAGGCTGAAGTCCACGAGGGGTATCACAGATAACCTGGAAATGACCTGTGAATGGCGGGCCGACTTGTGATGGACGCTGGTCTGCATCAACCTGTGACGCGTCAGTATGCTAGCCTAATTCTCCTAGTGATATGTCATCATACCTGATAGTTGATCAAACCCCACTGCTCAAGAAAGGCGTGGACGCGCATGATAGCGCAAACGTCGCCGGCCAAGTTCCGTCTGCATGCAGTCACCGTCAGGTATTCGACGGGGTTTAATCGGTAGGTGTTGATCATGAAGTCGCGGTAATCCTTGTAGACATGCGGGGTCTTGCTTCGATTACGGCTGTTGAAGAACTCTGGTAGTGCCTTTCGCTCGATGCTATGGATGTCGTTCATGTCGAACCAGGTACTGTAGCTGGGGAGCACAATCGCGTGCGTCTGGGAGATGAGATGTTCGCGCGCAGCACTCTCGATGCTCTCTTTGGACTTCACCTCTTGGACTTCCCCATCAGCAGCTACAGCATCATCGCCTTCCTTCTCCTGCAGTTGGCCATCTTTAGGATCCCCTTGCGCCTCGCCCATCTCCTGGTCTTCCTTAGCTAGTGTGGATTCAGCAGGCGGTGCGGCGGGTGCATCGAGGGGGTTATCTGAAGTACCAGCAGGTGCAGGAGTAGTGCTGTCTTGCTTGATAGCCGGCTCTGTTGAGGGAACCTCGGACATCTGTACATCTTTTGGCGCATCAGCATGCAACTGAGCATAGTCGTCGCATCGTCGCTATCGCGTTAAGACTTACCTTCCGACTGTTCGGGCGCACCTGAATTGTCTGCTTGAAGAGGGGGCTGCGCCAGGATAGGGTTGCTGCCAGGAGAGGCTCCGTTAGCTGGAGAGCCGTAGTTGACGTGCTCTTCCATCTTTGCGAGATGGTACTTGGTGTCGGCGGTGATAATGTGGAAGATGCTCAGAACGTGCACCCAATGTTGAAGAAAAAATAAGGTGCGAAGGGCGGCGACAATCGAAGAATCTATGGGCGACCAGTCATGAAGAAATGGAAAAGCCGAAACCGCAATGGTCGCCTCTCCAAATGGTTGAAAGTGGATGAAAGGTCAATTCACCAAATGCGATGAGGCTGGATCGATCGCGTGTTTAGAGAAATAATTTCGGCGCGACTGGGGGAGGAACTAACGAAGCAAGCATTGCATTGAATTTGGCCTGAGAGGACTGGAACTGGCCCTTCTGGTCTGGGCGTCTTTCTAAGAAGCTTGGACTATTCAGTAAGTCACGTGCCTGTTCTACCTAGTGCCAGTGTGGCCCACTTATCACAAGCGCTGCTTCGGCTTGGATAAGGTTCCTACCTCGGCGTCATCGGGCCGTCGACAGCCGCTCGCCTCTCTTTAAGGTGCTACTGTATGACGAGGGACTTTGCGAGACTCAAGTTGTTTCCCAGGCCGGTGTCCCACATCTGAGGGTAACAAGGCCTCAATTACATGACAACATGTTCTCTGCAGCCCGAAGAACGGCCCTCAGGGGCGCCGGCAGCTTGCTGCGCCCTACTACCGTCTTCTCGAGCTCCCCTAGTTCGTCGGCCCTCCATAGACTATTGTCGACGTTGGCCGTCCTTGAACAGCGGGAGGGCAAGCTGAACCACGGCTCCCTCGGCGCGATTACCGCCGCAAAAAAGATTGGAGGCTCGGTACATGGGTTCGTTGCTGGAAGCAACATCAAGCCTGTTGCAGAGGAAGCTGCCAAAGTGGAGGGAGTTGAGAAGATCATCGCAGTGGACAATGCGGCTTACGACAAGGTGTGCCCCCTTGTTTCAAAACACCCCATTATCTGATGCTCTCAGGCTAATGGGTAATTACGCTAGGGTCTGGCAGAAAACTTTGCTCCCTTGTTGATTGAGAATATCAAGAAGGGTGGTTATACTCATGTCATCGCGGGGCACACGGCTTTCGGCAAGAATCTATTGCCCCGAGTCGCCGCGCTCCTTGACTCGCAACAAATATCCGACATCACCGCCATCGAAAGCGAAAACACTTTTGTACGGCCTATATATGCCGGAAATGCTATTGCCACGGTCGAGTCTTCGGACTCGATCAAGATAATTACTATTCGGGGAACTGCTTTTGCCCCTGCCGAGGCACAAGGTGGTTCTGCTGCCATTGAGGATGGTGTTGACCCCAAGGCAGAGGCGACTGCCGAATGGGTATCGGAAGACCTAGCTAAGTCGGATCGGCCAGACTTGGCGACCGCCGGCAAGGTTGTTTCGGGAGGACGAGGTCTCAAGTCGAAGGAAGAGTTCGACAGGATCATGCTTCCGCTCGCGGACTCTCTAGGCGCAGCTGTTGGTGCTTCCCGTGCGGCTGTAGACAGCGGGTATGCAGACAACAGTCTTCAGGTTGGCCAGACCGGTAAGGTCGTTGCGCCTCAGCTATACATGGCTGTCGGCATTTCAGGTGCAATCCAGCACTTGGCAGGTATGAAGGACAGTAAAGTGATTGCGGCGATCAATAAGGATGCCGATGCACCAATATTCCAAGTTGCAGACGTGGGGTTGGTCGGGGATCTGTTTGACAAGGTTCCCGAGTTGACGGAGAAGTTGAAAAGCTCATAGATTACTAGGTTACAAAAATTGTAACTCGCCCGCAAGGGTATCGTCTGTCTTAGCGAGCGACTGCAGCAGCTAGCATTTCCGTCGTGCTTGTAAACTTCTCCCTTTCTTTTCCGACAAGCAGGCCACGTTCTCTCTCTGCTTTGTCTATCTTCCGCCAGTCTTCCCATTGGATAACCTGGCACTTCCTACTATCCACCTCCGTCTGTAAACCTTCCCAGCCATGGCTACGATGACCAACCAGGAACGGGACTTCAGAGTTCCAATCGGTAGCAATCGCGTCGCCGGTCGAAAAGGCGTCTTCCATGGTAGAAGCAATAACGCCCGTAGGACCTCTCTTGACCCACCCAGCGCAGTAAACTCCTGGTAGATGAGACCTTCGCGACTCACCACTAGAACTATCTTGATTTCTCTGTAAAACACGGCCTAATCCATCGTTTTGAATGACGCCCTTGTTGGCGTCGAATAGAATCCCTGCCTCGGGAAAACCTGGTAATGCGACGGACTGGTAGCCTATAGAACGGAAAGCTACTGACGAGGGGATCTCGAGCCTCTCGCCGGTACTGGCAACGCTAGAGGCTGGATCAAATGGCGAAGATAGTGATGTTTTTTCGAAGACGGTGCTGCTGACCGATCCGTCCGGTCGACCGAGGAATTCAGTAGGTGATAGACAGAAATCAAGAGACCATGATACAGCTGCGTCATCAATGCGGGTGCTCGAGCCCTTCACCATGATTTCCATAAGTCGCCGTCGGGCTCGGGGTAACTTTGAAATTTCATCCGGTAATAAAGACATGTCAATAGGATGGAATCCAACTCCGTGCAGCTTCATCAATTCTCGGACTTCCTTAATTGTGAACGCTGCCTGGGGGGGGACAGTCAGCCCTATAGCCGGAATCTTTCGTCAGTCATGGCTCGACCTACCTGCATAGGCCCTCTTCTGCCAACGATATGGACCCTCTTGATCTTACTCTTCGACAAGGCTTCGATGGCTGCTTCGGTGATGTCCGACTTTCGAAGGACGTCTACGTTTTCCAGTAGCATTCTCGCAACGTCCAAGGCGACATTGCCCTGGCCGACGATGACAGCTTCGTCGCCCTTGGTCAGATCCGGTGCAAGGTCGGCATACTCGGGCAGGCCGTTATACCAGCCGACAAACTCTCGCGCCGAATAGATGCCCTTCAGCTCCGACTCTCCAGGTATACCGAGCTTCTTGTCCTTGGAAGCACCATACGCAAACACTACAGCATCGTAATGCCGCATCAGAGACGCCAGCGGAATGGTGCACCCGCCAAAGTGGTTATCTGTGTTGCCAACCGCGACATTCCCAATAAACGTGAAGTCTGGGGAACTTGCCACCTCTTCGAACTTATCTTGACAGTTCTATCACGGGTTATTATTTTGATTGATACACATGGTGGGATATGATATGTACATACTTTGACCTCGGGATGGTCTGGTGCTACACCAAATCTCACCAGACCAAACGGTACCGGCAGGGCTTCAAACATGTCTATCTTCGCTTTCTTAATCTTGGACATGACCCTATACGCGGTATAGAAGCCGGCGGGGCCGGAGCCGACCACAGCCATTCGGAAGGGCCTGTCATGCCGGCTAGCAGTGGAATAAGAACTTCGTGTAAGTGAGAATGTAGTGACAGGAGCCCAGGCCTTTTTAGTTAAAGCCCTGCGCTGACAGGCGCTGCAGAGCCACATGTTTTTGCAGTTGTTACAGGAAATGCGAGTCAACTTTTGATATGCATTTCTATAATAGTTGAAGCTGATCAAGGAGAAAATGACGTATGAAAATTTGATGTTACTTGTACACTAAGTAGGTGCCTATTCTTTTTATTCTACGGCGAGGTCCGACACCGCCGCAGCCTACTTGCTCGGATTTCACAATCCATAGTACAGCGACATTACTTCACCGCTCACTTAGACAAATAAATACCCATGGAAAGAAAATATAAACCAAGCACAGATAAAGACACCCTCTATCATTAGACGTGTTGCTCTTTTCCTTTTATTTTTATTTTTCCCGTCGGGTTACTACGTGATGAACTGTTTGAGATGCGACGCAAGAACCCGCGTTTGCAGGGTATGCACATAGCGTACTTCGTATAGGCTTATAGACTTATAGGCTGGTTTGGCCTGTTGCCGTGGAAACGGTTTCCTTCAGCCCGCCACAGCCCGCTGTATACATCCCACCACATACCCACGCGCAAGAGCGCAGTGATGTAGCTCCTCCCGCTTTTAACACCACTTAAGGCGAGACATTCCAGTCGCTCATTCTGCCCATCATCTCGTCAATACTTTCCAGCACAAGGCTGGGAAAGACACTCGTTAGATATGGGCCAACCTCAACCATACATGTACGATGCGCCCAGAGGCGATTCGCGATCGCCCGAGAGGAAGTTCGACCCCAAGGCTGTGACGAGAGCGAGCTGGGAACCTGTACCGAAGAGACCCAAGCAGGATGGCCCACTGGTATCCTTCAACCGCCACCCCGAGTAAGTCCATGTCAAGACCACCGTACCATACCGCCTCTTCACAAGACTGGTAAGCTAACCTACGGTGTTACAGTTTGCACGAAGTGCCAACCGGCCGAACCTCAAAGTTCCGGCCGATGGGCAGCACGACCAAATGGTGGATCAAATGGATGCGATACTTCCAATTGGTCCTCCGCGCATTCGAAATGGTCGCGGGAATCGGCTTGCTTACACTCATGATTATCATCTCCAATGTCGATCCACTGACTTCGTGGGTCATGCGAATTACGGTACCGTCCTATCGCTCACAGAAAGATCTCTCCTCTAGAAGTGCAAACTAACCCGGCGCAACAGCCCGGTGTCGTAGCTCTCAGTTGCGTATACGCCATCTGGCACCTATGGCGACCTGCGCGTGCTAGGCCGCCCGCCTCTTCAGCTGCATATCAAATATTTGCCGGCATCACCGACTTGGCCGTCTTGCCTCTGTATGCTTTTGGCATCATCTCAGTTATCAATCACGGCAGTGAATGGGCTACTATTCTGCCCACTGACAGTTTTAACAAGATACTGGTAGAAGCTGAGTTTTACGCACTGATCTGCGCTGGCAGCCTACATGTCGTCTCACTTGGCATATCAACATGGCTCGGCTTTATATTCCGACGTATCGCCAATATGCCGCCCGACTTGAACCCCCTAGAGGACCATCTGACGTCTCGCTCCAAGCACAAGCGCAATAAGTCGTCGGTGGCTAGCGGCTACACCGTGACATCGGAGGGCGAGAAGCGCCTATCGACTCCTCTAGAAGGCCGTCGTCGCTCCGGAGCGCCCTATGAAGATACATCTCGACCACCAAGCATTCCTTTCATGGGAACCCGCGACGCCGGATCGCGCGATTCTTTTGGTTCTTCCAAGCGCGATTCTCGCTCGGACCTGCCCAGTAGGCAATACCAGATCATACCGGGCAACTCACCCCGCAATAGTGCTGGCTCCATGGCCGATGTAAAGCGCGCGTCCAACCCACGACTGGCGCAGCGCGGGAGCTACACCGAGATTCCCCTCTACGAGACCGGCAGCCCCACGTCCAGACCGGGCAGCGCCGCAGCCTCCCAGCCCATCAACGCCTCGCCCACGCGCATTGCAAAGTTCACGGAAGCGTGGTATACCTCGGAGTCGCTCATCAACCGCACGCAGCAGCGACAGCGTGCCCTCAAACAGGCAGAGCACCAAGCAGAGAAGGCCCGGAAGTACGAGACGCTCGAGCAGCGATACGACATCGACTCGGACTCGGACCAGGAGAACGCGATGCAGCCCGACGCCGGGGACCTCTCGGACCTCGACGACGACCTCGTCCCGAGCAGTCCGATCAACGCGGTGGCGAAGATACACCTGCACCCCAACCCGCTGCGCTCGAACCCGCCACCGCCGCCGTCGTCGTCGTCGTCGCCGTCCAGCCCGCCGAAGGACCCCGCCGCCTCCCGGCAGAAGACGCCGTTCCGGCCGCTCTCGGAGGCGGGCGCGAACGCGCGCAGCTTCAGCGGGAGCCGGGACATCGCGGACGAGAAGCCCGGGGTGGCGCGCCAGCCGACGCTGCTCTCGCTCGGGGGCGTCTGGGGGGCCCGCGCGAAGGGGGCGGGACCGGGACCGGGGAGGAATAGGGACTCCTCGATCCAGACCGACGAGCACTTCTACTCCAAGCCGTACGGAGACCTCAAGGCGGCGACGCCGCCCATCATCATCGGTGGCGGCGGCGGCAACCGCCAGGTCTCCTCGGGCAACGACTATGATCTCGGCTCCGGCGCGGGCGCCTACGGCCAGACTTTCGGGCGGAGGAACGTGAGCGGGAAGGCCGCGGAGGAGGGGATGGCGGGGGGAGGCGGCCGGGGTGGGTACTCGCGGTATAGTATCTTGAACGACTAAGGGGTTTAAGGGGGTGTAAGGGGCGGGAGGTTTCTAAGGTACCTAGGTTGGTATTGGGAGATAGGGAGAGAGAGATACCAAAGGTGGAGTGCTAGGTATTTGGTTGGCTTGTTCGGATGATTCCCACAGGGTTTGGCTTTGCGGCGTATAAACGTTTTGGGACCTTTGAAGTGGCGAATGGATGTTATGTATGTATGTAATGTAGGTATGTATGGCATGTGATAACGAGTTGCTACGGATTGTAATCATAGGAGGGAGGCATATGCACACAGATGGAAGCGAACGCGTTGTCGGATTTTACATGTTAGTTTCTTCGAAATGTCTTACTGAGAAATCACAGGCCTAGCAGCTAGGTATTTTTTTCTTGATTTGTTTACGATGTGGGTGGTAGTAGTATTTACTGGGAGTCAGGGTGTCGTGAGCTGAGTTGAGGATCTATGCATGAGAAAATAGTGATTATGCGTATAACACTGCGTATGAAATCTAGTTTAGGGCTTAACTACCTAAGTAGGTAAACATTGCGAGTGAAAATACCGTAATCCGTAACCTAAACACTCGTATTCTTATAATACGGTAACAATGGCCATATGTCGGGTAAGGCCCCGTGGCACTGCGTACTGCCGCCATACTACTCTTGATATTAGCAAAAACTAGGCCGCCCTAGGGAACAACCCCCGGAATTCTAAATAAGGTCCCTAGGCCCTCTCGGCTGACGCCCCCGAGGCGTTCGAACGAACAAGCACCGCTGCGGCACAGCACTACGGATCACCTAACCCAACCATACAGCATCGTCGGCACACGAATAAGTCACCGAGCTAAGCCCGGTTTTTTCTGTCTTCGCCCCCCCCCTACTAGCTTCCCCTTATCCAGACCGGTGAGTTAGTAAGTTAAGTTGGACTTCTTGTTTTCTTGTATCTTTCCAGGCGGCCGAGTTCCAGAAGGATAAAGCGAAGCAGAGCAAAGCAGAAATAAAAATAAAACCCTACATGCCTTGCTGCACGTCGGGGGCGCGAAGGAAAGCAAAACAAGAAAAGGGGAAAAGAAAAAAAGAAAAGGGCTGAAAGCCACAAACTTTGGGTAACTGCATATACGCCGGCACATCCCGTACGTTTCCCGTGCATAAATCGGGAGGAAGCCCATATACATACGTACGTATGAACGCAAACTTTTATTCCTTACAGTCGGAAAGAGAAACGGAGCAAACAAAGGTAAGAAAAGACTAGCTAGCGACCTAGTGAGAGCAGGGATATAGAGTTTCCCCAGGGAAATACATGCATAAATAAAAAAGGGGGAGAGAAAGGGGGTAGGGGGTAGGTTGTTGTTGTTGGCGAGCGGGCGAACTCTACGCCGAACCGGTGAAAGTCGATCTCTCTCAAGTCTGCGAAATTATTTGTTTCAATATGTAAAAGGATGGAGTTTTTGACTAAGTGAAAGTTAAATCTAGGGTAGTTGGTTGGCTTTTCTTATCCCAGGATCTCCCAGGATAAGAAGTATTGTTTATTTGCTTGGGGCTCGCGTCAGCTTTCAGCTCGATTCGGCCGAACGAACTCTGAATTGCGGGAACGGAGGGGGAAAGGAAAACTTGGCCTAGGTTAGGTAGTAAAGAGATAAAAATAAAAACAGAAATTTTTGTGATAGATAGAATGGGGAACGTGGTGTCACAAAACTCTACGTACGAAAGTCGTGAGAATTTTCCTTTCTTTTCCCTTTGTCATTCATCACCTTACCCGGAAAGTATAAAGAAAGATTAAAAATAAAGGCCCTTTATTTATTCCCTCGAGGTGTTAAAGTTGGGATATCGTAACGGTGGAAGTTATTATGGATAAAATCATTTATTTACTATAATTTATTATTTCTTGAATTTATTTATTTTCGCCTTCGTCTTTTCCCCGGATCGACACTGTGGTGGGGTTTACGAACTCCTCTGGATCTCAAGACGCGTGGGGCAAAAAGGAAAACATGTCCCCGTCGGCCGCAGAGGCTATCATCGCTAGCCTCGACCGCATCAACCTCGAGTCGTTGGACAACGACCGCGATGCTAGGCTACAGGTCTTGGAAGCGGCACGTCGCAGTAAGCAGTAGCTTCTTCTGGGGGTTTATATTATTCTTATTCTTATTCTTGTTTGTTTTCTTTTCGTTCTCACCTTATACCTAACCCCCTTTATCGTCATTGTTTTAACCTTAGAGCTACACGAGGACAATGTCTTACATACACCTATGCATACCTACACCCATGTATTTATATATATTTATGTGTTTCTGTAGTGGCTCTGCGCCGCCCGAAACACGCTCTCTCTATATGTGGACTTATATGTGGTTACTGATTCTTGGGGTTACCCTGCCGCAGTGTTGGCGCGCATCGAGACGCCCTTTGAGCGTGCTTGGCAGCTCTCCTGGACAAATGGTAGCGTTCACGCCGTATGTCAGGTGATACTGGACCTAGGGCTATGGCAAGCATGGCTTGAGAGCGGGAAACAAGAAGTCAGCCTCGAGGAGCTCCTAGTAATGTGCAAAGTCCCTTGCGATATGATGCTTCTCCGTGAGTGGTCTTCTAAGATCGCCATTATGCTATAGGGGACAGAGTAATGCTCATGCGTTCCGTGGTTTACATCCTCTCCAGGTCGCCTCTTCCGTCTGTTGAACGCTGTGTACATAGTCGAGGAGACGGGGCAGGACAGGTATCGACCGACGCCTTTCTCTCTTGCACTAGGAAAGCCGGATAGCCCCGTCACGCAGACCATCATAGCAGGGTTAGTCAAGATCAACTCTGCTTTTCCCCGTGTCCGGAAAGCAGAAACTCCGCCTTGCTAATGACACCCGTTAACGAGCACCCCAGTACCCACCACGGCATAGATTCATGCCGGAACCTACCGCGCTTCCTCGCGCGGACATCTTACGAGGAGCCCCTAGATCCAACTGACACTAACTACATGGACCTGACGCCCGAGCGGCAGGCCATGTTCGCGCGCTGCCAGGCCAATACGGCCTACCAAGCGAGCTTCATCGGGTTCATGGAGGGGTTGAACGACTACAAGCTCGACTGGACCGAGGTGTACGACACGCGCGAGCTCCTCGACGGCTTCGACGTCGACGGCTCGGCCGCGCTCTTCGTCGACGTCGGCGGCGCCCACGGCCTCGACGTCACCCGCCTGCTGGACCGGTACCCGGACTTACCGCCCGGTAAGCTCATCCTGCAGGATACCCCGGACGTCGTCGAAATGGTCAAGGTGAGCGACAAGATCACCGCCATGGCCTACGATTTCTTCACCCCGCAGCCCGTAAAAGGTGAGTTTCAGTCCTCGTATCTCTCTCTTTCTCCCCTCCCTTTACCCCTTTTCACCATAAGCCCTCTCTCAACACCCTCCTTGCCCAACTGGGGGGGGGGGGACGAATAGTAAGAATAACACAAATCACTAACACACTTACCAACACCCAGGGGCCCGCGCGTACTTCATGCACTCGATCCTGCACGACTGGGACGACCGGGACGCGCGGCGGATCCTGGGGCGGGTGGCAGCGGCGATGGCGACGGGCTTCTCGAAGCTGCTGCTGTACGAGACGTTCGTGCCCTCGACCGGCGCGACGTTGTACCACAGCGCCGTCGACATCGCGCTGATGCACCTCGTCTCGGCGTCGGAGCGCTCCGAGATCCGCTGGCGCTGGCTCCTGCAGAGCGCCGGGTTCGAGGTCGTCCGCGTCTGGAGCCACCCGTCCTCGCTCGAGAGCGTCATCGAGGCTGAACTGCTGGCCGAGTGAAGAGGAAGAAGGAGAAGAGGAGGAAACTGAAGGGGGAGGGGGAGCAAGGAAGGGCGGGGCCGGACGGGGCAGGAATGGGATGGTTGGTCTTGGGACGGAGGATGGGCAATGGATGAATAACCTGTTGGGACAGAGGTATGTAGAGAAATGGTGGGATCGGGGGTTTTATTTTTCGGTCTGGGTAGGTAGGGTATCCGGGAAACGGTGCAATATAGGTCAGTAACATTTTTTTATAACTACTTCTAGTGAAACATCAAAAAGGGGTTATTTAGAAAAATAAAAAAGTTTCCCAATTTGTAAACTTTTAATGCACTTCGTGTACTGTCTTCCGCTTTCTTATGATTGATATACTCCCAGTATCAGAAAAGACATTTGCGTGAGTATTCCAGAGACAATTGATCGACTAGTTGTACAATAATCAAAGTGTTAGTAGTATACTCCTCACAAGACGCAGCAGCCGTCGTATCCTATCTAATATATCCATAAGAAACAAAATATACCAAATGTAGTAGTAACCAGTAGCCGCGTGCCTTTCATTCTTTAAACAATATCACAAGCAAGCTAAGACAAAGATGCCGAAGATATGCCAAAAAAAAAAAACCTCATCCCGACCCGTTCTTCTCGCGTACGTACGTGCCCCAATCCGTCGACGACGCCCTCTCGCCGTCGAGGCCGTCGCCTTCGCGCCAGGCCATCTCGTCCCAGGCGCCCAGGCCGCACAAGTGGCGCATGGTCGGCCGGCCGTGGGGGCAGTTCCACGGCTTGTCGAGCTCGCCCATGTGCCTGACGAGCTTCTCCATCTGCCGGCCCGACAGCGGCTTGCCGATCATGACGCTGCTCCGGCACGCGCGCATCGCGAACATGCGGCGGACCTTGGAGGGGCGCGGGACGGCGCCGGCGGAGGAGGACTGGTGGTCCGTCAGGAGCGAGACGAGCTCCTCGAGGTCCGCCAGGGAGAAGGTCGTCTCCCGGCTCAACGGCAGACTAAGCAGCTGGCACCGGGACCCTACCGGCTGGTAGCCGCTGTCGTCGAAGCTCACCATGAAGCCGTTGGCTTCTAGCGCTTCGATGTTCTCCCTGATCACCTCCTCTTCCACCGCCGTGAGCTCTAGGGCTTTGGGCTGAACAAGCCTCTGAGACTGTACGACGGTGCTGGCTTGCAGACGTTCGAAGTTGTACTTCTCGTCTGTTGCATGCTGGTCGATAATAAAGAGCTCGTCGTCCCGAGCATGCCGGTCTTCGGTCTGACCACTCCTAGACTTAGCCGGACGGGTCGCTATGATGAAGCCTAGATTAAACTGCCCGATGATCTTCATCCTTCCAAAGTCTGACTTGGAAATTGTCAAGGACAGTTTCTCTTCGGCATCCTCCGCATCAAGTTTACCAGTGACAAGCTTGGAACCCGTTTCGGAGGACAGTCCGCCAATGTAATCCTGATGAGAAGTCAAGGCGGTACGTATGCTATTTCCATCGATACGCAGCGTTTGCAGAAATTGATAAGTTGCGTCCTTCTTCTTCGTACCACCTTTGACAAAACTCTGAGTTCGCTTTTGGATCTCCTCCGAGGCTTTCTCCGCCGAATCTTCGTCAACTTCACCCATACTCTGGATCCCGTCGTCTTCTTGAGCCCTTTGCTCGTCATCATCTACATACTCTTCTTCACCCTCATGACTCGGCGATGGTGATATGTTCCTTTGTGGTGAGTCACGGTCGTCAGGTGCTGGGGAGACTTCTCGGGTATCATGATCATTGTCGGGACAGCTCTGTACATCATCGGTCTCGATCTGGCTGCCTGTTTCTTCTTTACCTCCATCGTCCTCGTCCTCTTCCTCGTCTCCGTCAATAAAGAGCTGTTCGTCGGAGGAGTCTGAATGCTCCGAGACACCACTCATTTCAGCTGTGAATTCTGTTTCTCTCTGTTCCGTATGTTTTGTTTTTGCATCGGCCGCAAACATCTGGGTCAAGCGTCCCTTGAAGGAAGGAACCGGGCCAGCCTCTTTAGCAACTCGCTGAGTTGGCTGATTGCGGGTCTTGTAGGTATCCAGTCGCTGTTTTTTGGAAGGGGACCCGATGATGCTGGTGATAGTATGATCACCGATGGTAATGGTAGCAACTTCTGGTGCCGCTCGCTTCATAGACGAAGGCGGCACAGCTTTATTAACCTTGACTTCGGGAACACGAGATGGTGCGGAAATAGCAGGTATAGGTGGCTCAGTCACATCCAACCCAGACACCTCAGGGCCATTCTTCCTCTGATCTGCTTTCAACTTACTTAGTTCTTCTAGGCGTGCACGGAAATCTACCGCATTTGGAGACTCCGTGGGATCTTGAGTAGGCGTTGGTGATGTCTGAGCGGCATTTTCAATATCATCGGTTTGAGACTCTTCCGTGCTTTCCCGCGAAATCTTAGAAACTCGCCTCTCCTTGGGCGCCGAAATCGCACCATGGTCTACCAACACCTTAGCTTTTGGATAGTCCTCTGCATGGGCATCATATTTGCGTTCGGCCCATCGACCCATCAAGCTCGTGGTTGGACTACAAGCTAGCGATTCTAGTGATGTTGAGCACTGCCGGGTAGAAGTGCCCTGACTCTGTTCATCTACGTCCTTGGTTCCTTGCTCGGAGCTAGGCTCCGGATCTGCAGAAACAGATTCTGCACGACAAGTATCATCGACTAACATGGAGGGCTTTGGCCCGTTCTCGGATACCGACGTATCTTTCTTAGAAAAGGGTGGCTTTTTGTAAGGGGTTTGTTTGGGGCCTTGCAGTTGTGATGCGGGTAGTGCGTAATCTTGGGATTCAAACAAGGTGGCAAGTGCCTCTCTAAGGTTGTCAAGCATCCGAGTTTGATCATGAAGGAGGATAGTCCTCTTATCAGGACTGACGTTGACATCATAGAGATCGGTATCAAGTTGGATATCAGCAAATATAAACGGCGACTGTGATGCGTTGTAGGACTTATACACCTCGTTGAAGACTTTGGCGAATTGGGGCAACCCACAAGGGCGACCATTCACGAAGAACATCTGCCTATCAGGAGTTTGTCGTCCTTCTCCATGGGCAGGACGAGACACATGCCCCCGGATATGAATTTGCTTAACTCCGCTGTCGTTTTCTGAACTCCATCGTTGACCTGGCTTACTTGTGAGCTCCAACTCTAGTTTCAGATCTAAAGGAATTAGGACCGCCAAGGTCTTTGATCCAAAAACGTTAACAATGTTTTCGCGAGTCGTCTGGTTTCCTTTTGTCGAGAAAAGCACCATTCGCTTGCCCTTATTCGGCTGCTGGGAAACAGAGAACTTCAGACCTGTTTTAATACAGGCATACTGGTTGAGGACGCCTATGACTTTATTCCATTCCCGTTTGATATTTCGCTCTAACTCGCGGCGACGAACGGGCAAGTTTTGGAAGAGACCCTCGATCGAGACCGTTGTCCCTTTCTGGGCTGCTACTACGCTTGTGCTGCGGAGTTTACCAGAAGTTTCGAATTCCAGTCTTGACCCTTTTGGGGCATCAGATGCCAAGCAGGTGGTCACTGTGAATTTTGACAAGGCACAGAGTGAGGACAGGGCTTCTCCCCGAAAACCAAAGGTCTGAAGGGAGGTGAGATCCGCATACGTGGACAACTTAGAGGTGTAGTGCTTTAGAGCTAGTGTCTCATAATTTTCTTTTGATATGCCCGAACCATTGTCCTGAACCTCGATGGAATCTAGTCCTTGGTTTTTGAAGCGGACCTCTATTTCGGCGATTCTCAATTAGATACAAGCAACTCGTAGGGATGTGGGAAGGACAAACCAATATTCGTTGCCCCGGCATCTAGACTGTTCTCTACCAACTCTTTCACGACTGAACACAGGTCGACGATAACCTGGCCAGATTGAATTTGGTGGACCTTAATGATGTAGTCAGCGCCAAGAGCCCGATTGGCGTCGAGATAGAAAGGAACTTACTGTCCGAGCCTCAATAGCTTTAATAGTCGCCATCTATGATTCGCGACGGGCTCCTTTAAGAGATGGACATGTGTGAGGTACACAGCAACGAAGAACTAGAGAGTTACCATTGATTGGTTCAGTCTTGTGCCTCCGAATTCCTAGTTCATCTGTGTTGAATCATCGCATCGCATCGCATAGTGGTAAGTTTAGGAGGTAGTAGCCTTGGCGGTCTCCTTCAGCCTTGTCGCGTTATGCAGGTTTAAGTGATACCTATTGGAAGGCAGACGCGTTTAGTTCTGTAATAGTACCTGTTGCGCCACACCTAGCTGTGGCGGTCGGTGTATGTACTTCCCGCTGCAGTGGACGGACCTCACCTGGATGGATGAGATTTTGTGGCGACCCATTTGAGCCCGTCCGCGAGCCAATAAGCTGTGGCTTGGACCAATCCAAATTCTCTGCCTACTAACTTACCGTAGTCAATCCTCGTTTCGTTAGGTGTGTAAGTCGGTCTTCTAGAATGCCATTAGAATGGCATAGACCGCCACTAGACAAATGCTGTTTGCGACAAAAAGTGAAAAGAAGGGAAAACCACTGCAAAACCGGGTCCTCTCTAAACGCCTTAACTGACCTAGGTACATCGTAATCATCGATGTGCCGCCTCTGGAAGTCCGGAAGCGGCGGTACAAGTGCACAGGCGCCGTAGGTCTTGGCAACCTGGGGAGATGTGTGATAAGCGATGGGTAGCTGAGTTTTTGTATAATCACGCAAGCGGTGTAAGGTGAGTATCGAGGTGTGCTAGATATACTAGTATTTATTGTTTCAACGGGAAGCTCGGAAAGCACCCTGTGAAGCCTTCTGGGCCAGCCTCCAGGTGCTTATCTCGGTTCCGTCGATCTGCCAATATCTTGGCCTCTCCTTCGGAAGAATTGCGAGTACAAGATACGAAATCAATCCCTTGTATGACGTGACAAGCGACCCACCAATCTTGGGCATCTCGAAGATCAGACCAAGCACCAAGATAAGCTTGATAGATTGAATGGCATACGACGTAGGTAGTTGATAGTTCAGGGCATCCGGTTCCCTACGCAAAGTCAAGTTCTCGGAGTTAAGCTGTTGGAGATTCAGAAAGAGTCGTACATGTCGGGTATGTAAGATCTCTACGGTTTACAGATTATAATACCCCCTGGTCTGCTCCACGGTCAAAGCTTCACTCAAGCCTTTCTATAAAAAACGAAAAGGGGACCAATAACGAACCGGTATGTGGCGCCGATATGAAACGAGGCTTGTTCCTCATTGGCAATTATAAACGGCTGCATTGCATGTGCAGGATATAGTTCGTCGGACTACCGAGGGCGAGAGAGGAATAAACACGAACAGCTGGGTTTGGCACGTTCTTCCAAGTTTACGCTAGGTAATCCGTACAGCACTTCGTAAAGCTACCTTGGATTAGAGTCATGCAGCAATCTAAATCCTGCAAGTTCGACAACACGAGCTTCTCACTTTTCAGGGAGACACGCTTACTCGTCGATGCTGCTGTTTTATGTACCGTGTACCCTATCTCATGCCTACTATATACACAGTCCTGCGACGTGAGGGAACGAGTGGCCGGCCAATTGCCTTGTCAGCGGCTAGTCCCAGAAGTAATCGTGCCTAACGTCTGATGTTTGGCCAAGTCGTCGTAAAAGTGTGGTGCACATCAGCCTTCCATCGAGGTAAATGAATGATGACCCGATGCAACTTGGTTGTAGAATACGTGGTAGCGAGGACAAGGAAGCAACTTTCTAAGCCGGATCCCTACATAGGTATGTAAGCTGTAAATCGATTAATAATGATATTACACATAGCAGCATGGAAACTTTTGTTTCTTCAATTCCAATCTCTCCTTCTCGTCTCCTCATTTGTGTAAAACGGTCGTGAAACAACCGGCAAGCAAAGTACGAGTACAAGATGGATACCTAAATTCAACATATCTTAATTTTCAAAAGCAGTATAAATTACTTTGCCCATATGATTAATTCCATGCAATCAATTCAAAAGTCCATTTGTATCATCTGTTACATATATGTAGCAACCTACCTATGAAAATTGTTTTTTATGTTGCTCCGCATGTAATATAGACTTTATTCAAGGCAGGGAAAACATGGAAGAGAAATAAAATATGGACTCAGTCTCAGTGCACGTAGCGGGACTACTGTACCTAAGCAAGTCAGGTCGCCGATACTTGCAGCAAACAAGGTCAGCTTAACATCATTGGCCAAGTAACAATACCTAGTGGTGGTATCGTCACTAACTACCTAACCTTAACCCCTGTCAGTATCTAGATCGTCTAGGTGCAGGTGCAGGTTGCAGGTAGGTCCGGCAAGGCGGACCCCACCGAGGAGAATTAACTACACTAGGTTAGGTACCTACAGTACCAGCCTCTTCCCTGCGATTAAAGCAAAAACCCCCCCAATTACTCCAACAAGATTGAGCGTCAACCGCTATCCAAGAAAACTCGAACTGGCTGCAGCAGCATTGCCGAATCGCAGCCCTCTCCAAAAAAAGGAATCCCCCGTCCGGGCAGCTCCTCACTTTCCACAGGCATTACATGTCGCGGCCAACGGCAACAACAAACAATTACAACCACCAAGATTTCGATACCGACGCCCGTTTTACCTGGTTGCCTTAGCTACCTACTCTTTCGTTTTCAAATCGCTACGAGACCAATCGCTTAGCGTACCACGTTCGTTATTCCAAGGGAGGGAGGAAGAAAAAAAAGAGAGAGAGAAGAGCTACGCATAGCCAACTAACCCAGGTCCAATTCTAACCCTTAATGAGATCGACAATCTCCATACCGGCTTGTGTATCTTGGCCCCCCTACGTGCTACTCGCTGCGAAACCTCCGACCCCGTGTCTCGAGCTGTGGCCCAGCGTCATTCTCAACAATCGTCCAGCGTATGACACGCAACGTCCTTCCAACTCAAACATAACGTTCGAAACTCATCGAGACTCCATCCATTGGTGCATTATCGGTTCCCTTCGAGTCGCACCGGCTAGCTAGCTGTAGAGGTCTCTCGCGGGAGCCTCTTCCTCCTCGATGCAGAGGCGCTCGTCAGGCTCGTCCGAAGACAGCGCCGACGTTCCTGTCAAGGCCTCTCGTGTTCCTGTGCAGTCCAAACCAGACGACGTCAAGCCCTCTCAGCGTCATGCTCGCTACACCCGGACTTCTGGCACTAGATCTTCCTCTGCGCGAAGTCGGACATCAAGCACTCAGATCAATTGGCAGCTCTCCGACGGTCGGGATGGGTTCGCTACCAAGGAAGCTGCAACATCTGCGACGATATCTCCCGGCGATATAGGAATCGATGGTGAGAAGATGGCCGAAGGGAAAATCAGATGGCGGCGACGGCAGGGGTCTCGGAGTCCGTGGGCTATATCGCTCTTGACACTCTTTACGAGTGCGGTAGGCATCGCTCTGCTACTGTCCGTCTTATACTCTTCCAACACACTTCATTGCGACTCCAAGGGATGTCGTATGTCGTGGATGAATCCGTCGTTCGTTCCCTTCACCGACTTTGATACCGAACACACTCGGTTCGCGAGCAAGTACTCCTTACACCTATACCGAGAGCAAGGAATAGATAGTGCGCCGAAGGTACAGAGCGTGTTTGAAGCTGTGCGATTTTGCATGATAACTGACGTGGGAATTAGGTCAGGGGCATCCCAGTGCTCTTTATACCAGGGAACGCCGGTAGCTATAAGCAGGTGCGGTCCATTGCTTCCGAATCCGCCCGATATTTTCACGATGTTCTTCAACACGATGCTACAGCTTCCGAGTCTGGAGTAAAGAACTTGGATTTCTTCTCAGTCGACTTCAACGAAGACTTCACTGCATTTCATGGTCAAACCATGCTGGACCAGGCCGAGTATGTGAATGAGGCCGTCAGGTATATCCTGTCTCTCTACCTTGATCCGCAAACCTCTGAGCGAGATCCCAACCTTCCGGATCCATCGTCAGTCATTATTTTGGGTCACTCTATGGGAGGTATTGTTGCCCGGACGGCGTTCATCATGCCAAACTATCAACCAAACTCGATTAATACTATCATTACCATGTCGGCGCCGCACGCGCGGCCGCCCGTCACGTTCGATCCGCTCATTGTCAAAATATATCAAGACATCAACGAGTATTGGCGGCATGCATATTCAAAGAAATCGTCATCCGAAAATTCTCTAGGGCAGGTCACTCTAGTGTCCATTGCTGGCGGTGGCCTAGACACTGTAGTACCCTCGGATTACGCTAGTCTGGAATCCATTGTGCCCGAGACTCATGGATTCACCGTCTTTACATCTACAATACCCAACGTTTGGACAAGCATGGATCATCAAGCAATCACGTGGTGCGACCAGTCTCGAAAGGTCATCGTTCGTGCGTTATATGATGTTGTCGACGTTCGCGGGAAATCCCAGACCAAGCCACGCGCCGTGCGGATGGAAGCCTTCAAGAAGAGATTACTGACCGGGATGGAGAGTATAACTGAGAAGGCTCTACCCAAGATGCAGCCGAATACCCTCTTGACATTAGGAGATGATTTCAACGCGATCAGTGCTCAAGGAGAGAGGCTTGTACTTCGTAACCTTGGATTACACAGAAAACCGAAAGCTTACCTACTCCCTATTCCACCGCAAGGGGTTCCTAGCGGTAAAAGATTCACGTTATTATCGGATAGTCAAATCGACGAGTCTGGAAAGGATGGGGAGTTGGAAGTCTTGTTCTGCAGTGTCTACCCCCTGCAACCAGGGCAGACCAATTTGCCATTTTCAATGAGCATGGATCTCTCGGATGAGAATACGGGCTCGACACGCTTTGCTTGTAAGAATGCGGCGTCTGATGTAGTTGCCTTGCCGGCTTCTACGCGTGCAACGAAACAGCCGTTCTTCTTGGAAGGCGAGCAACAAATTCCACCGTTTTCGTATCTTGAGTACGATATCAAGGATATTTCAGATCACGAATTCGTTGCGATTGTGGACAAAACAGGATCACCAACTTCTGGATGGGTAATTGCCGAGTTCAGCGATTCCCATCAAGCACATTTGACCCGCCACATCAGTGTTAGGCGGCTTTTAGCGTTCGGCTTACAACTTCATCTTCCCTCGAAGCGGCCAATGGTTACTGAGGTTCGAATTCCGTCGGTCCAAAGCAGCCTCTTGGCATACAACCTAGAGGTCGGGGAGCAAGTTTGCCGCGAACGACGGGAGCTATTTAGACCACTAGTACGGCAATATCTATCCGAGCCTTACGAGTCCAAATATTTTGTAAATACTCGAGAAGTGGAGATTAGCCTCCATGGTGTCTCGCCATATATGCCTCCACCTATCAAGCCCAAACGAAGCGGTGATGGACTCAGTCTCCAATTCTGGACGGACCCGACCTGCGGCCTGCCCATTTCTATTAAGCTCAGTGTCGACCCGATGGGTAGTCTTGGAAAGTTGTATATGCGCTACCGCACCGTTTTTGCATCCTTTCCATTGCTCATAATGGCACTGGTATTGCGGAGACAATTCCGGACGTATGATAGCACTGGTGTTTTTGTCTCCTTCTCTGAAAGTCTCGACAGTAGCCTTCGACGATCATTACCAATGCTGCTCTTATCGATGACCCTTTTGTCGCTTTCAATAGGCCAATCAAGTTCGTCCGAGTACAAAAGTGCCTGGTTATGGCGGAACAGCACGTCTGCTATCAACTTAGGGCAGAATGACCTGCTAGTTGGGACTACGGATCCATTCTTTTGGTTCTTGATTCCAATGATTGGTATCATCTGCGTGGGAGTTTGTGTCCTGCTTAACTACGTGGCGCTGTTCCTTGTTGCCCTGCTCAGCACCCTTTATGCTTGGATCTTTGCTCGTACGGTTATTCGGCACGATGAGAAAAAGCGCGCACTATCGCCCAGAGGTGTTTTACCGCCAGTGTTTACGACGTCGTCCCCACGTCGACGACTCATAACCACCGGGGTCGTTCTATTTCTCGTATCAACCTTGATTCCTTACCAGTTTGCATACGTCGTCTCCTGCCTTGTCCAATTAAGTACAACTGTTCGGGCCCATCGGTCTGCACAGGAAAATCCATCGCCCGCAAATATCAACTTTAGAAACTATGTACACACGATTTTTCTTCTTATGTTGTGGGTGTTGCCAATCAATCTCCCCACCTTGGTTGTTTGGATACGTAACCTAGCTGTACGCTGGTTCACACCATTCTCATCGCATCACAATGTGATGTCGATCATGCCGTTCATACTCTTGGTTGAGACCTTGACGGTGGGTAAGATGATTCCGCCAGTTACCAGTCGACTTCGACACTTAACAAATGTTCTATTCTTCGGAATAGCCACCTACGCTGCAGTCTATGGTGTGTCTTACGCCTATATGCTACATTATCTAGTCAATTTGGTAGCTGCATGGCTTGTAGCTATCCACTCAACATCTGACTCCTGGACTCTCGCCGGGATAAAATCAATGTTTGACGATGAATCGCCAGACGGTCGGAAGCAAGGCAAGGAGCCTTAGATACTAGTATGGTGCGAGTTCTAGACGCATACTCACACATCCCTACAACGACAGACCCTCCTCCCGAATATCCAATTAGAAGGATTTGGATACCGGCTGTCTCGATGCTACACCTTCGAGTGATCATAAGAATATGAACACAAAGTGAGAGAATACCCTTCAGCCTGGGGTGGTATCTCGTTCTTGTATATACTCTAAGCGTACACCAAGGCCTAGTGGACTAACGGAGTTCATGGGGGTGTTTCGAACGTATATTTGAACGATCAGTTTCATTTCTATCCACCAAATATCGATCAGTTTCCTTTCGGATGAGAAAATTTCGTCCTTGGGGGGGGCACTAGGGAACATATTACTTTTTTTTGTTTGATTCTACGGCATTTCGCATCATTCCATGGACCGGTGTTAGGCTTTGGTGACGGGGTTTCCCTCCTGCTATGTCATTTGTTCGGAACCAGCAGGGACTGAAGTTTCTTTCGTCACTATCATTTAATACGGCTCGAGCCTGTCGGGGTGCAAGCCGCATTTTTACGCCTAAGCTAGTGTCTGGGCAGAGATTAATCCTATGTACTCTTTACAATGGTATTGTCAGAGTCGGACTTGAGGAATATGAAGGGTTCCTTCGACACAATGGGCGGGAGGTTCCACACAGGCGGGCGACGAGAGAAAAGTCGGCAATGGACAACCAACTTCATATCCTCTAATATGCACGAATCAGAAGTAATAGATGGGCTGAGAAAGGGATAAGAGAAGTGATTGCCGTAGGCACCACCTTGGATGTAATATGCCGCGCGAAGGAGTGAACTAGCACATGCGCGCAAGAAAAACTCTCTTGGCTGTCTGTTTGACTTGAGGGGGCGGACGATGTAATTCACAGAGGATATAGGCCTGTCTGACCTCCTAGGGGGCCCTAACCGTGCGAACCGGCTACACTCTTCATGTTGAGATAAGGCGCACGGCGATAAACCAAGGACAAGTAGCTTGCAAGCTACCCTATATCTAGAGGCAGACAGCCAGATAGACAGCTCAGATACTGAGAGTTGAAATCAAGAAAAAAAAAATAAGACATTGTCCAAGCTAGAAGGCCTGCATAACCGCTACTCTAGGAACGTAGCTTGGTACAAACTAGGTAGTTTGTAGGCATTCCGCGTGTTGCTCTTAAGATAACGGTACCGCTCATTACTCACCCACCGGATGACTACCTAATGGTTGCAATGCCGAAATCAGGTGTATCGATATTATCCCCATACACCTGGTTAGTAGAAGTTGGTGGTTACATGCTGAGCTCTTGTGTGCCTCTACACAGCTATATAAAGTAACAACAGCCTTGATTTTGTATCGAGATCATACGCCAAGTTAGGACATCCCTAGGTTAGTTAGTTATATAGGCATGTAATTACTAAGGGAGCGTGGAGGAGCAAATAGAGCGAGACGATATAAAGAAGGGGGTCGCTATTAGATCGCTAGAGAGGTCCCCTGAGCGAAATTGGTCTATTTACATCTATTCCTGCTCTGCCATGCTCGAATGACTAGGCCAAATATACTGTAGACTTTCTGCCTCGCCATTGCGCTCCTTGCTCTAACCGACCGGCCTTTTCTCTAGGTACTGCTCGTTTCCATTTCTATCAAAGAGTTCAACAGAGAGAAATCACGCCATCGGCTATAGTAGCCTGGGTTAGTTGAGGTAGTTATCTCAAGTATGGCTTACAGGTTGCTTGTCTGCCTTCATCCGTCAGGCTACTGATGTTGGGAATCCCAGAAGAAGAAAGAAAAAGAAAAAAACGCAAGAGCCTTTTAATATTGATTGGATGCTGCAAATGAAGAGAAATGTTCGAGAAATATGTAGTTTTGCCCCCCTTTTAAGCTCTTGCCGTCCTCCTCCCTAACAGCTATCCCCCCCCTCCCCCAGCCCCAAGCCGGGGCAAGAAACGCCGAGCCAGACATTCAGCCATAGAATAGAGAAGCTAGTGTACATACTCGCGAGATAGCGCACTCTGCTCGGGCCTAGAGGGTGATCCGAGAGAACCGGTGCTCGACGTCCCTCTTCGCCATGGACCGTGAACGTGGCTCAGCTCAAGTCTCATGCACGACGTGACTTTCGTCTCGGCATAAACACTAGAGACAAGGACACTAAGATAATGCATATGTATTTCCTCAGAAGGACCAGTCTTGTTAAGTCCTATCCACCTATCTTATCTATGTGTAAACGACTAGAGGCACAGTTCTCTCTACTTGCTTTCCACCCTTCTCGCCTCTGTATAAAACCAAAACACCCCCCAAGGCCGGGAACCCAAACCCCAGCACTAACCCAAATTCCCACTCCGACGCCATCTATATCTATAATCCTAAATTCAGCAACAACGTCCGTAAATGTCCTTTATATGTTGTCCCTCTGGCTCGGACCATTCAAAAATATCTAGCTGTCCTTTATCCCTATGTCCGTACATCGAAGCTTGAATAAATAAATAAAAAAGGGAGATGCTCCCTATTTATGTAGCAAGTGGTCTGTTTGTAGTAGATAAATTTCTCCGTCCAAGATAGATCAACCAGATACTAACTTGATGAGCACTTGTGTATCTCTCTTGCAACGGGAGAAACGAAAGACCAAGAGCGCTCTCTTTAATCCACTGAGTGGCCCTTGATCGAGGTAATGCTCTGTTTTGCCCACGATTGGTGCCAGATGACCCACAGCGTGACAATAAAGCCAAGACCGCAGGCGCATAGAGTCACCACGTACGCGGACCAGTAGCACTCGATACCCTCGGTGCAGGTGCGTGTGCCGTCCGCCTCGACGACCGAATGAGCATCAAAGACGGAACCGTAGAAGAGGTTGAAAACATTACTTGAGATCACCGGCGACAGTGTCATAAATCCCCAATTCTGACTCAAGCCGTGGATGCCAAAGCTCTCAGCAACGATGGACGGGAATACACCGAACAAGAAGCCGTAGCCTAGCCCACTGAACCCGGACACGAATCCGAGCAGGTGTGGGTTCAGGACGTTCAGCGCACAGATCTGCGCCAACGAGAAGATGCCCGAGGCGATCACCAGGCACCACACGCGGCTTGCGCCAAGCACCTTGACAAGGAAATCAGAGCCCACGCCGCTGAGGAGTCGTCCGGCGAAGCTACCGATCGACAGGATAGAGACATGCAGTTGCTGGCGGAGAACGAGGGTTTTATCGTCAATAGAGTCATCATAGTGCTTCCAAAGAGCCGTGACATCGTTGCCAATGTTACTGAATTTGTGGTTAGTACGTAAGTATGTGGACTCGAGATAAAATTTTAACGTCCCGGATCAAACACTCACTTGATCGTCATCAGGCCGATACCGGACAGGATGCCCATAATGGTGAAAAGTTGCCAGAATTCAAAGTTTCTCAATAGATTCATGCCACGAATATCTACACGATGAGAATGTTCCATATCAACACTGTTCTGCACTAATATTTCGCCTGGCAATGAAGAAGACGAGGTGGATCGGGATAAAAGGGAGGACCTCTCGTTTGCTTCGTCCGGGACGTCCGAAGGGGTCGAGTGCGCAGCGGCTTCGAGGTCAACCGTGCGGCTAGGTACAATGGGGTTGGGGGGTTCTTGGGGCTCGTTGGCCTCGTCCCCTTGGTCCGAGGCTTCGGTGTCTTCTTGGGTCATCGTGGAGTTGGTGGAGTTGGGCGACATACCAGGTTCATATGGGTTTACACGGCCAGCGTGGGAGTTGGGAGAGTCAAGCGACGTAGAACGGTGTGGCTCCTGCGACTCCATCAAGCCGGGATCGGCAGCAGGAACACTTGTGTAGGGCGAATGAGGCAACACACGTAGAAAGAAGAAACTAGCGAAGGTCATGCTAAAGGTGCCGAAGGCCAGCAGCGACAAGAACTTGCTCGGGCTGCCGGGAAAGAATAGAGAGCCAAGCAGAGAGAAGAAGAAAGCGCTCAGTCCAAAGGCAGCAAGAGGGAAAGCGGTGGCGGTGCCCCGGTGGTGAGGCCAGTTCAAGGCAGAGGTCTTGATGGCAGCAGCGAATGCGACACAGCCTCCGAAGCCGGATAGGAAGGAGACGAAGCACAGCCAACCGACGGAGGCATGGCCGGCATCGTAGGCCTGGTGCAAGGGATAGTAGCCCAGCAGGAGAAGGACAGATCCGATGATGACGGCGGGCCGGGGCCCTTTAGCATCAACGAACATGCCGACGGGAACACCCATGGAGTACATGCCCAAGTTGCCTGCCAGACCGATCAGGTTGCTCTCGGTGGCGGACAGGAGCAACTTGTCGGCGAATTGGGGAGCCCATGCCGAGTAGACATACTATCGCCCGGTATCTATAGTCAGCGGATCGCGAGTAGGTATATGTAGATGAAAGCCACCGGGTGAGACCTTACATTAGTACCGCATGCCAGGGAGATGATGGTGGCGGCTACGCTCGACACAATGCGAGCATTGTAAGTAGATGCCTGGGTGTCCAAAGTCATGTTGGCAGATATACTGGCGCAATGCGTGGCGAGTTCGGTAGTGATCGCGGAACGGCCCTAGTATATCATCGCGGCATCCGGCGATCGATCGGAGCTTTGCTCTAACTTAGAGCATCGATGGCTTCACTAGGAACTTCGGAGGTTTTTTTTGGCGTGTCGCGAGGGTTGTTTTTTTCTAGGTTCAAGGTTCTAGGCAGGCTATGAGGATATCTAAAGAATAACTATTACAATTCTGAAGGTTGAACGGCAGTAAATGAGCGGCAGAAGATGGACAATGGGAAATATTTATCGGACGTGGGAGCAGAGAGTTATCGGAAAGGCAGCATAGGGAGGGCTAAGGTTGCAATTAGGGGAATGCTTATCTCGATTCTCCCATCTCTCGAACGCGAATTGGTCCAAAGCTGGGGGTCCTCCCGTGTCAGGCAAAAAGCGGGTCGCTGGCAGGTGGGATACCCGTAACGCTCGTCTTAGATTAGCACTGCCCAAGGCGGGAACTCGGCATTTATAAAGAAACAGAAAGGTAAGAATTAATAATAATAAATGAAGTATACCTAAGGCATACTGTATATATACAAAAAGAAACAAAATAAATAAAATAAACATTAAAACTTTAAGTTATTCAGTACTTTAAAAGAAGTTTTATAGTGATATCTTTATATGTATACTTACCTAAGTAAATGAAAGATAAGAGAATAAGATATACCTACCTGAGAGACAACTAAGGTTAAACAAAATACCGCCTCCACGGTTATGTTAGTATGTTCCTGCATGTTACCTTACCTGAGGTAGAGATCACACAAGGCAGGTACATGTACATATGTACCGATGGTAGCCAACTGGAGCTGTGACGAGTGACAAGCACGTGCTGACTAGGTACGTAATTCGTACATAATTTTCGAGCTAAGGCCGTACATTTGGCTCTCCCCCAACTTGGTCCGTGCTCTCAATTTCTTGTTGTCGCAAGCCCGGCCACCGACCCCAGCCGACCTTTCATCATCGCCATCGTCCAACGTCCGCCTTCAACAACTACCTTAGCAGGCCTCAGGTAGCCTTGATATCCCCGCTTCCATCCAAACCATTCGATTCTAGAGCTCTGTCAACGCCAAAAAGCACCATGGGCGCCCTGCTGTCCATTCCGATGCTGGCTGTGCCCAGCATGGGCGCTGTGAGTCTTGAGTCTCCATGCATGCCGCGTATCGCGCATCGTATCATGCCCTTCCAGATCTTGCCCACTAACTCTCTCGAAACAGGTGCTGTCCTTCGCTGGGAGCTGCTGCGGTGCTGCGACCTGCTCCATGGTCTGCAGTGCCTGCGGAAAACTCGGCAACAGGTAACGCTGCCCCCCATGCGACTGGTTTGGTCGCCGCGAACCTCTCTAATATTTACTATAGCGTTGCTACCCGTCTCGCATACGCCCTCCTCCTACTCATCAACTCGATATTATCATGGATCATGCTCACCCCTTGGGCTATCGAAAAACTACAACACCTCACCCTCGATTATGTCAAAATCAACTGTCCCAACGGCCAGTGCTATGGATGGCTCGCCGTCCACCGCATCAACTTTGCGCTTGGTCTATTCCATCTGATCTTCGCCGGCCTCCTCTTCGGTGTCAACTCGTCTAAGAATCCTCGTGCTGCTCTGCAGAACGGCTATTGGGGCCCCAAGATTATTGCCTGGGCCGCCTTCATCGTCCTGTCCTTCTTCATTCCCGATGCCTTCTTCCAGGCCTGGGGCAACTACATCTCCTTTATCGGCGCCATGCTCTTCCTTATCTTGGGTCTCATTCTTCTGGTCGACCTCGCCCATACCTGGGCCGAGTACTGCCTTGAGAAGATCGAAAACACCGATTCGAGGGTCTGGAGGGTCGTTCTCATCGGCTCCACTTTGGGCATGTACGTTGCTTCGTTGGCCATGACCATCGTTCAGTACATTTTCTTTGCCGGAAGCGGCTGCTCCATGAACCAGGCAGCTATCACCATCAATCTACTGTTCTGGCTAGCCATCTCCCTCATCTCCATACACCCCACCATCCAGGAGCACAACCCCAAGGCCGGCTTGGCACAGGCTGCCATGGTTGCCGTTTACTGCACTTACCTCACCATGTCTGCTGTTTCCATGGAACCCGATGACAAGCAGTGCAACCCCCTTATCCGTGCTCAAGGCACGCGCACTACCTCTGTCGTCATCGGTGCTATCGTCACCATGCTTACAGTCGCTTACACAACTACGCGTGCCGCAACCCAAAGCCTTGGTCTTGGCAACAACAGAGGTGGCATTCGGCTGCCAGAGGATGATGAGCACGACCTCGTAACACAGCAGCCGGGACGCCGCGAAATGAGAGCCGAAGTCCTCCGCCGTGCAGTCGAAGAAGGCAGTCTCCCGGCTGACGCTCTCTTGTCCGACGACGAGGATGACGAGAGCAACAGCAACACGACCCACGACGACGAGCGCACCAACACCCAGTACAGCTATTCAGTATTCCATATCATCTTCTTCCTGGCTACCTGCTGGGTGGGCACCCTTCTCACGGGCACGGTAGAAGGCGACGAAATCAGGACGGACGGCGACTTTGCCACCGTCGGGAGAACATATTGGGCTAGCTGGGTCAAGATCGTCAGCGCCTGGATCTGCTATGGCTTGTACATCTGGACACTGGTAGCCCCGATCGTCCTCCCGGGTAGGTTTGATTTTTCTTGAAAAGAAAATCGATAAAGAGGCGGGAGGTTCTCATTCGGAGTTACGGGGGTTTAATGCTTGGGTAGCATGTGCAATTAGAAATCAACATGTATATGAAGTTTTGAGTCGTGGCGACAGGAAGGGATGGCGCGGCACGGCACGGCATAGCGTGGGAGGGCATTATGTATATTATATTAAACCTGTCCTTGTAGTACCGCTATCCAATCTACATTCCCTAGGTTTCTTTCTTTATTATTGAGTTTCAAGAATAAAGGGGGCAGTGAACCTCGGTGATCGTATTAACTTTGTCTTAAATGAGAGAGAGGGAGAGGGAGGGGAATGTAATATTGAATTGTAACGCACAAGCGTAGCAGATGGTAATTTTGTTGACTGGGTAGGATAATAATACTATAACCAGGTTTTGTGCATGGTAAGACTGAGAAGAGGGACGGGAAATTGAGGTTGGAGTTGATGATTACCGTGTTAGATGTAGCATCGAGCTTGTTGGCTTGGGAATTATTAGGTCCATGGGGAAAATCTGGACGGCGTTGGGTTGAGTTGAGAGGTAGCCATTTCTTTAGAAATGGGAGAAGGGGCTGGTTTGGGTTGTATGTGTTAGGTACGTATCTAGGTTAGGTTAGATCAGACTATCTCTCTATCTTTCCTCTCTCCTTTCTTCTTCTTCTATATGCGGAGATCATTCGTCGTCTTATAACGTAAGGTGTTCGCGGTAGGTACTCTATTATTCGGGATCTTGTCTAGGTAGTTTGCTGCTTGTATACCTACGTCACCAAGTTCGGCTTGAGTTTTCACCTAAGCAGACCTCGGCCGGTCCTCTTCCGTATTGTATATATATAAGGCACGTGATAGTTCACTAACGTGGTAATAGAAACATCTCTGGAGGCACAAACACGCAAGCACATCGTCCTGGAAAGCGTATCCAAAATGCGCAGACTATAAGTGTTGAGTCTAGGGGTAGTGTATCCCAGTTCCCATCTATGTGGTTGATCCATCCTACGGACTTATGTATTCTCAGTTTGAATTTATCTTCCGTTCTTACAGATCCAACCTCGGTGAGCAGTTACTGCGGCTTGATCGATATCACTGCAGCGGTCCTCCCTGGTGATATTCCTAGACTGACTACCTATCCACTATACTACCCTAGTAGCCTGGCTAGCAAGGAGTCTACGCTGAGAGAACGAAGAACTGAGTATATGGTTGAGGGCTACTTACTCATAGACACATGCATACGTAATCAAAGCGAGGAATGAATGAGGTAGTAACATATATGTGCCTGGTAGTTGTTGTTAAGTGTCCCATTCCGAATCGATCTAAGTAGTATTTACATATTAATGGGCTATATCAAAGTAAGGTAGTCGTAAAAGTATTAGTCTAGAGAGCACCACACCAGACGATAGTAACGGGAGTGGAGGAACGTCATGATGTATCAAACAAATTGGGCAGCGTAACCTCAGTAATACCAACATTGTAATGTGTTCGTGTTCCTCTCTCGGTAGTTGAGCTCTCTAGGAAACCCGAGGTGAGTCGTCTAGCTTGACCGGGAGGGTACGGGACAGAGAAACCAAGCTTGAGATAAACGGGCCAGCTAGATATCTCCATCATCGCCCAGGGTTGGTATGACGAACGTATTCGATGAACACTTTGATTGGTCTCAAAAATATACGGCCTAGCGTGAGTAACGAGAGGAAGCATAGAGTATATATAAGCGGCTCTCGTCGTGCAGGTACCTCGGCCGCGTCGAGGATATATTTGATTTTAGGGGACGATCCCTCTAGCATCGAACGATATTTCGGCCAGCAACAGCGAATGAGGTATGAAGCAGGACATCCCCCTTCTGAGGTCGTCCGGGGGTCTCGCCGATGACTGGCGTACGAAGGGGAGCTAGAATGGCAACAACGCTCCTAAGATTGTAAGCATTAGCCCAGATGTGTGACTGGCCCGGCTCGCCATTCGACCTGCCCAATTACGCGAGGGCCGAAATATCCCGTGCGCGGGTTTCTGGCGGCGAGATAAGCTCATAACAACGACGCGGCAGGAGTTGAACGACTCTTTGCCCTGGTTGCCACTGACAGCAGTGGCTTCCAATATATGTATATTACGCATTAGTATGAAGCATAATATGACTTGTCATTCTAAGTGGTTTTAAACACTAGCTGATCTCCCACCAAGTTCTTATCACTCGTGCGATCTTAAGATGCCATGAAGTCTGTCAGTTATCACCTGTCGTATACCTGGGAGCCCGGGGGACATACCATCTCCATATCGACGACGACCTCCCGAGCACGCCAAAAGGATAACAGCACGTATCCGTATGCAAGAATCGTATCTGGAGAGCAAATCAAATCAGAAAGTGCCCAATGACGGAATGCATGACATCGCTAGGAAGGCGGCATGAAGACCTTCCCAATATGCCGCCTAAGAGTGCATGCGTCTTGACCCCAGAGGCGAACCCCATGTCTTGCTGCGCCGAACCCCCGGCTTGTTTGCTGTCGACTGTATCATGAGTGGCGTTAGAGACGGGAAGGTGAATCTGGGGTAGAGGTCGTCTATTTCTGCCAAGATGACAACCCCCAGCATGATTGTGTCTCACCGCTTCTTCACTTCGCTTCTTCTGCATTATCGAGCTAACGATAGTCTCACAACGAAGCTATCAAGACCACGGAAATGGAACGTCGATAGTTGAGGTAGGGCGTGCGTAGGTAGCTCGCAAATTACCTCCCTTTCGGTGAATGATGAAGCGAAATGCTGCGCAAACTTGGGTCGGTAAGGAAGAGACCCCAACCTGAAGACAATGTGCCGAACTCTCTGAGGGACACGACTCAACGTCCGCGTGGAGACGACCCAATAGCAGCGCGCCGAAGAAAACGGTCTTTTGTGAGCAAATGATAAGCGCTGTTGTCAGGGGTTTTGCCACGATGGTGGCGGGTAGATGCATTATATACCTACACAGCGTCAGATGCCTCCTTCAAGTGCGTGTAGCCCCACTTGAAGGACTCAACTTATCAGCATTCTGATGTTGCCTCAGGCAAGAGGTAGATTATTGCTCACTTTGGGTCGGCTTTGGTTCTCAATGTATACTCATCTACCACACCGGTCGACGCCTCATAAGCCCAAGGTCTACATGATGCTGCAAGGTCCGTAATTAAAGGGGGCCTTGGTGACAGCAGAGATAGGGGAGCATGTGCAAACAACGCAAGCTGCAGTGCGTCAACTATACAGGAGGTGTGAAGGACGAGGGAAGAAGATAACGAAAGCTAGCCTCTCGTGATGCTACTGTCCTGCGTAAAGGTAAGCTTGTCTCACCACTTGGCCTGTTCAGTCGATACAATTGGAGTTTTCTGCGCTCAAGTTTGGAATTGATTGGAAAATTTCCAAGCCACTGTTGATCAAGGTCTGAGATGGCAATGGCATCCCCGAAGAACTGTCGCTAATTCGTGTGACGAAGCTAGGGCTTATCCCGTGGCAGAACAGCAATCCATATACGCAGTCCTCTTCCCGGATGGCCAATTTATGTCTTCCATCGTACAGCGCCGTCGATGAAGTTGAGCTCGTGCAGATGACTTTGTGAGCTCCGAGTCTTCCTTGCAGAGGTAAGGGTGAGGAAGCCAATCGAAAGTCTCGTCCGACGTTGCTAATCGGCATGAAAGATGCGATGAGCCTAATCTTTGATTGCATTTCATGTAGAAGTAGTGAGGATTTGATTGGAAAGCTCTAGTTACTTGAAACAGAGCAGGAAGGAATATACGACCACTTCGACTATATAAAGGGGACGGCCTGACATATTCATGGTGACCGTTGCGGACCGGTATGGAAAATCTAAGTCTGTTTTATTTTGGTTTATTTTTTCTGAATAATTAAGTCTCCAATTCTGGATTTGATCCTCGACCAGACACCTCTCAGACTGAGCATTGACGAGATGCCACACAGTGTGCACGAGGTCTACCAGGCCGCTGAACGGTAAGTTGTGTGTCGAGAAACATCGAGAGCATTGATCTGAAACGAAGACTAGTGGCACTTATACCCATTGTCAAAAGAAGCCTGATGCGCGGACCCCTACCGAACCCGCAGTATCGGGCACGGTCATGCTGGATCGTTGGGTGAATGAGAGTTCACGCAAGGAGCTTTCCGTTACTGAGGTGCTCCAGCAGCATGCCAAGTATGTGTCAATCCTCCCACAGCAAAAATTGGGTCAGCATTGACTAACACATCCAGCTCTTCCAGAAGGCAGTAGCTTGTCTTCATGCCAGAATAGTTGTATATGTCTTTTCAGGGATGGCCTCCGCAGCAACGCGAATATGTAGTGCCTTGATTCAGGATGCTTTCTATAGCACTGGTTAAATATATGTAATCTCCCCACCAATATGCCCGAGAATGAACTTGTCCTAGTGCCATGCAATGCTGTGCTTACGCCTAAAAGCACAGAGATTCTGCAGAATCTCAAGGTGAAGGTAATGTTCTACGGAGCACCACTGTCAAGGGGTGTAGTGCCAAGTTGTGCAGCCGTCCCAGTAGCATGGAATCCATCAAGGGTGATCGTCACCGCGCCAGCTTGTACGAGCTACTTTATATTAGTCCGATAATAGGGATAAGTCCTTATGTGATATGACACTCACCGAGCGAGATAGATCATCGATTAGATCATGGACATCTTCAATGCCGATACAGAGTCTGATAAGATCCTCGGGCATTTGCCGCTCCTTCCTTGTCTTTGCATCAATGCTGGCGTGGCTCATCCGGCATGGCATGCTAATCAAACTGTTGACACAACCAAAGCTTACGCTAATTCCGTACAACTTTGCAGCCTCGACAATCCTCTCGGACAAGGCCACATCTCCAGTCTCAAACGATAGAACAGCTCCGGCGCCCCTTGCCATGGACCAGTGAAGATCGTATTGCGGGTGAGATCTCAGACCCGGATAACGCACACGGAAGCCATGTGATTCGAGGAATTCGGCAATCAATTGAGCATTGGCTTGCTGCTTCTCCATCCGGATTGCTAGTGTTTTGACTCCCCTCATGAGGAGGAAGGAATCGTTCGGAGAAAGCCCACAGCCAGTCGCATTGATAGTGAAATACATCTTGTCACCCAGGGCAGGGTCATTGCAAGCGATAATCCCGGCCATTATGTCGTGATGGCCCGAGAGGTACTTGGTTCCCGACTCGTAAACAATGTCGGCTCCAAGTTCCAGTGGATTACAAAGCATGGGAGATAGCATAGTGTTGTCAACGATCACGAGCGCATTCGGGTTGGCATCATGGACGGCCTTGGCAATCGCGGGCATGTCCACGATCTTGATCAGGGGGTTGGTCGGGGTCTCCAGGAGCACCATAGCTGTCTTGTCAGAGATAACTTCTCGTACCCTTTCAACCTCGGTCGTGTCGACATGATGAACAACAATGCCTTGGTTGGACGACAGATATGTAAGCAGCCGATTGGTACCCCCGTAAAGATCATCACCGGTGATGACCTCATCCCCAGGCCTCAAGATCCTGGTAATAACATCTAGGGCACCCATCCCGGAGCCTACAGCCAGGGCGCGGGTAGCATTCATAATCTTGGCCATGTGACGCTCTAGATGTGTTCGGGTCGGGTTGCCCGACCTCGTGTAGTCGTACTCATTGCCGCCGCTGGAGGAGGATTGCTTGAAGGTGGCAGATTGGTAGATTGGGATACTGGAAGCGCCATATTGATCTTTGGTATCGGTATAGACAAGCTCGGTAGCAAGGGCGTAACGCCGGCGACCATTCGAAGGACTTGACGGCGCAGGAGACGGAGGGAGATTATGGCCGTCAATATCTATCTTAGAGAAAGCTTTGTTGATCGGCTTGGAGGAATCATCACTCCCGGACGCAGACCCATTTGCTGGCGGTGTGGTCATCATTAGCACTGGTGGCTTCGACGTTATAAGAGCTCGTTGACGAGGCGGGGTTGACGAGCGAGCTGCTGTACGACAGCTCTTGACAGAAACTAGGTATCGGAAGGCTGTCAGGGTGTCAGGGTGTCAGGGTGTCAATTGGTTGGTTGATGCCAACCGTTGTAGTGATATTGTTTGAGTTAGCAGAGGATAAAATATGAAGCTCGGTTAAGACAATGAGGTCCCAAATAGGTTGTAAGGTATAGGAAAATCTAGCAACTACCTGCCTACTACTTCAAAGTACCTACTACCGGTAGTTTGTAGTCATAGATGGTGGGGGAACTGGTTCCTAGGTACGTTTTTAAGATCCCGATAATCGGCCGCAAAAAACCCGGGGAAGACGCCACTACCTCCTAAGGATGACGTGATTCCTCAGGTGGACAAAGCACCGCCGATTTAGCTTAACTACCTTAGGTAGGTACCGTCTTTTCTCGAAGTTATTGGTAAACTACCTACTTGGATGTATGCAGCTTAAAAAGGTAGGTAGGCCTTGTTAGTGAATAATGTATCTACCCGTGCGTACACACATGTACATACATATGTAGGTATGTGTAGGTAAGTAGGTATTACCGTTGCTATCTTACCTTAGGTAGGGATCAAAAACGGCCATATTGTCATTTAACTAGTTGACCTAGTAAAGACTTCAATTCATGCGCGTATGTTCTGCATGGAGCCGGGTTTTTGAACGTTGACAATACTGACATGCCGGTATCATACAGACGGGCGTTTCCTCCTTAAAACCAAACTCATGGCGCCAACCGTGTAGCCCTATACAGGCAGATACATAGTAACCGCTCACCCATATGATGTTTATTCCGATAACGCCCCTGTACTCATGGTCCGATACAATGTAAAATACCATGTGCATGCGTATTACGCCCCAAATCATGCCGTCTGTTCTGTACCCCTGGCACCTTCGGTTGAAGCATCTGCTGTAGTTCCTTCCTCCTCATCGTCATCGATGTCTTCGTATTCATCACTCGACGATTTCGCCTGTGAGTGGTTCTTCATCAGAATTTGCCCGCCACCTTTCCTTCCGAAAAAGTCTTCTGTTCTTATGCCTCGCACCCGTGTCGGATCGATACTAGACATGGAGTTTCCGCTAGCACGGTGTTCTCGTATGTATTCCCGAACGGGCACCATGGCAGCATCGCGGCAAGCTTCCTTGATATCACTGCCGGACATGCCTGCGGTTACTCTTGCAACATAGTCGACATTGAAACGATCGGGATCAGTCTTTGTATCCTTGAGGACGAGCTGGAGTATCCGTAGTCGCTGGGCTTTATCTGGCAGTGATACGGGGAACTTCTTTGGCATCCGACGGAGGATCGCTTCATCGATGTCGTGAATACGGTTGGTTGCGCCAAGCACGACAATCCGTGCAGGCAAGCCATGTGTGTTTGCGGAAGTAAGACCGTCCCATAGCGTCATAAACCTGCATACTGTCAGTAATTATTTCCATGAAACGATGGGCGGGGACCTACTCGGCCTTGACCATGCCACTTGCTTCGTGCTCACCGCTTCGTCTAGTCCCCAGAACCGCGTCGATCTCGTCTATGAAGATAATGGCGGGTTGGAGCTTTCGAGCTAGCGAGAATACCGCCCGGACTAGCTTATTCGAGTCCCCGTACCATTTCTCAGTCAATGTGGAGATGTGTAGGTTGATGAAGGATGCGCCGCTCTCGTGAGCGACGGCTTTCGCCAACATCGTCTTACCGCAGCCCGGAGGCCCGTAGAGCAGTACGCCGGATGGCGCAGATAAGAGCGGCGCGGCATGTGAATAGAGATGTGGCATCGTTAATGGATATATGACCGACTCCTTCACTTCCTCAATTATATCTTCCAGCCCGCCGATATCTACCAGTATATTAGACTCTCGGGTTGCGGACCGCGTGCCGGGGAGCGCTTACCGTCGAAGCCGACAGGTATGTCTTCGGGCGCAACAACTTCCATGGCGACAAGATTCTCGTATTCGTTGAGGACTAGTTCTTCGATTCGGGGGCCCCTATGTGAGGTACTGCTCGCAACTTCATCACTGCCATCTTGAAAGTCCCTTGCTCTCTGTAACCTCGACAAGTTCGCTTTCGCCTTGATACGGGCCTGCTCGTGTTTCTCCTTATCTGGATCGGCGAGGGTTCCTTGGAGGGTAGACAAGGCATTCTTGGTTAAGAACCATGCCGCCCCGGCCTAGTGTCTAGAGTTAGTGGACGTGGCCGATGTCACAATTTCGCCTGACAGAAAACCTACCGTGCCGAGGATCAACAGTACATCCCATATGTAGTCGGCGCCGGTCCGCCTTCGGTCAACCATTGCGAACGACTTCTGTAACCAGCTGAGAAGCATTTGTCACTTCTCGGGAAACAGAAGATAAAGAGAGAAAATAAGAAAATTGGAAAGAGAATTAGGTAGCCGACCGAGTGCCACGCAGAATAAGAGAACAGGACTCGCTAGTTGACGGGAGAAATCGATGGTTCAATGGATCTACGGGCTTATCGCCTTAGCGGGACTGGCCACTGAACCCTAAGGATAACAGGAGTGGGCAGGTGAGGTCCCGTTGAAGGTAACGCCACATGAAAATCAATGATGTGGCTTGGCACCTGCATGCAAGGACTAATTTGGTGGGGCAACGAGCTGTTTGCCCCCCTGCACGGCTTTTGTTTATTCACTTCTCTTGTTTTTCCTCATCGCGACATGCATCCTACCCCCCATTTTGTTACGAGGATTTGCTAAACTTTTCTTACGCGCTCACAATTGTGAGGCCAGAGCGGCTTGTGAGCAGTACAGCCAGTCTGTGTACCTACATTCGCTCTTATCTCTACAACACGATTCACCAAAAATAGTCTCATGCGCTGCTGAGTGCATTTCATTATTCAGCAAGAATTTGTTTATTCCGATCGATGTTGCGGGCAAAGTATTCCTCGCTGCTCGGGTTAGTAGATTCGGACGACGAAATATCAAACGTGTTGGGTCGCAAACCGTTTTCTGGAGTAAGAAGTCTCGAAACAACGGCCCCGGCAAAGACATCTCGCGCAGCAATTACTAAACCAACTCCCACTATGGCGCGTCCGACGGCAGCACCGACAGGAAAAGCACCAGGGCGAAAACCTTTAGCCGAGAAAGCGAAAAACGTCCAGAAGATGTCTGTGCAAGGAAAAGGGAGAAAGCGACCAGCAAACGAAGATCCCGTTCTTCAAGAAAAGGATGACGAGCTGATGGAGGCCGGGACGGTGCGAAAAGCTGGAAGAGGACGCCCGAAAGCCGCCAAAGTCCAGAAGACCGTCGAAGCGGACGACGAACCAACCGAGGCCCAGCCGGAAATCGACACGCAGCCCCCAGCGAAGAGAGGGCGAAAGCCAAAGGCGAAGGTTACGACACCTCCTATTGAACCCGAGATCCCCGAAACGCAGCAGCCAGAGGTCGAGATCCCGGAGACTCAGCCAGTGGAGACGACGGATTTGAGTATCGAAGAGGATGAACAAGTAGAAGAGCTACCATCATATAATCGCGCTGGGATGTCCTCAGTGCAACGCGCACAACCACATGTACTTTTCAGCGCAAGCCGGAGACCAGTCTCTGCTTCAGATTCGGAGTTCCATGACCCGTTCACGAGAAGGCGTATAGGGGACTTGATGCGAAAGTATGAGAATTTGGAAGCCAAATATCGCGATCTGCGAGATATCGGGGTCAAAGAAGCCGAACACAATTATGATCGACTCAAAAAACAAGGAGAAGAAAGGGCCAACAGTATGTCCTCTAAACCCAATTAGATAGGGGAGATTTCACTAACATTCTTTAGCCGCTAACCAGTTGATTGCAACTTTGAAGGCGCAGTTATCTGCGCAGACGGAGTTAGCAAAGGAATCCCGGCGGTTGAGACAGCAACTCGAAGCTAGCCAAAGCAAGGTCGATGAACTACAGGAAAAGGTTAGCGAAGCCAACGATGACCTAGCAGATGCGAAGGCAGAGATCAAGACGCTTTCGACGAAGCTTTCTGCGGCTAGATCGGCCGAAGTGACCAGCGTTAAAGTTCCTGGCAGCGCTATCAAAGGGAGCAATGTCAACAACCGGCTTGCCGCTAATGCTGAAGCGGCTATGCAAACAGCCCAGTTGAAGGAGCACCTGTACGGAGACCTGACGGGCTTGGTTGTGTGCGGCGTCAAGCGGGAGAATGACGAAGAAGTATACGACTGCATTCAGACAAGCAGAAACAGAAGTAAGCGGACACCCGAATTACTAGGCAAGTGCACCGACCCGACTAACATTCATTCTAGGTTTGCATTTCAAGCTTGCGATCGAGTGTGATGGATATTCAGGCAAATACGACGACAACGCGCAGTTCATGTACATGCCGCAGCTAGATCCCAAGCGCGACGAGGAACTCATAGAGACACTCCCGGACTACCTTGTGGAGGAGATAACCTTTCCCCGGATGCACGCTGCGAAATTCTACTCGAGGATTATGAAGGCGCTGTCCGAGCGTCCCGAGTGATGGAATCGAGTTGTCGGCATTTATAATCTCATGATACCCCCCTTGTCGTTATTTTGCGTGGAGTTGGAAATGGCGTGTACATGTATTCTTGGAACACCATTCTAGATGGTGCTGTAAATAGGAGGTGCAGATAGGAGGTGTTAACAGGAGCAAAATACATGCTATACGTTATTATTCAGACCGTGCTCAACCTCAAGACCTTATTATGCACATGCATGGAAGTACCTACCTAATCTAAGGTGGTATTCTGGTGGGAGCAAGCGCGGGCCGTGTTAGTACCTAAAAACCCCCCTCCGCCCCGCCCTTCTTTCCGTCTCCTTGAAATGTCGTCGGACCAGTCGGACATTAGCTTTTGCTGCTGTAAGACGGTGCCCCCCCCCCCTGCAAAGCGCAAACGCGCTTCTCGACTCGACCACCTTGCACCTTGACGGCTACCCAAGTTGTCATGCAGTATGTAATTTTTCTTTTTAATTTTTCTATTCTTTAGATGATGCGACAGCACGTCGTTCGCTTGTTCTTAACTCTTCTAACTAGACTTCTTCTACCTTCCTTCGCTGTCTTATTACACTAATTGGTATGAATTCGTCTTGGGACTGATGAAGCACGCTGTTCACGGACCTTATAATCCTCGACGACTCGACACCTTTCGTCCTTGGTTCTTCTCCCCGAACCGACCTCCCACGCTGTCGCTATGGCGGGCGCCAGTCGATTCAGGTTCCTGGCTATAGCCATGGTCTTCCATTTGATTTATATCTATTCCATCTTTGACATTTATTTCGTCAGCCCCATCGTTAGTGGCATGGAGCTGTTCCAGTTGGATAGGCCTAGAGGCGCAAAGGCGTCAGCAGATCGCCTTGTTCTTTTCGTTGGTGTGTATCGCCCCTGTACATAAAGTCCGGCGCTCTCCGCGAACTGACCTCATCTACTTTAGGCGACGGACTGCGTGCAGACAAGGCTTTCCAGTCTTTTCCCGAACCATACCCGGAGACTGATGACGACCTGACACCGCGGCCCCTTGCGCCTTATCTGCGCTCTCGCGTACTAGAGCACGGAACCTTCGGCGTATCACATACTCGAGTGCCTACAGAGTCTAGACCCGGGCACGTTGCGTTGATCGCAGGTCTATATGAAGACGTTTCGGCGGTTGCGACAGGATGGAAACTCAATCCCGTCAATTTTGACAGTGTCTTCAATAGGAGTAGGCACACCTGGAGTTGGGGTAGTCCTGACATTCTCCCCATGTTCGAGCAAGGCGCAACTCCGGGACGAATCGATGCATATTGCTACGATGCCGAATTTGAGGACTTCTCCCAGGACGCCCTCCACCTGGACCTCTGGGTATTTGACCACGTGAAGGAGCTCTTCTCTGCCGCTGAAAAGAATAAGACCTTGAACGATGCCCTGAGACAGGATAAAATCGTGTTTTTCCTCCATCTTCTCGGCCTTGACACTACCGGTCATTCGTATCGGCCGTATTCGAAAGAATACCTGAATAACATCAAAGTGGTCGACAAAGGGGTCAAGGAAATAGCCGAAATGATCCAAAAGTTCTACGCCGATGATAGGACGGCTTTCGTCTTCACGGCCGACCACGGAATGAGTGACTGGGGGAGCCATGGGGATGGCCATCCGGATAATACTAGGACACCACTGATAGCCTGGGGATCCGGGGTTGCAAAACCGATTGTGCATCAAGGCACTATCGCACCGGGCCACGATGAATATTCTTCAGACTGGAACCTTGACCATATCAAGAGACACGATGTGCAACAGGCCGATGTCGCCGCCTTGATGGCTTACCTAGCTGGAGTCGAGTTTCCCGCGAATTCCGTGGGCGAGCTGCCACTTTCGTATCTCTCTGCAGATATCAAAGAGAAAGCAGAAGCGTCCTTGTTGAATGCGCGTGAGATCCTGGAGATGTACAAGGTGAAGGAGATCAACAAGAAAGCAAAAGAACTGAGATACCGACCTTATAAACCGCTCAGCGAGGAGCACGGCATTACCCCCGAGGCTCGGCTTTTGTCCATCAGGGATTTGATTAACAATGCAAATTTCGAGGAGGCCATTGAAGAGTCTGCGGCCCTTATGAAGATAGGCCTGGAAGGAATGCGCTATCTGCAGACCTACGACTGGCTATTTCTGAGGGCCCTCATCACGGTTGGCTATCTCGGTTGGATGGCGTTCGCCTTGACTACTATCCTTGACCAACACGTTCTGCAAGGCACAACGCAACCCTCTAGAACTGCTGGTGCAATTATTTTCTTCTCTTCCCTTCTGATCATTCTATACGCATCTTTCATCGTATCCCAGTCGCCCCCCACCTATTACGCGTACGCATTTTTCCCCGTCTTCTTCTGGGAAGAAGTCTATGCGCGCAGAGATAGCCTGGTAAAGGGGCGGCGAGCCTTGTTTGGGCATATCAAAACAGGAGCCAACGTCTTCACCCTCACTCTCAATATCATCAGCTACGTCGGTATTATCGAGTCGTTGGTAAGTCACTTTCCCGGCTACAACAGGTCGCGAACTAACTACTGGTAGGCACTTGGGTACATCTATCGTGAGATATTGACCGTCTTATTCATTGTTGGTGCATTTTTCCCGTTAGCACTAGGTTTATCCTTTCTGCAGAAGCATATGATACTCTCTGCCAGTTGGTTCGCATCCTGCCTCTTGATGAGCACTTTTACTCTACTACCGGCGAACAAGACTGAGAACGTCTCATTAATGTACGTGCTTCTTTTTCTTGCTACGATGGGCCACTAGGCTAAGTAATTATAGCGTGATCGGTGGCACATTAATGGTAGTCGTTGGAATTCTATACCTCATCTTTGAAGATAAACTCCTAGCCGACTTTTCCGGTTCAACTAAGCCTCATGTGGTTCGAAGGGACAACCAAGTCTCAAGGGCGTTGACTGGTGTCCAAGTAGGTCCTCAAATCCCATCGGTTGTTTTTTGCTAATGCCTCTCAAGATTGGGCTCATCCTTCTGTCCATTCTCGTGACACGGTCCAGTGCGCTATCACTACAAGCAAAACTAGGCCTTCCACGTGGCAACCAGGTCGTTGCGTGGCTAGTGTTAGTTGTGTCACTATTGGTGCCACTAGCTTACAGGCTTCAGCCAAATAATCACTACCTCCATAGGCTTCTTGTCATCTTTTTAGCCTGCGCACCAACTTTCGTCATCCTCACGATATCCTATGAAGGTCTATTCTACTTGGCATTTAGTCTCACCTTGGTCACCTGGGTCCGACTAGAGCACCATAGCTACGTCTTCTCTCAGTCGAGTGCGAATAAGCTAGGAGAAACCAAGTCTACAGTGGAGATAGCCGTTGATACAGCAGTTGGAGCAACCTCTTCTCAGTTCCGGCCACTAACTCTTTCAGATGCCCGTGTAGCCCTATTCTTCTTTGTGCTTCTCCAGTCAGCCTTCTTCAGCACTGGTAACGTCGCATCGGTCTCTTCATTCAGCTTGGATAGCGTATATAGGCTCGTCCCGATATTTGATCCCTTCTCCCAGGGGGCGCTACTCATAGTAAAGCTAATGATCCCGTTTGTGCTGATATCGGCCAATCTGGGTGTGCTAAACAAGCGGCTGGGTGTGGCACCGTCGGCGCTGTTTATGGTTGCGATAGCTCTCAGCGACATCCTGACACTCTACTTTTTCTGGGTAGTGAAGGACGAAGGCTCCTGGCTAGAGATAGGATCGACTATCAGTCACTTTGCCATAGCTAGTCTGCTGTGTGTCTTTGTAGCAGCCCTAGAGGGAGTGAGTGCGATGTTCATCTCTGGCCTCAAAGTGGATGGCTCCTATGGGCAGATAGCCAAGGCGAATGGAACGGCACCAGAAGCTTCGGCTAAAGCGGTCAATGGCAAGATAAAAGAATCAAAGGGGCTAACCCCGAATACATGAAGAGAAGAAAAGAAGAGAAAAATAGGTACCTAGAGACCTAGAATAAACTACATAGTATAATGAAAAATAACACAATAAATAAAATAAGAGTTAATTTCTCCTCGGTGGTCCAACCAGCTCTCGCACTACGAATCCTCATAGCTCGGCAGGTACAGATGATACCTACACTTTTGTGCCCATAACTACCTACCTGGCAGGTTAGGCGATAGCTCTCCTGATTAAGTAAGTGCCTCGGCACCCCTTTTTTTATAACTCTTCGTGTGTAAGCTGCAGACTTATTATGATGGCCCCGCGTTCCTGCACGCTGGGACGCCAAGCAAAGCCGATGAATGACGGCACCTAAGACAGTCTTAGCTTCCACTCAGGGATGCGGGACCATTATTGCATCTTAGGCACCTCCATACATCTCTTTAAGAAGGTGGAAGCTCGTCGAGAGCTACCGGTATGTGTGTTTCCACATATTTCAGCGCCTGGTGTGCCTATTTTCGACGGCGGTCGCTTGCTAAGGAAGCCGAGTGGACACTGAAGATTCGATCGGCCCCCGAGAATTCCGAATGCCACGGTCTGCTAATAGTAGTACTAGTGGTAGCGGTTTACTAGGAGCTTACTTGCCCTCCATCTGGCCAGGTGGATTTCTAGACCAATGAATGTCCACAATCTCGCATGATGCCACGAGTATGTATTCGTTCCTCCACAGCTGTCGAGTATCACATGCTTCCACATGACGAGGGGGCCAGCACCACGACGTACAGGGCCATCGTCATCGCTGGGGACGCAGTTACGGGCGGCAGGACGCGGAACGATAGATGGAGGCGTCCCCGGATTTTTCGTACACGCTACAGTCGCAGGAACGGAGGTTGGGACCAGAACCGGCATCACGACCGATAACTAAGTGGACAGTCTCATGCGGGCAGTCCGGCCCTTTTCACCACTCTCCTGACAGGATCAACACGTCGGGAAGTTTTCCATCAAATTTTCACATGCATTACTTTACTGAAGACCTGATTTGTCTAGGCATCCCCCCCGACACTTGGTGTTCCAACATAGGCGCTTCTTCTACTGCACGTCAACGTTTATAACATGATGGATATTTCGTACGCATAATTAATACCATTGCGCGCATGATAAGCAAGGGAGATCAAGTTGGCATGGGCCACTTCGAAGTTTAAAAAAGCTGCCTGCACTCTTCAACGGCCTGATGTTCGATCTTCTAGCTGGGACGTCTTAGTGCAGCCTCATCAGATCAGCAGAGCTGCCCAAGTTGCGTTCGCCGCGAAGTACATAATTTAAAATACAGGCTGGCATAGCAAGCATAATACTCGCGGACTGCCGGAATCAATAGGTACACCGTTTTCTGTCCGAGCCCATGATATTAAGATTGAGATTGATTTAGTACCTGTCTTGTCAAAAAGAAACAACTATTTTTGTAACTAGGTAGGTAACGGCTATACTAAGTAATGGAAGGTTCGTGTTCAATGTAATGGGGTAGTAGGTAGGTCTAGTATTAAGTACCTAGGTATCTGCGTAAGAGAGACAGCTAACTTACAAAGGTAGATGAAACTTATAGGCTGGTGACGTTTTAATCGATCCTTAGCGCGTGGCCGGTAGCGTACCGGTGTCGTCTGCGGGAAGTCTAATAAAGTGCCGCGAGGTTCCGCTATACTCCGTGAAAGTGGCTCTGCTGCTGCTGCTGCTACCACCCTGGGCTATTATTCAGTTCCAGGTCCCGTCGCATTCGCCTCAACATCGCCTGCAATCGCTGGGTCAGCGGGCTTGGACTGATTTCTAACCCTTTGGAAACTAACAAAATAGGGGTGATGAGAGAGGCCCAGTTTACGTAGCTGCCTACCTGCTTAATTCCACCTCCGCGGGCTCAAACAACACACCGACATTGCCGTATTGAGGGGATTCCAGGCTCCTGATAACGCCGTCTTTTCCGTCCCCGTTTCCATCCTCATTTGCGACTTCCAACCACCCCTCTCTCTCTTCACGACATCGAGTCCGTCGCGGGCACTTCGCGAGATGGAGCCCGGTACGAATCCTGGCAGCGGAGAGTCGGCGGCACAGAAACAGCATTCCAATTCGCCATCGCAACCTACACCTCCTAATAACCAGAACAATGGCGCGCTGGGAGCGACGACAGCCACGACAGCCGCTCAGAATGCTCAGAATTCTCAGAATGCCCAGAGCCACGTCAGTTTCCGAAGGTGTGCTCTCACTCGACCTTTCACGTAACCTTTCGCATTGCGACCGATTGACTGACCCAAGTGAACCCCGATTAGACAGCGTGCATCGAGGGCATGCGAGGTATGGCTCCTTCTCCTTTTCTCCTTTTCCCCTTTTCCTTTTTTTTTCTTTTTCTGCATCTCGGTTGGAGTTGGCGTCTGGGGGTTCCGTCTGCGTTTTATCAGCACGAGCTATCCGAGGGGGAGGTGGGATTACTGCAATCGTGCCGAGGCATCTCGAAGAAAGTCCATTTCCGTGTCCACCTTTCCACTGACCTTTCGGTTATCCGCAGACATGCCATGCCAGAAAGGTACGAAGCGATCAAACGAAGCGACACCCTCATCCTGTCTTCGGCTCGTCTACACCAATTGCCCGCCCCCGTCAATCGCGCTCGCAATTAACCCATGGCTGATATCACAGGTACGATGCGACGCTGCGAGCCTCGGTGTTCCTTGTACCAACTGCGTCGCCTTTCAAATCGAATGCAAGATCCCCCAGCCCAAGAGGAAGAAGACCCAGGCACACCCGACCCGAGATTCAGATAGGTATTCTTGGCTTATCTCTGCGCTGTAGACCGAGGCTGATGGTGAACTACTAAGCGACCGTGGCGATGTTGTCACCGAGGATCTCTCTCCGCACTCTACCGCCGGTTCTAACAACACCTTTCCCGCGAGACCTACCATCTATCACTCGTCAGAAGGCGTCCCCCCGACGACGCTGACCGAAGCTCAAGCCAGGAAAGAGGAGGCGGATAATGACACCTTTGTCAACTTGGTCATGAAGCCCAAGTTCACGCGAGCGCCCATCACCGAAGCCGGTCGAGTTGCTTTCCTCGGCGAGTCATCCAATCTCACCCTCTTGGTACATGATCGCCAGGGCGCTTCAGATGTCGTGCATTATCCACTTCCCGAAAATGTTCGTGGGTCGAGAGCTAGGTTGACGGAGTTGGACAATATCGAGATCGACATCCTTCACCAGCGGGGGGCTTTCCTGCTTCCGCCTAGGTCGCTATGCGACGAGCTCATCGACGCCTACTTCCGCTGGGTCCACCCCATCGTGCCCGTCATTAATAGAACTCGTTTCATGAGGCAGTATCGAGATCCTAAGAACCCGCCGTCCCTACTCTTGCTGCAAGCCGTCCTCCTTGCCGGCTCGCGAGTCTGTAACAACCCGCAACTAATGGATGCGAACGGCTCTACTACGCCGGCCGCACTAACCTTCTACAAGAGAGCAAAAGCACTTTATGATGCCAACTACGAAGATGACCGCGTGACAATAGTTCAGTCCTTGCTGCTTATGGGCTGGTATTGGGAAGGCCCAGAAGATGTGACCAAGAATGTTTTTTACTGGACGCGCGTCGCAACTATTGTCGCCCAGGGTTCTGGTATGCACAGGAGCGTGGAGAGCTCACAGCTAAGCAAAGCCGATAAGAGATTGTGGAAGCGTATCTGGTGGACGTTGTTTACCCGTGATCGGTCCGTCGCAGTCGCCCTTGGACGCCCTTGTAATATCAATCTGGACGACTCGGACGTCGAGATGCTAACGGAAGATGATTTCATCGAGGACGAGCCAGACAATGCAAGCGGTTTCGCGCCTGACCCTGTCCATGCCCATTTCTTCTTACAGTACGTCAAGCTATGCGAGATCATGGGCTTGGTTCTGTCGCAGCAATACTCCGTGGCCTCCAAGGGCCGCCGACAAAATGCCATCGATCTCACTCACAGTGACATGGCCCTAGCGGACTGGCTGCAGAATTGCCCAAAGACGGTATACTGGGAAATGCCACGGCACCATTTCTGGAGTGCCCTGCTTCATTCTAACTACTATACAGCTTTGTGCCTCCTACATCGGGCACATATGCCTCCTAATAATAATAGCTCAGCAAGATTTCCCGATGACTCATCTTACCCTTCCAGAAACATTGCTTTTCAGGCTGCGGGGATGATAACCTCCATCATCGAGAATCTGTCGGCTCACGACGAGCTTCGCTACTGCCCAGCATTTGTCGTCTATAGTCTGTTCTCTGCTCTCATCATGCACGTCTATCAGATGCGCTCGCCCGTTCCTTCCATCCAGCAGGTCACACACGACCGGATCCGGACCTGCATGGCCGCTCTGAAAGAAGTCTCCAAGGTATGGCTCGTGGGAAAGATGGTTTACACTTTGTTCGAGTCGATTCTCGGTAATAAGGTGCTCGAGGAGAGATTACAGAAGGCTGCCGGTAAACGTCATAGGAAAGCCCAGCAGACCTTGGCTCAGCTGGAACATCATCAAAGACAACAAGAAGCCGCCAAACGAAAGTACGACGAAATGGCGATAGACTTTAGCGTGAACACGCCATTGCACCAGGAGTCGTACGAGCGATCGCGACCACAAACACCCCGGAACGGGCTCCCTACAGCCCAGGCACATATGGGGCCACCTATCCACTCGCCAAATGTCAAGTCCGGAGACATGTTTATGGGGGGGACTAACAGCAGGCCGCATACCCGACCGGCGACTCCTTTTAACCCGTCCTTCTCCGTCCCGACAACGCCTCCCGACTTGTATCTCGTGACGCGGAATTCTCCCAACCTGTCGCAATCCATCTGGGAGAATTTTCAACCGGACCAGTTGTTCCCCGAAAGCTCGACTATGCCAATGCCCCAACTGTCGCCTCAGCTAAAACAGCAAAGTTTAGACCCTAATCTCATGTCCCAGATGCAGGCTGGTATGTCTCCGATGCCCGGCCAGCCCAACATATTCCAGCAGCGGCCACCAAACAGGCCGACAGGCGCAAGTCCTTTACAAGCTAACAGTATATTGCAACCAGGACTCGGAGGATTCCAGGGACAAACATCCAACACATGGCCGGGCGGCGACGTCAACGGGGCAATACCGGATGGCCAGAGTCCAAGTGACAGCTGGAGCACGGGATCCGGAGCGGGCCAGCCGGTCCCAGCTACATTGAATGTTGAGGACTGGCAAGTTTTCCACCCAACGCTCCCCTCCCTTATACGGCCGTGCTGGGGACGAGAATGCTAACGATATAAAATGTTTGATTTTATAGGTTCCAATTCTTCGGGATTAACGGGAATGATGTAAGTCTTTCTGGACTTGATCTATCTATGGGGTAAAAAGACCTATATAATGGACAAAATTCTCAAAGAGAGTTGGGAGGAAAAAAACGGGTAGAAAAATTAGGTAGCTTTTAAGGGGGGTGGGGGTGGGGGGTAGTGAGACTCAAACTCTCAGGTCCGTACGTAATGCCCTTCTTACATTTACCTAGGTACTTTGAGGTACATATATATATATAACAGGTAAGTGGCTAGGCCGGGCATTTAGGTTAGTTAAGTATATATGTGGTAGCGTGCGATTGATCTACAATGTATGATATATATCAACTACCATCTAATCAACTAAAGTACCATTTAATTTATTAATACCGTTATTGGTACGGTGCCGTGAGGGGCTTAGCTATATTCCAGGGTGGTGCACATATATGGCTAAATAACGTCCGGATTAGCTAACTAGCTAGTCCCCTTGTCTTTTCATATTAGTTATCAACTACCATCTAATTCATTAGTACCGCCACAATTCAACTAACCAATCAGATCCCTCCTTTTTACCCCAGACTTTCGCACTTAAAGCCAGATCCCTTAATAGCCCTCGGTCGGCTCTGGGATGCACCTATATTAATCGATCACGCGCAATTTATAGCATTTAACCATATAAATTATTAATCTTTTTATTTTACTATTAAAATGTTATATTGCTACAAAGTATATATACTTAATTCGTGCACGACGATATAGCTATTATAATAACAAGATTTATATAAATCGAGTTTAATAAGTTATATATATAATAATGTTATAAACTAACTATGTTAAAAAGGTTTTTAATAAGGGTAGTTAAACACGGACTAAAAATGTACGGATTAATAGTCCTCTCTTTATAATGTAATATAATATTACGTAACTTAATTAAAGGTATTCATTTAATTAAGTTTAATTCTTTCGGTATTTAACATATTAAATAAAAAGAATATATATAAAGGAAAATAAATATAAGAAAAATGGGATTTCTTATATATTTAGTCGTTTATTTTTTAATTATTAATTTAAAACTATAATTACTTTTTAATATTATAATAAAAATATATTAAAATCTTTTTAACGAATAAAACATTATAAATCTCTTAAATTAACCTTAATTTATTATTATTTTTAAAATAAAAAAAACCTAATACGTATTTACTTATAAAATTAATTAATTAAAAACATATAAAAAGGTTCGTTACATTTTAATAACTCCTTAATTAATATTTAATATTAGTTTAAAAAAAGGGACTCTCGGTTAAATCGTTTTAAAATAAATATACTTCTTAAAATTAAAAAGTAATAAAATAAATAAATAACAATTAATAAGTTTATAAGTGAAAACTTTAAAATTTTTTACGATATAATAAAAAGGTTTAAAAAAACTAATATAAAAATTAATTATAATTATAATTAAAAAAGAGCTTTAAAAAGACACTTTTAAAGCTTAATAAAAAGAATCGTTTAAAAAAAAAGAAAAAGAGGGGGAAAAAGCACTTAAAAAAGAAAACAAATAAATAAAATAATTTTTACTTTTTAAAGATAAATAACCGAAGCTACTTTTAAATAATAACGACTTTAGTAGCTTAAACGACGAAAACAACATAATAACTCTCGATATAAAAAGTTTTAAATTAATTATACTTAGTAAATATAATAAGTCAAGTGATTTAAAAGGATTTATAATTTAAGCTGGAACTTATTTATGGTTTTATTATGAAATAATTACCACTAAGGAACAAAAGGTTTTCATAGTATCTCAGCTCCTCGTCGGAACGGCTTTAACCTGGTTTTAACTGGTATTAAAAGATCATCTAGATAATGGACTAAGCGCCCAAAAAGACACGCTCTATTGGGATCACTAAATCCACTTTAAAGAAGGAAAGCAGCCGAAACTATTCCCAGTGTATCCTATGAATTAGGAAAAACAAAAAGCACTATAAAAAGGAATTCAGAAAGATCTTAATAAAGGATACATTCGAGAATTAGAGTTTTCGTTAGGATACCCGGTAATCATGGTACTAAAAGTCGATAAAAACGAAAAGCAATATATTAATAAAGAAAGAAATCTAGTGTAACGACGAGTAATTAACTATTAACACCTTAATAAGGTAATAAAGAAAAATAAGTACTCGTTATTATTAATAAAACTTATAAAAAAACAAATTAATAAGGCTTAAATCTTTATAATATTAAACCTCTGCGATAATTATTATATAATTAAAATAACTAAGAAATATAAATAATATACCGCTTTTTAAATGATATATAAATATTATAAGTATAAAGTTATGTTATTTAAACTTATTAATATACTCGTTATATTTCAACATATAATTATAACGGTTTTTCGTAAGTTTTTAAATAAATTTATATTTATTTATTTAAACGATATATTAATTTACTTAAAAAACGAGAAAAAGTATAAAAATATATAAAATAAGTGTTAAAAGCCCTAGAAAAGGTAAACCTACTTATTTATTCGATTAAAAATAAATAATATATTAAAAAACTAAACTATTTAAAGTTTATAATAAGTCTAAGAAAAATCCGAATTTAAAAAGGAAAAATAGCCGTAGTTAAAGATTAATTAAAACTTAAAAGTGTTATAAATATATACGCATTTCTTAGTTTTATTAATTACGTTAAATAAACTTATTTAAGATTTCGGGCGAATCGCTAAACTATTAATAAAACTAATTACTTGTTACGAATCAAAAAGATAGTTTTGTTCTTGGGCGTTATTACGTGTTAGTCACATGACCTTTATCCCTATTATTTGTTACTATAAAGAGATAATTAAGAGAGGACATACATATTATTTATCGGGGTTAACAAATAATACGGAGAACCAGGAGGTGCGCTAAATATAGTCCTAAGGGACATTTATATAAATAAGTTGGAATCTCCTTGTTTGTTTAGTTATTTACTTTCTTAGTTTTTTAGCTATTAATTTAAGATTATAGTTATTCTTTAATATTATAATGAGAGTACCTTGAAATCTTTTTAATAAATATAACATTATAAATTAATTAAATTAATCTTAACTCATTATTATCTTTAAATCAAGAAAACCTAGTATATATTTACTTATAAAGTTAATTAACTAGGAATATACAAGGAGGTTCATTATATTTTAATAGCTCTTTAATTAATGCTTAATATTGATTTAAAAAAAGGGACTTTTAATCGAATAATCTTAGAACAAGTATACCTTTTAAGACTAAAAAGCAACAAAAAAAGAAATAAGTAGGAAAATAATAATTAATAAGTTCTTAAACGAAAGCTTTAAGTCTTTTTATAGTATAATAAAAAGGTTTAAAAGAACTAATATAAAAGTTAATTATAGTTGTAACTAAAAAAGAGTTATAAGGAGACACCTTGAAAGCTTAGTACGAAAAATCATTTAAAGAAAAAGAAAAAGAAGAGGAAAAAACACCTAAAAAAGAAAATAAACAAGCAAAACAACCTTTACTTCTTAGAAATAAATAATTAAAACCACTTTTAAACGATAATAACTCTAATAACTTAAACGACGAAAATAATATAATAACTCTTAATGTGAAGAGTTTTAAATTAATTACACTTAGTAAATATAATAAATTAAGCGATTTAAAGGGATTTTTAATTTAAACCGAAACCTATTTACAGTTTTATTATGAAACGATTACTATTAAAGAATAAAAAGTTTTCACGGTATCTTAGTTCCTTGTCGAAACCGCTTTAACCTGGTTTTAATTAATATTAAAAAATTATTTAAAAAACGAATTAAACGCTTAAAAAGACACGAAAAAAGTCTTTAAAAATTATAAAGAGTTTAAAAAACAACTTAAGTCTATATTTAGTAATTTAATTCTTAAGTAATAAACTAAAACTCGATTTTATAAATTATGACAAGATAAAAAGGTTTTAAATTATGTTATTAAGTTTAAAAAACTCGTAAGTTAATTATAATTACTTATCGAGAGTTTATATTATTTATTTTATTAAGGATTAAAAAATTATATAAAGAACGAGTTGTATAAAATAAATTTATATAAAAAAAGAAACTTAGGAAAGTTTAATAATTACGTTATAATAGTAATTATTATTAATAATAAGAACTTTGAACGGTACTTTGAAAAGAAAAAAACGGTATAACGAAAGAATAGCAATTAGTTAAAAAGAGGAAATCATAGAAGCGGTGCCGGAACTAGGAAAGGCACTAAAACCAAGTTAGATCCTATCGAAATTAACGTTGTTTAAAAAGAATAAAAAAAACGAAATAAATTAACTATTAAGTGTTTTAATTATAAAAAGAAAGGACATTATAAAAACGAATACCGAAGTTCTAAAAAATAAGAACTAAGAATAGGAGGGATTTCTTAACCCGAGAAAAGAACTTTTAAAGTGAGAATTTATTTCGAAAATAATAAAGAGGTAAATTAAGTGTTTATTATTATTATTATTAAAGTAAAGAAAAATAAGGAAGTCCTTATAAAAGGAGTTTATAAATATTATTAAATTAACTATAAAAACTATTTAAAGAATAATTACTTATATTTAGAATATTTTATACTAGAATAAGTTAAATAAAGATATAACGAAAACGAATTATTATATAAATATAATAATTACAAGCTAGGATACGATTTAAGAATTAAGTTAAATTATAATAATTTATATTAAAGCTATTATAATAACGATAATTATAAAACCTATTAAGGAAAAAGCCAATATAATAGCTTAAACGGAAGGTTTTATATAAATAATAATTACAATGTTTATTAAAGCTTAAAAGAATATGTATCGTTATATTAAAGCTTTTATATTAACGACACTTATTAAGTACATAAAAGTTTTAAAAATAAAACTAGTTATTATCCTTAAAAACTAGAAAATAATGATATAAAAGAAAATAAGTGTATTTGCGATAATATCTCACGATAGCTACATTTTTCTCGAGTATGTTATTTTTATCCTAGTTTTGAAAGAAGCAACGAAGTAATTATTAAAAGTTGTATATGTTATACTTTAGTATTATGCGACGTATACGACTTACTTAAAGCAGGTTTCGAAGAAAACGAAATTAAGGAAGAATTATGGGAATTATAAAAAGGATTATATTTTTTATAATAGCTCGAAAAACGAACTAAATATAACATTTATTTATTCGGCTTTATAAAAAAACACTTAATAAAATAATAAGTAAAAACACGTGCGACTAAACAGGGCTATAAACGAATTATTAAAGTATATTTCAAGAAAAAAGGAAAACTTTTAAAAATCAATATAAACCTAAGGGGAGATATCGAGATACTCTTAATAAGTAAACTTAAGAATTATTCTTTTTATTCGAGAATAATCTAGAATTTTAAGAAATTCCGAGTTAATAAAATAGATTTAAGTTATAAAAAGGCTCTCGAAAAAGAATTAAAGTTTTAATATATAAGGTTTTATATAAAGAATAAACTTTTTATTCTTTATTATATAAAGGGTAATTAAAGAGATTATTTAAATAATAATTGCTGGAAACACGCTCCTATAAAAGCCTAAGAATAGAAGAACATCCGGGCTACAGTAACTTAAAGAAACTTAAAAGAGAAGGGACGTGGAAGACCAAAAAACGGTAAAGGCTCTCGCTAGTAAGGTAGCGAAAAGCCATGAATAGCAAGTCCTTATATAAAGTCTAGTCAGGACTCGATAATACCATTAAAACTAGAGTTAGGTATAATGGAAGAAAGTATAAAGCCTTTATAAACTTAAGAATAAATAAAAGTTATATTTTAATTAAAATAGCTTAAAAAAACAAGATATTATAAATATATAAATAAAGTTTATATTAATTATGGAACTTCGAAAAATATATATTTAGTTACGAAAATGGTAGAGTGTTAAAAGAGATAGTCCTTTTCTTAGTAATTATTTAAGGATATTTCGAGTAAATTATTTTTAATATTATATATATATTAAATTACGACATAATATTAAGGATAAATTGATTTAAAAAAAGTAATTTATAAATAAATTTCGAGATAAACACGCTTTATTAGGATTAAAAATAGGAGGAGTTAACTATTACGGGTTACGAGATAAGTATCGTAAATAACTCTAAAGAAACGAATGTAAAAACGAAATATATCGCTTATATAATTTAAGTAACCAAGCTTGAAAATTTAACGAAGAAAGTATCACGCGAGTACTTCTGTTTCTATAAATTATTTAGAGATAAAATAAAAGAAGAATTATTAAAACATAACTAGTAAAATTATTAAATCTATTTTAAAGAAAGAAAATAACTAAAATTATTTTTAGTATATTTTATAAATTAAGAAAAATAAAAAGCATTATAAAAAAGAATCTAAAAAGATCTTAATAAAAGATATATTTAAAAGTTAAAATCCTTGTTAAGATACCTAGTAATTATAATACCTAAAATCGACAAAAACGGGAAATAACATGTTAATAAAAAAGGAAACTTAGTATAGCGACGAGTAATTAATTACCGATACTTTAATGAAATAATCAAGAAAAACGGATACTCGTTATTACTAATGAAACTTATAAAAGGATAAATTAATAAGGCTTAAATCTTTATAACATTAGATCTTCGCGATGGATATTTGTTGGTAGGTACGTACGTATGTAAAAGCAAAATAACAATAGACGATATGAAAGATAGGGGTGAGACTGGTGTAATATTGATGTCTAAGGAGGGAAAAGTCTACCTGAGTTGTGCTGCCGAAGGCAGCCTATTTATACTTAAAGAATGTACTAGTTTCTGTGCGGGGACATAGCCCTTGTCTGTCAACCAACCATCAATATTATATGATTAAAATGGCTAAAAAACACGAATAATATATAGCTTTTTAAATAATATATAAATATTATAAGTATAAGGTTATACTATTTGGATTTATTAACACACCTGCTACATTTTAATATATAATTATAATAGTTTTTCGCAAGTTTTTAGATAAATTTGTATTTATTTATTTAAACGATATTTTAATTTATTTAAAAAACGAGAAGAAGTATAAAAAACATGTAAAACAAATATTAGAAGCTTTAGAAAGAGCGAACTTACTTATTTATTTAACTAAAAATGAATAACATGTTAAAAAACTAAATTATTTAAGGTTTATAATAAGTTTAAAAGAAATCCACATTTAAAAGAGAAAAATAGTAATAATTAAGGATTAACTAAAACCTAAGAATGTTATAAACGTATATATATTTCTTAGTTTTATTAACTATATTAAATAACTTATTAAAGATTTTGGGCGTATTGTTAAATTATTAACGGAATTAATTACCCTAGCGAAAACAAGAAAGGCTTTCTATTTCATTAAAGAAGCTAAGCAGGCTTTTTAGCAGTTAAAAAAAGTTATAACTAGTAAGGTTATATATAAACTTCTAAACGAAAATAAAAAGAAACGACTAAGGATAAACGCTTTAAATTTCGCCATTAAAGTAGTCTTAAAGCAATTAAAAAATAATGGGAAATAGTACCTAGTCACGTATCTATTTAAAGCATTATATAATGCTAAACTAAACTATTAAATTTATAACAAAGAACTATTAATAATTATTAAAGCATTAAAGGAATGGGAACTATAGCTTAATAAAACTAAAGAACCTATTAACATCTATTTAAATCACAAGAACCTTACACGATTTATAATAATATAAACACTTAATTAGAGACACGAGCGTTAAATGATTTTCTTATTTAAGTTTAATTTTAAAATTTAGCATATTAAGGGAAAGGAAAATATCTAAGTAGATCTTCTTAATAAAAGGGAAGATTATAAATTAAAAATTAATAAAAGAGATATCCAAATATTTAAATAATAAAATAACGGATTAGTTATATTAACTTATATGTGAATTAACATAAAAGACTAGAAATAACGTTTCAAGGAAAATTACAGTTAAAAAGAAAAATAATTACAGTTTTAACAAGGATTTAGCGACGAACTCCTCTCGTATAAAGAAAAGGTATACATATTAAAACGAGTATAAAACGAATTCGTTAAAGAATTTCACGAATATTCTCTATATAGCCACTAAGGGATTTTCAAAATAATAAAACGACTTTAAAAAGAATTCAACTTTCTAAGAATATAATAAATAGTTAAAAGAATTATGAAAAATTGCAATATTTATAATAAAGCTAAAGTATCACGATATAAACCATATAAATTACTATAATTAACCTAAATACCTAACAAAGCGTGGTATATAATTACATGGGATTTCGTAATAAAACTCTTAAAGTTAAAAGATCTTATTATAAGAGTACTTTATAATAGTATATAGGTAATTATTAATAAACTCACGAAATATGTCTACTTCTTATTATTTAACAAATTAAGTATAATAAAATAATTAGTTTTTAGTTTTTTAAGAGAATATATTAATAAACATAGGTTACTAAGACGCGTTGTTTTAAATAAAAACAAGTTATTTACGTTAAAATTTTAAACTAGCTTAATAAAACGAATAAGAATTAAGTAAAAATTGTTTATAACGTATTATCCCTAAATAAACGGACAAATAAAGAAATTAAACTAAATAATAAAACAGTATTTACGAAGTTATATTAACTAGGAAATAAATAATTAGGTAGAATTGTTATTAATAACCCAAATAGCGTATAACACTTTGATTAATAAAGATATAAAGATATTACCACACGAGGCAGTGTACAGGTAAAGGGCGGAAGTCTAAAAACAACCGATCAAACTCACGAAAGCACCAGGAGTCGAAATAAAGGCCCTAAAAGCAGAAGTACTATCTAAAAAAGTCTAGGTAGTACAATAACGGCTATAAAAAGAATTATAATTTATTCAAAATAAAATAATAAAGTATTATAATAAAAAAAGAATTAAGGGACCAATTTTTAAAAAAGGAAACATAATTTATTTACTTCGTTAACGATAAAGCGTAACATTAAAAACACCCTAAATTAAAACAAAGTAATTTAACAAAAAACTTAAATTCAAAAAATTAAGACTATATAAAATTAAAAAGGTTATTTTAAAAGTTAATTATAAGCTAACGCTATTAAAAGGATTTAAAATACATCTTGTATTTCATGTTTTACTTTTAAAACCAGCACCGAATAACGCTATATCAAAAAACCAATTAAAATTTAAAAAAAACCCTAATAAGTACGAAATAAAAAAGATATTAAATTTAAAACGAGTTAGAAGTTAATTATAGTATTTTGTTAAATGGGAGAGCTACCCACCGGAAGAAAACACTTAAGAACCACTTAAACACCTAAAAAACCTGGCGGATAAACTTGCGAGTTTTCATCGTTAGAACCCGGATCGACCAGGAGGGAAAAACTCGGGTTTAGTTAAGACCAGTCGAAAGAAGGAAAAACCTTCAAAATAAGCACGCCTTACCCAGATACAAGTTAACGCAGCGATTCCTCCGTGTTTTATTACTCTTTAAAGAGACGCTACTATTTAATTATAATACGCTTTTATTTTTTTAACTTTTTTAAACTTTGATAATTACGATAAACCATTTTTATTTTATATTTTTTAAAGAAGTTTTATTATTTTTATAAACGAATTAAACGAGAAATAACTATTTATATTTCCTTTTATTAACGCTTTAACTCGTCTTAATATCTTTATTAAAGCTCTAATAAGAGCTTTTTCGTTATTAATTCTTCTTTGTTTAAACGTTTTTTCTCACGCGAAATGTTTTATATGAATAAAAGAGATGTTTCGCTACCTCCGTAATTATGATTATTGACCTCCAGACATTCCCTATATCGAGAACAGCCCTCTACCATTCTACATACTAGTCCCTTTTTAGTATAACGATCGCAAGGTATAACTTCAAAACCAAACAAGGAAATAGCTATAATGTTATCTCTTTGGTAATTTATAAACGATTTCTTTTTTCCCGGTAAAAAAGAGTTTTTTTAAATATTATAATTAGACATAATAATGAAAAAAGAGGTAAAATTGGTTTTTAAAATAAAAATAATAAAAACGGGAAATAGTATTATAAATTAAAAAAATAGTTTTATTTTTAGGCGTTATTACATGTTAATTACGTAATCTTTATCCTTATTATTTGTTATTATAAAGAGATAATTAAGAGAGGATATATATATTATTTATCGGGGTTAATAAATAATACGGAGAACTAGGAGGTGCGTTAAATACAGTCTTAAGGGACATTTATATAAATAAGTTAGAATCTCCTTGTTGATTTAATTATTTATTTTTAGTTCTTTAGTTATTAATTTAAGACTATAATTACTTTTTAATATTATAATGAGAGTACCTTGAAACCTTTTTAACGAACATAACATTATGAATTAATTGAATTAATTTTAACTTATTATTACCTTTAAATTAGGAAAACTTAGTACGTACTTACTTATGAAGTTAGCTGACTAGGAATACATAGGGAGGTTCGTCACATTACCTTAACGAAAATAAGAGAAGTTTTCTATTTTATTAAAAAAGTTAAATAAGCTTTTTAATAGCTAAAAAAAGTTATAACTAGTAAAGTTATATATAAATTTTTAAACGAAAACAAGAAAAAACGACTAAAGATAAACGCCTTAGATTTCGCTATTAAAGTAGTTTTAAAGTAATTAAAAGATAATAAAAAATAGTACTTAGTTACGTACTTATTTAAAGTATTACACGATGTTAAATTAAACTATTAAATTTATAATAAAGAATTATTAATAGTTATTAAAGCATTAAAGAAATAAGAATTATAATTTAATAAAACTAAAAAAACCTATTAATATTTATTTAAACTATAAAAACCTTATACGATTTATAATAACGTAAACGCTTAATTAGAAACATAAGTATTAAATGATTTTTTTTATTTAAGTTCAATTTTGTAATTTATTATATTAAAAGAAAAAAAACCTTTAAATAGATTTTTTTAATAAAAGAGGAAATTATAAATTAAAAATTAATAAAAGAAATATTTAAATGTTTAAATAACAAAATAATAAATTAATTATATTAATTTACATGCGAATTAATATAAGAAACTAAAAATAACGTTTTAAAAAAGTTATAATTAAAAAGAAAAAGAATTATAATTTTAGTAAAAATTTAATAATAAACTTTTTTTATATAAAGAAAAAGTTTACATATTAAAACGGATATAAAACGAATTTGTTAAGGAATTCCACGAATACCCTTTACACGATTATTAAGGAATCTTTAAAACGCTAAAACGGTTATAAAAAGAGTTTGACTTTTTAAGAATAAAATAAATAATTAAGAGAATTATAAAAAATTACAATATTTATAATAAAATTAAAACATCACGATATAAACTATATAAATTATTATAATTAACTTAAATACTTAAAAAAGCATAATACATAATTACATAGGATTTTATAATGAAACTTTTTAAGTTAAAAGATCTTACTATAAAAGTACTTTATAATAATATATAAGTAATTATTAATAAACTTACGAAATATACTTATTTTTTACCGTTTAACGAGTTAAGCATAATAAAATAATTAGTTTTTAATTTCTTAAAAAAATACGTTAATAAATATAAATTATTAAAACGCATTATTTCAAATAAAAATAAGTTATTTACGTTAAAGTTTTAAACTAACCTAATAAAACAAATAAGAGTTAAATAAAAGTTATTTATAATATATTATTCCTAGTTAAATAAACAAATAAAAAAATTAAACTAAACAATAAAACAATATTTACAAAGCTATATTAACTAGGAAATAAATAACTAAGTAAAATTACTATTAATAACCTAGATAATATATAACACTTCGATTAATGAAAACATAAAAATATCACTATATATAATAATATACGGTTAAAAAGCAGAAATCTAAAAATAATTAATCGAACTTATAAAAGCACTAAAAATCAAAATAAAAGCCCCGAGAGTAAAAATACTATTTAAAAAAGTCTAAATAATATAATTACGGTTATAAAAAGAATTATAATTTATTTACTTCGTTAATAATAAAATGTATCGATAAAAACTCCGTAAATTAAAATAAAACGACTTAATAAAAAACTTAATTTTAAGAAATTAGGATTTTATAAAATTAAGAAAGTCATTTCGAGTATTAATTATAAATTAAAACTATTAAGGAAATTTAAAATATATTTAGTTTTTTATATATCGTTATTAAAACTAGTACTAAAAAACGCCTTATTAAAAACTTAAAATGAAATTAAAAAAAAAACTAAATAAATATAAAATAAAAAAGGTTAATAATTAATTATAATATTTAGTTAAATAAAAAAAGTATTTATTAAAATATATATATATATATAAACCATTTAAATACTTAACAAATTCGAAAAACGCGTTTAATAAGTTTTATTAATAAAACTTGGATCGATTAAAAAAGCTTAAAAGTCGGGATTTTAATTTAGGAAAAATAAGTCGAAAGAGGGGACGACCTCGGAAGTAACCTTAGCTTAATTAACTAAGGATTATTATTTTAAATGTAGACGCTTTTATTTCTCCTTTAAACGCTTTTGTTTTTTTAACTTTAGTTTTTCGAGCTTTTTTATAGAAAAAAAACCACGTTTTAACATTTTTAAACCCCCTTTTATAAGTACTTTTCTTGTTTACAAAGACGAGTAAAACGACTAGCAAGGGCTTAAAACTCTTTTTTTGCTTTATAACACTCGTTAGTAATATGATCCTTTTCGCGGCCGAGATCTGCTAAATTAGACATTTTGATATTAAAACCGTCGTAATAACTACGAGCTTTAATTATATAATAAAAACATATTTTAAAATAATGAAAATAAAAAAATACCTTATAACTATATAAACGAATATAAGTAGTAATAAAATCACGGGATTTATATTAAGTTTTTAAAGATTTTAAAATAAACTTAAATATACTAAATATTTTAAAAGTAATAAAAAGGAGAACTTATTAAGGAAAAAGATCTTTAAAAATAAAGAATTTAAAAAGGGAGAAATAATATTACGAATTAATTATATTAAAAGGGTTTTTAATAAAGGTAATTAAATATAAATTAAAAATATATAAACTAATAATTCCTTTTTTATAATATAATATAATATCACGTGATTTAATTAAAGGTATTTATTTAATTAAGACTAATTATAAAGAAAATTAAAAGTGTTTATTTAATTAAATTTAATTCTCTTGGTATTTAACATATTAAACGAAAAAAACGTATATAAAAAAGAATAAATATAAAAAAGATAGGATTTTTTATATATTTAGTCGTTCATTTTTTAGTTATTAATTTAAAATTATAATTACTCCTTAATATTATAATAAAAGTACATTAAAATCTCTTTAATAAATAAGACATTATAAATCTCTTAAACTAACTTTAATTCATTGTTATCTTTAAAACAAGAAAAACCTAGTACGTACTTACTTATAAAGTCAGTTAACTAGGAACACATAAAGAGGTTTGTTACAAATAACTTATATATATTCATTTTAAAAATTAATTTATAATTAATTTAATAATATAAATAAACGAAAATAAACCTTATTAATATATTATAAAATATTAATTATAAATATTTTATTTTTATAAATATTTTATATTATTATTATTTATAATTATTATTAAATAATATAAATATAAATATATTTTTAATTTTTAATTTTTAATTTTTAATTTTTAATTTTTAATTTTTAATTTTTAATTTTTAATTTTTAATTTTTAATTTTTAATTTTTAATTT
>MU404147.1:151063-169492 GCA_022695795.1 Biscogniauxia marginata | reverse complement strand
AATAAATAAATAAATAAATATATATTAAAAATAATTTAAATTAATATAATAATAATAAATATAAAACGATATAAATAATTTTGATAATTTTAATAAAAAATAAGAATAAATTATAATTATTTAAATTATTGATGTTAATAATTAATAAAACATATTTAGTTTTATAATATTATAATAGCTTATTATTATTAAAAAGTAAAATTAAAGTATTAAATAATAATTAAATAATAAATATATTTAATATAAAATTTATAAGATATTTCGATTTTTATATTAAATTTCGAATATAAAACTTTAAACATTTATTAATTTTAAATAATTAAAAAAGCTATTATTTTATAAAGCTTAAAATATTAAAAGAAATAATATTATATTTTATATATTTAAATATTCGTTATACAAATTATAACTTTTTAACTTTATATATTTTAAAATATATATAATAAATATTTAAAGGAATTAATAAAGCGTTATTATTTTTATATTATAAAAAACTTTTTAATTAACTTTATAAAAGCTTTTATTATTATAATAATTATTTTAAATATATAAATTAAAATTCGTGTAATTAAATTAGTTTTTTTTAATTTAAAAAAGGTTATTATTATATTATTTCTCGATTTTAATATAAATTAAGTATTTTTATAATTTAATTTATAAAAATTATTTTAATATTAATATATAAAATGTTTTTATTACGAGATAAAATTACTTATTTTTAAAAGATAAATTATATTTTTAATAAATAACGTAAAACTAAAAATAAATAATTATAAATAAAAGAATTATTTAATATAAAAAATAACTTTATTAATTAAAAAATAATATTATAATTAATAATAAAAAAAAGGCCTCGAAAAAAATTTAAACGAAAACGATATAATATATATATTTATATAATAAATAAATAAAATAATTAATTTTATTTATTTTTTATTTTAATTTTAAAAAGTCTTAACTTGGAAAATATAATAAACTAAATATTTAATATAAAAAAAGTATTTAATTTTTAATGGTTAAAAGTGTAATAACTATAAAATTTCATTTACGAGCTTGTTTCGTTTATTTGTTTATATAATATGTTATATTTATTATCATTATTAAAACGTATAAAATTATTTTTTTTATTTTTTTTATTTTTTTAAAAAAAATTAATAATATTAATAAAAACTTAAATAATTTATATAATTAATTAAAAAACTAAATACTCGAAAATTTATATTTTATAAAGAAATAATAATTATTTAATATATTATTAATATAAATAATTAGTTATTTTTTATTTAAATTATATTATTATAATAATAAACTTTTTATTATATAAACGCGATATAAAGCGCGTTAAAAAATTAAAAATTTTAATTTTATACGGCGATAAAAATCATTATAAATGCGTTTAAATAAATAAATAAATAATTAAAAAGCTTTAACGTGTTTTATAAGCGAGTGGGCCACATAAGTAAGTGGGCCACTCGATTTCCCATATAAAATCGACTTTTTCAAATATTTATAGCTTTACGCGTAAAAATCGTAAAAGTCTCGAACCTTTTTTTTAGTTATATAATTATAAAGTGTAATTAAAAATAAAATCGGAAAAATTAATTTTAAAAGACGCGAAATGAAAACACGTAAAAACTAAAATTAAAATAAAACGTATAAACCTTTTTACGTATTTTTTTATATATTTTACTTTTTATTTTTTCGATTTTACTTTTAATTAAACCTTATAAATATATAATTAAAAGAAAAAGTCCGAGACTTTTACGATTTTTACATGTAAAATTATGAATTTCTGAAAAAGTCGATTTTATATAGGAAATTAAGTGGCTCACTCGCTTATAAGACACGTTATATAAAAACTTAAATATATATTAAAAATAATTATAAAATTTAAAATTTAAAATTTATAAATATATATATATATATAATTTTAATGAAATAAAGTTTATATTCGAAATATTTATTTAAATTAATATAATAATAATAAATATAAAACGATATAAATAATTTATAATTATTTAAATTATTAATATTAATAGTTTTATTATATTATTATTTATTATATTAATTAAAAAAAATTTTAATTTTATAATATCGCGATAATTTATTATTATTAAAATTTAAAATTAAAATGTTAAATAATAATAATTAAATAATAAATAAACTTAATATATAATAGTTAATTAACAGCACCTAGGTGTTATCACCTAAGAAGGAAGCAACTAGGTACTTTTATATCTATGTACCTTGCATATATATGTTACGAACCAACTATGTTAAAAAGATTTCTAACAAGTGTAGACAAGCACGGACCAAAACTAAACGGACCAGTAGTCCCCTCCTTTATAATGTAATACAACATCACGTGACCCAATTAAAAGTATTTATTTAATTAAGTTTAATTCTTTTAATATTTAACATATATAAAGGAAAATAAATATAAAAAAATAGAATTTCCTTTATATCTAGTTATTAATTTTAATTTTTTAATTATTAATTTAAAATTATAATCACTTTTTAATATTATAATAAAAATACTTTAAAATCTCTTTAATAAATAAAATATTATAAATTATTTAAATTAATCTTAATTCATTATTACTTTTAAATCAAGAAAACCTAATACGTATTTACTTATAAAATTAATTAACTAAAAATATATAAAGAGGTTTGTTACATTTTAATAGCTCCTTAATTAGTGTTTAATATTAATTTAAGAAAAGAGACCCTTAGTCGAACCGCCTCAAGATAAACATGCCCCTTAAAACCAAAAAGTAATAAAAAAAAACAATTAAAAAAATAACAATTAATAAGCTTTTAAACGAAAGCTTTAAATTTTTTTACGGTATAATAAAAAGATTTAAAAAAACCAACATAAAAATTAATTATAATTATAATTAAAAAAAAAGCCTTAAAAAAACACCTTTAAAACCCAGTAAAAAAAATTATTTAAAAAAAAAAAGGAAAAAACACTTAAAAAAACAAATAAATAAAATAACTTTTACCTCCTAAAAATAAACAACTAAAACCACTCTTAAACGATAACGACCTTAATAGTTTAAACGACAAAAATAATATAACGACCCTTAATATAAAAAGTTTTAAACTAATTACACTTAATAAATATAATAAAACAAGCGATTTAAAGGGATTTCTAATTTAAGCCAAAACCTATTTACGGTTTTATCACGAAATAATTATCATTAAAAAATAAAAAGTTTTCATAATATCTTAACTTCTCGTTAAAACTGCTTTAACCTAGTTTTAACTAGTATTAAAAAATCACTTAGATAATAAACTAAGCGCCTAAAAAAACATAAAAAAAATCATTAAAATTATAAAAAGTTTAAAAAACAATTTAAAATTATATTTAATAACTTAATTTTTAAGTAATAAGCCGAAACTCGATTTTATAAATTACGACAAAATAAGAAAACCTTAAATTACGTTATTAAGTTTAAAAAACTCGTAAGTTAATTATAACTACTTATTAAAAACTTATATTACTTATTTTATTAAAAACTAAAAAACTAAATAAAAAATGAATTATATAAAATAAATCTATATAAAGAAAAAAACCTAAAAAGGTTTAATATTTACGTTATAATAATAATAATTATTAATAATAAAAACTTTAAATAATACCTTAAAAAACCGATATAACAAAAAAACGGCGATTATCAAAAAAAAGGAAATTATAAAAGTGGTGTTAAAACAAGGAATAAAAAAAAATCGACTATTAAATGTTTTAATTATAAAAAAAACATTATAAAAACAAGTATCGAAATCCTAAGAAATAAAAATTAAAAACAAAAAAGATTTCTTAACTTAAAAAAAAAACCTCCAAAATAAGAGTTTATTTCGAAAATAATAAAAAAGTAAATCAAGTATTTATTATTACTATTATTAAAATAAAATAAAAATAAAGAAATCCTTATAAAAAAAGCTATAATATTCGTTAAAGTTATAAAGGAAAAACTTATAAATATTACTTAAAGTATTATTACTTATTTATTACAATTTATAAAAGTTATAAATGCTATTAAATTAACTTTTAAGACTATTTAAAGCATGGTTATTTATATTTAAAGTATTTCACGCTAAAACAAGCTAAATAAAGATATAACGAAAGTAAATTATCATATAAATATAATACTTATAAACTAAAATACGACTTAGAAATTAAGTTAAATTATAATAAACTATATTAAAGCCATTATAATAATAATAAATATAAAATATATTAAAAAAGAAATAAACATAACAATTTATACCGGAAGTTTTATATAAATAATAATTATAATATTTATTAAAACTTAAATAATGCTAATTAGCTTAATAAATTATCAAGTAAAAAACCTAAACCAGAAAAAATAAAATAACTAAAAAACAAAACATTTTAACCTAATAAAAATAAAATAACAAAATTATAAAAAAACATATATCGTTATATTAAAGCTTTTATATTAACGATATTTATTAAATATATAAAAGCTTTAAAAATAAAGCTAATTATTATTCTTAAAAACTAAAAAGTAATAACACGAAAAAGAATAAATATATTTATAATAATATCTCATGATAGCTATATTATCTTAAAATATATTATCTTTACTTAAATTCCAAAAAAAGTAATAAAGTAATTATTAAGGGTTATATATATTACACTTTAATATTATACGATATATATAATTTACTCGAAATAAGTTTCGAAAAAAACGAAATTAAAAAAGAATTATAAGAATTATAAAAAGAACTATATTTTCCACGCTAGTTCGAAAAACGAGTTAAATATAATATTAGTTTATTTAATTTTATAAAGAAATACTTAATAAAATAATAAGTAAAAATACGTGCGACTAAATTAAATTATAAATAAATCGTTAAAATATATATTTTTAAAAAAAAGGAGAATTTTTAAAAGTAAATATAAATTTGTAAGGAAATATCGAGTTACCTTTAATAAGTAAATTTAAGAATTATGCTTTTTATTTAAAAATAATTTAAAACTTTAAAGGTTTTTAAATTAATAAAAAAATAGATTTAAATTATAAAAAGGCCTTTAAAAAATTAAAATTTTAATGTATAAAGTTTTATATAAAAAATAAACTTTTTACCCCTTATTATATAAAAAGTAATTAAAAAACTATCGAAATAATAATTATTAAAAACACGTTTTTATAAAAGCTTAAAAATAAAACAAAATCAGGGTTATAACGACTTAAAGAAACTAAAAAAGGAAAAAACGTAAAAAACCAAAAAACAATAAAAGCTTTTATTAATAAAACAGCGAAAAGTTATAAATAATAAGTCTTTATACAAAGTTTAATTAAAACTTAATAATATTATTATAATTAAAATTAAATATAATAAAAAAGAATATAAAGCCTTTATAAACTTAAAAATAAATAAAAATTATGTTTTAATTAAAATAATTTAAAAAAATAATATATTATAAATATATAAATAAAGTTTATATAAATTATAGAACTTTAAAAGATATATATTTAATTACGAGAATAATAAGGTATTAAAAGAAATAATTTTTTTTCTTAATAACTATTTAAAAACATCTCAAGTAAGTTATTCTTAATATTATATATATATTAAATTATAATATAATCTTAAAAATGAATTAACTTAAAAAAAGCAATTTATAAATAAATTTCAAGATAAATACACTTTATTAAAATTAAAATAAAAAAAGTTAATTATTATAAGTTATAAAATAAATACTATAAATGACATTAAAAAAACGAATATAAAAACGAAATATATTACTTATATAATTCGAGTAACTAAGCTTAAAAAAAGAATTATTAAATTCATTTTAAAGAACAAAATAACTAAAATTATTTTTAATATATCTTATAAATTAAGAAAAACAAAAAACATTATAAAAAATATAAAAAAACCTTAATAAAGGATATATTAAAAAGTTAAAATCCTTATTAAAATACTTAGTAATTATAATATTAAAAGTCGATAAAAACGGAAAGTAATATATTAATAAAAAAAGAAATTTAATATAACGACGAGTAATTAATTATTAATATCTTAATAAAGTAACAAAAAAGAATAAATACTTATTATTATTAATAAAACTTATAAAAAGGTAAATTAATAAAGCTTAAATCTTTATAGCACTAAATTTTCATAATAATTATTATATAATTAAAATAGTTAAAAAACACGAATAATATATCGCTTTCCGAATAATATATAAATATTATAAGTATAAAGTTATGCTATTTAAATTTATTAATGTATTTACTATATTTTAATATATAATTATAATAGTTTTTTATAAGTTTTTAAATAAATTTATATTTATTTATTTAAACGATATATTAATTTATTTAAAAAACGAAAAAGAGTATAAAGAATATATAGAATAAGTATTAAAAGCCCTGGAGAAAATAAATCTACTTGTTTATTCGATTAAAAGTAAATAATATATTAAAAAACTAAATTATTTAAGGTTTATAATAAGTTTAAAAGAAATTTGAATTTAAAAGGGAAAAATAGTAATAATTAAGGATTAATTAAAACTTAAAAGTATTATAAATATATATATATTTCTTGGTTTTATTAATTATATTAAATAACTTATTTAAGATTTTGAGCGAATTATTAAAATATTAATAAAATTAATTATTTTAATAAAAATAAAAGAATTTTTTATTTCATTAAAAAAGCTAAATAAGCTTTTTAGTAGTTAAAAGAAGTTGTAATTAATAAGGTTATATATAAACTTTTAAACGAAAATAAGAAGAAACGACTAAAGATAAACGCTTTAAATTTCGTTATCGGAGTAGTTTTAAAGTAATTAAAAAATAATGGAAAATGGTATTTAGTCGCGTATTTATTTAAGGCATTATATAGTGTTAAATTAAATTATTAATAGTTATTAAAGTATTAAAAGAATAAGAATTATAGCTTAGTAAAACTAAAAAACCTATTAATATTTATTTAAATTATAAGAACTTTATACGATTTATAATAATATAAACGCTTAATTAAAGATATAAACGTTAAATAATTTTTTGTTTAAATTTAATTTTAAAATTTTTTATATTAAGGGAAAAGAAAATATTTACATAGATTTTTTTAGTAAAAAAGGAAATTATAAGTTAAAAATTAATAAAAGAAATATTTAAATGTTTAAATAACAAAGTAATAAATTTGTTATACTTATTTATATACGAATTAATATAAGAGATTAAAAATAACGTTTTAAAGAGGAATATAATTAAAAGGAAAAATAATTATAATCATAATAAGGATTTAGTAACGAACTTCTTTTATATCGAGAAAAAGTTTACGTATTAAAATAAATTTAAAATGAATTTGTTAAAGAATTTTATAAATACTTTTTATATAGTTATTAAGGAATTTTTAAAACGTTAAAACGATTTTAAGAAGAATTCGACTTTTTAAAAATATAATAAACAATTAAAAGAGTTGTAAAGAGTTATAACGTGTAACAAACCTCTTTATATGTTCCTAGGTAACTAACTTTACAAGTAAATACATACTAGGTTTTCTTAATTCAAAAGTAATAATATATTAAAATTAGTTTAAGTAATTTATAATATTAAAAAGTAACTATAATCTTAAATTAATAATTAAAAAACTAAAATAAATAACTAGATACATAAGAAATCTTATTCTTTTTATACTTCTTCTTATTATTTAGGGTTTTTTCACTAGATATAATGATCTTATAAAAACAACGAGATCGCTGACCTGGGGTCACGTGACCTGAATCACCTGACCAGACAGGGTTATAATATAACGTTTATAATAAAGTTAAAGCATTACGATATAAACCATATAAATTATTATAATTAACTTAAATACTTAATAAAGCGTGGTATATAATTATATAGAATTTTATAATGAAACTTTTTAAGTTAAAAGACTTTATTATAAGAATACTTTATAATAATATATAAGTAATTATTAATAAACTTATGAAATATGTTTATTTTTTATTGTTTAACGAGTTAAGTATAATAAAATAATTGGTTTTTAATTTTTTAAAAAGTATATTAATAAATATAAATTATTAAAACGTATTATTTTAAATAAAAATAAATTATTTATATTAAAGTTTTAAACTAGTTTAATAAAACGAATAAAAGTTAAATAAAAGTTATTTATAACGTATTATTCCTAGTTAAACAAATAAATAAAAAAATTTAAACTAAATAATAAAATAATATTTATAAAGCTATATTAATTAAGAAATAAATAATTAAGTAAAGTTATTACTAGTAACTTAAATAATATATAACACTTCGGTTAATAAGAATATAAAAATGTTATTATACAAAGTAATATATAATTAAAAAGTAAAAATCTAAAAACAATTAATTAAACTTATAAAAGCCTTAAAAGTAAAAGTATTATCCGAAAAAGTTTAAGTAGTATAGTTATAATTATAAAAAGAGTTATAGTTTATTTAAAATAAAATAATAAAGTATTATAATAAAAAAAGAATTAAAAGATTAATTTTTAAAAGAGGAGATATAATTTATTTATTTCGCTAATGATAAAATATATTAATAAAAACTCTATAAATTAAAATAAAACAACTTAATAAGAAGCTTAATTTTAAGAAATTAGGACTTTATAAAATTAAGAAAGTTATTTCGAGTGTTAATTATAAATTAAAACTATTAAAAGAATTTAAAATATATTTAGTTTTTTATATATCGCTATTAAAATTAACATTAAAAAACGTTTTATTAAAAACTTAAAATGAAATTAAAGAAAAACCAAATAAATATAAAATAGAAAAATATTTAGATTTAAAAAAGGTTAATAATTAATTATAATATTTAGTTAAATAAAAAAGGTATTTATTAAAGGAAAATATATAGGAATTATTTAAGCACTTAACAAATTTAAAAAACGCATTTAATAAGTTTTATCGATAAAACTTAAACCGGTTAAAAAGGCTTAAAAGTCAGGATTTTAATTTAAGAAAAATAAATCGAAAAAGAGAACGGTCTCGGAAGTAACTTTAACTTATTTAACTAAAGATTATTATTCGGTTTAAAAACGTTTTTATTTTTTAAGGCTTTTTTACTTTTTTAACTCGTTTAAGTTTTAAAGATTTTGTTATAACATTTTTAAATCCTTTTTACGGAGAAGGTTATGTTGCCGATATAGCTTAAAAATACGTATAATAAATTTATTTATTTCGAATTAAAGTTTAAGGAGCGCCGCTTCCGCTTAACGCTTTTAAAGAAATAAACGGTTTTTTTTAATATTCAACCGTTTAAAAGAATTTAAAGGAATTTTTATATCGTTATAAAAACGATTATAACGAATATATTCGCTATATTTCTTTAATTTATTTTCGATAATAGTATATTTTAATTTCCGATTAAAATAAAAAGAATAAGGCATAATATCGACATATATATTTAATTTATAAATTTATTAAAAAAGTTTTTCGCGTTTAAGTTTTTAGTTATCATAACGATGTTTAATTACTTAATTATTAAATATAATAAAAATGAAAAAAAGAGAGAAGTAATATTACGAACTTAACTTATTAAAAAGGTTTTTTATAAAGATATTAAAATATAAATTATAAGGATGTTAATAAAATAAAGGATTTAAATATAATATCACGGAATATAGATTTTAATAAATAAAGTAATTTAAACGTATTTATTTAATAGTATAAAATGGATTATTATAAATAAGGTGATTTAAAGGTATTTAATATATTAAAACGAAAAGAATATTTAAAAAAAGAATAAATATAAAAAAAATGGGATTTTTTATATATTAAGTTATTCATTTTTTAGTTATTAATTTAAAATTATAATTACTTTTTAATATTATAATAAAAGTACCTTGAAATCTCTTTAATAAATAAAGCATTATAAATCTTTTAAATTAATCTCGATTTATTATTACCTTTAAATTAAGAAAACCTAGTACGTATTTACTTGTGAAGTTAGTTAATTAGAAATACATAGGGAGGTTCGTGTTACGAATCCAGCCTGTTAAAGGGGTTTTTTACAGGGGTGTTAAGACACGGACCATGAGGATATTAATAAGATGAAGGATTTTTATGTAACATTACGTGACATAAATCACTATGAATAAGGTGATTTAAGTGTATTTATTTGGTAGTATGAGATGAATTACTTTGAATAAAGTTATTTAAAGTTATTTAACATATAAAAAGGGAAATAAATCACTTTAAATAAAGTGATTTAAAGGTATTTAATATACTAAAATAGAAATCTTATATAAAGGGAAAACAGGTATAAAAAGGAAGGAATTTCCTTTGTTTTTAGTTATTTATTTTAGTTTTTTAGTTATTAATTTAAGATTATAATTACTCCTTAATATTATAATAAGAATACCTTAAAATCTTTTTAACGAATAAATATTATAAATCATTTAAATTAATCTTAATTTATTATTACCTTTAAATTAAGAAAACCTAGTACGTACTTACTTATAAAATTAATTAACTAAGAAAACATAAGAAGGTTCGTTATATTTTAATAACTTCTTAATTAGTACTTAATATTGGTTTAAAAAAAGGAACTTTTAGTCGAACCGTTTTAAAATAAGTATACCCCTTAAAATTAAAAGGTAATAAAAAAAGAAATAAGTAAAAGAATAATAATTAATAAGCTTTTAAACAAAAACTTTAGATTTTTTTATAATATAATAAAAAAGTTTAAAAAAACCAATACAAAAATTAATTATAATTATAACTAAAAAAGAGCCTTAAAAAGAATCATTTAAAGAAGAAGAAAAGGAGGAGGAAAAAATACTTAAAAAGGAAAAAAAATAAGTAAAATAATTTTTACTTCTTAAAGATAAAGAACCGAAATTACTTTTAAACGATAATAACCTTAATAACTTAAACGACGAAAATAATATGACGACTCTCGATATAAAAGGTTTTAAATTAATTACACTTAATAAATATAATAAATTAAACGATTTAAAAGGATTTTTAATTTAAGCTAGAACTTATTTACGGTTTTATTACGGAATAATTATTATTAAAAAATAAAAGGTTTTTATAGTATTTTAACTTTTCGTTAAAATTGTTTTAACTTGGTTTTAACTAGTGTTAAAAGATTATTTAAAAAATAAATTAAACGTTTAAAAAGACATAAAAAAGGTCTTTAAAGATTATAAGGAGTTTAAAAAATAACTTAAATCTATATTTAGTAATTTAATTTTTAAGTAATAAATCAAAGCTCGACTTTATAAATTACGACAAGATAAAAAGGCTTTAAATTACGTTATTAAGTTCAAAAAACTTATAAGCTAGTTATAATTACTTATTAAAAGCTTATATTACTTATTTTATTAAAGACTAAAAAACCATATAAAAAACGAGTTATATAAAATAAATTTATATAAAAAAAGGAAAAAAAAAATTTAATAATTACGTTATAATAATAATTGTTATCGATAACGAAAACTTCGAACGATACTTTAAAAAAAACGATATAACGAAAGAATAGCAATTAATAAAAAGAAGGAAATTATAAAAGTAATACCGAAACAAGGAAAGGTATTAAAACTAAGTTAAACCCTATTAAAATTAACGCCGCTTAAAAGAAGCAAAAAAAACAAGATAAATTAATTATTAAATGTTTTAACTATAAAAAAAAGACATTATAAAAATAAATATTAAAGTCTTAAAAAATAAAAACTAAAAATAAGAGGGATTTCTTAATTCGAGAAAAAAACCTTTAAAATAAGAGTTTATTTCGAAGATAATAAAAAGGTAAACTAAGTATTTATTATTATTATTATTAAAACAAAAAAACATAAAGAGGTCTTTATAAAAAGAAACTATAAATATTATTAAGTCGATTATAAAAACTGTTTAAAGCACGACTATTTATATTTAAAGTACCTCACGCCGAAATAAATTAAATAAAAATATAATAAAAATGAATTACTATATAAATACGATACTTATAAATTAAAATACGACTTAAGAAGTAAATTAAACTATAATAAGCTACATTAAAGCTATTATAACGACGATAAATGCGAAACTTATTAAGGAAAAAGCTAGTATAATAACTTAAATTAAAGGTTTTATATAAATAATAATTATAATATTTATTAAAGCTTAAATAATATTAGCTAGCTTAATAAGCTACTAAATAAAGAACTTAAAACAAAGCTAAAAATGAAAAAACAACTAAAAAGGGAATATATATTATTATATTAAAGCTTTTATATTAATAACGCTTATTAAGTATATAGAAGTTCTAAAAATAAAGCTAGTTACTATTCTTAAAAACCAAAAAGTAATAACACAAAAAAAAATTATTTATAATAATGTTTTATAATAACTATATTATTTTAAAGTATGTTATTTTTATTTAACTTCCAAAAAAAGTAACAAAGTAATTATTAAAAGTTATATATATTATACCTTAATATTATATAATATACACGATTTACTTAAAACGGGTTTCGAAAAAGATAAAATTAAGAAAGAATTATGGGAATTATAAAAGGAATTATATTTTCTATAATGGCTCGAAGAACGAGCTAAGTATAACACTAGTTTATTTAACTTCGTAGAAAAACATTTAACAAAATAATAAGTAAAAATATATACGATTAAACTAGGTTATAAACGAATCGTTAAAACATATTTTTTTTTTAAAAAGAGAGTTTTTAAAAATCTATATAAACTTGTAAAGAAATATTAAGTTACCCTTAATAAGTAAATTTAAAAATTATGTTTTTTATTTAAAAATAGATTTAAACTATAAAAAGGCCTTCGAAAAAAAATTAAAGTTTTAATATATAAGATTTTATATAAAAAATAAACTTTTTATTCTTTATTACGTAAAAAATAATTAAAGAGACTATTTAAATAACGATTATTAAAAACACGTTTTTATAAAAGCTTAAAAATAAAAAGATATCCGGGTTATAATAACTTAAAGAAACTTAAAAAAGAAGAGACGTAAAAAACCAAAAAACGGTAAAGGCTTTTACTAGTAAGGCAGTGAGAAGCTATAAATAATAAGTCTTTATATAAAATCTAGTTAAGATTTAATAATATTATTATAACTAAAATTAAGTATAATAAAAAGAAGTATAAAGCCCTTATAAACTTAAAAGTAAATAAAAGTTATGTTTTAATTAAAATAACTTAAAAAATAATATATTATAAATATATAAATAAAGTTTATATTAATTACAAAATTTTAAAGAATATATATTTAATTACGAGAATAATAAAGTATTAAAAGAAATAATCCCTTTTTTAGTAATTATTTAAGAATATTTTAAGTAAGTCATTTTTAATATTATATATATATTAAGTCACGATATAATACTAAGAATAAATTAGCTTAAAAAAAGTAACTTATAAATAAATTTCGAGATAAATACGTTTTATTAGGATTAAAATTAAAAGGAGTTAATTATTACGGGTTACGAAATAAGTACCGCAAATAACTCTAGAAAAATGAATATAAAAACGAAATATATTACTTATATAATTCGACTAATTAAGCCTAAAAATTTAACGAAAAAAATATTACATAAATATTTTCGTTTTTATAAATTGTTTAAAAATAGAATAAAAAAAGAATTACTAAAATATAATTAATGGGATTATTAAATCTATTTAAAAAAAGAAAATAACTAAAATTATTTTTAATATATTTTATAAATTAAGAAAAATAAAAAGCATTATAAAAAGGAATTTAAAAGGAATTTAATAAAAGATATATTCGAAAATTAAAGTTTTCGTTAAAATACCTAGTAATTATAATATTAAAGGTCGATAAAAACAAAAAATAACATATTAATAAAAAAGGAAATCTAGTATAACGATAAGTAATTAATTATTAACATTTTAATAAAATATCAAAAAAAAACGAATACTTATTATTATTAATAAAGTTTATAAAAGGATAAATTAATAAGGTTTAAATCTTTATAACACTAGATCTTCGCGATGGTTATTATATAATTAAAATAACTAAAAAATACGAATAGTACACCGCTTTCCGAATAATATATAAATATTATAAATATAAAGTTATACTATTTAGACTTATTAACGTACTTGTTATATTTTAATATATAATTATAACGGTTCTTCGTAAGTTTTTAAATAAATTTGTATTTGTTTATTTAAACGATATACTAATTTATTTAAAAAACGAAAAAAAAGCATAAAAACATATAAAACAAGTGTTAAAAGCCCTAAAAAAGGTAAATTTACTTGTCTATTTAATTAAAAGTAAATAGTATATTAAAAAAATAAATTATTCAAGGTTTATAATAAGTTTAAAAGAAATCCGTATTTAAAAAGGAAAAATAGTAATAATTAAAGATTAGTTAAAACTTAAAAGTGTTATAAACGTATATATATTTCTTGGTTTTATTAATTACGTTAAATAATTTATTTAAGATTTCGGGCGAATAGCTAAGCTATTAACGGAATTAATTATTTTAACGAAAATAAGAAAAGCTTTTTATTTTATTAAAAAAGCTAGATAGATTTTTTAGTAGTTAAAAGAAGTTATAACTAGTAAGGTTATATGTAAACTTTTAAACAAAAATAAGAAGAAACGACTAAGGATAAACGCCTTAAATTTTGCTATTAAAGCAGTTTTAAAGTAACTAAAAAACCATGGAAAATGGTACCTAGTTACGTACTTATTTAAGGCATTATATAGTGCTAAATTAAATTATTAATAGTTATTAAAGTATTAAAAGAATAAGAATTATAGCTTAGTAGAACTAAAAAACCTATTAATATTTATTTAAATTATAAGAACTTTATACGATTTATAATAATATAAATACTTAATTAAAGATATAAGTATTAAATAATTTTCCTGTTTAAATTTAATTTTAAAATTTATTATATTAAGAAAAAAGAAAATATTTAAGTAGATCTTCTTAACAAGAAAGAAAACTATAAATTAAAAATCAATAAAAAGGATATTTAAATATTTAAATAATAAAATAACGAATTAGTTATATTAACTTATATATAAATTAATATAAAAAACTAAAAATAACGTTTTAAGGAAAATTATAATTAAAAAGAAAAGTAATTATAATTTTAATAAGGATTTAATAACGAACTCCTTTCGTATAAAGAAAAGGTTTACATATTAAAACAAGTATAAAACGAATTTGTTAAAGAATTTTATAAATATTCTTTATATAGTTACTAAAGAATTTTCAAGACAATAAAACGACTTTAAAAAGAATTCAACTTTTTAAGAATACGATAAATAATTAAAAGAATTATAAAGAATTATAATATTTATAATAAGGCTAAAATATTATAATATAAACCATATAAATTATTATAATTAACTTAAATACTTAATAAAGCGTAGCATATAATTACATGGGATTTTATAGTGAAACTTCTTAAGTTAAAAGATATTATTATAAAAGTACTTTATAACAATATATAAGTAATTATTAATAAACTTACGAGATATGCTTATTTCCTACTATTTAATAAATTAAACATAGCAAAATAACTAGTTTTTAGTTTTTTAAGAAAATACGTTAATAAATATAAATTACCGAAACGCATTATTTTAAATAAAGACAAGTTATTTACTTTAAAGTTTTAAATTAACTTAATAAAACGAATAAAAATTAAATAAAAGTTATTTATAACGTATTATCCTTAAATAAACAAATAAATAAAAAAATTAAACTAAACAATAAAATAATATTTAAAAAGCTATATTAACTAGAAAATAAATAATTAAATAAAACTATTATTAATAACCCAAATAACATATAACACTTCGATTAACGAAAACATAAAAATATCACTATATAAAGCAGTATACGATTAAAAAGCAGAAATCTAAAAACAATTAATCGAACTCACGAAAGCACTAAAAATCGAGATAAAAGCCCCGAGAATAAAAATGTTATTTAAAAAAGTCCGGATAGTATAACAACGGCTATAAAAAGAATTATAATTCATTTAAAACAAAATAACAAAGTATTATAACAAAAAAAGAATTAAAAGATTAATTTTTAAAAAAGAAAACATAGTTTATTTGTTTTATTAATAATAAGGCGTAATAATAAAAACGCCTTAAATTAAAACAAAATAACTTAATAAAAAACTTAAGTTTAAAAAGTTAAAACTATATAAAATAAAAAAAGTTATTTTAAATGTTAATTATAAATTAAAACTATTAAAAAAATCTAGAATATATTTAGTTTTTTATATATCGTTATTAAAATTAATATTAAAAAATATCTCGTTAAAAATCCGGAATAAAATTAAAAAAGAATTAAATAAGTATAAAGTAAAAAAGATTTTAGATTTAAAAAGAATTAATAATTAATTATAATATTTAATTAAATAAAAAAGATACTTATTAAAGAAAAATACATAAAAATTATTTAAGTACTTAATAAATTTAAAAGACATGTTTAATAAATTTTATCGATAAAACCCGGATCGGCTAAAAAGGTTTAAAATTTAGGACCTTAGTTTAGGAAAGACAGGTTAAAAAAGAGAATAGCTTTAAAAACAACCTTAACTTGCTTAACTAGAGATTATTATTTAACTTAAAGACGTTTTTGTTTCTCTTTTAAACGTTCTTGCTCCTCTAACTTATTTAGGTTTTAAAGACCTCGTTATAACATTTTTAAACCCTTTTTATAAAAAAGATCACGTTGCCGACGTAACTTAAAAATACGCGTAATAAATTCGTTTATTTTAAATTAAAGTTTAAGAAGCGCCGCTTTCACTTAACGCTTTTAAAAAAGTAAACGATCCTTTTTAATATTTAACCGTTTAAAGAATTTTAAAAGAATTTTTATATCGTTATAAAAACGACTACGACGAATATATTTACTATATTTTTTTAATTCACTTTTAATAATAACGTATTCTAGTTTCCGATTAAAGCAGAAAAAGCAAGGTATAATGTTAATATATATACTTAGCTTATAAATGCGTTAAGAGAGTTTTTCGCGTTTAAGTTTCTAGTTATTACGATGACATTTAACCACTTGATTATTAAATATAATAAAAATAAAGAAGAAAAAAAACTTATAAATTATTTTTAAGATAAAGATTCTAGAAAGAGAAAAATAGTGTTACGAATCTAACTTATTAAAAGGGTTTTTTATAAGGGTGTTAAAACACGGACTATAAAGATATTAATAAAATAAAGAATTTCTATATAATATCACGTGATATAAATCACTATAAATAAGGTGATTTAAATGTATTTATTTAGCAGTATAGGATAAATCATTTTAAATAAAGTAATTTAAAGGTATTTAACATATTAAAATGGAAATCCTATAAAAAAAAAAGCAAGTATAAAAAGAAAGAAATTTCCTTTATTTCTAGTTATTTATTCTAGTTTTTTAGCTATTAATCTAAGACTATAGTCACTCTTTAATACTATAATGAAAATACCTTAAAATCTCTTTAACGAATAAATATTATAAATCACTTAAACCAATCTTAATCCACTATTACCTTCAAATTAAGAAAACCTAATACGTACTTACCTATGAAGTTAGTTGACTAGGAAAACACAGGGAGGTTCGTCATAGTTCGTCACATTAAAGGCTTATAAGCTTTATTTTATAAACTTTCATATATTTTATTTAAGTTAAGACTTATAAGGTTTTTTAAACCTTTATAACTTCGCATTATTTTTAAAAAAATAAAAAAAAATAATTATTATTAATTAATTTTAATGTTATATAAATAATTTTTAATAATTTAAATTTAAAATAAAATAATATATATATATTAACTTTATAAAATTTAAAAGATTAACTATATCTTTTATTATTATTAAATTAAAATTATTAAAACGTTAAAATTTTTATAACTTATTTTTATTTCGCTTATTAAACCTTTTTATATTAATAATTAAGTTTTATAAGAAATAAACCCGATAAAAACTAATAATTATATAATAAATAAAGTTATAAACTTTATAAAAACGTAAAAAAATCTTAAATATTTAGTTAAATAAGAAAATTAACTTATTAAAAAGTATTAAATATAAGAATTATATAATTATTTTTTAAATTAAAAATAAAAACGTAATTTAATAGTTTTATTAATAAAACCTTTATAAATTTATAGATTTTAAAGTAATAATCATTTAAAAACGAGTTTAAAAAAGGGAGATAATATTATAAGTTATAAAATCCGTGAACTATATATATTAACTTAAAAATATTAAATGTGTCTTTAATATTTTAGCTCTTTTTTAAAAAGTAAGGTTAATTTAAATGGTTAATAACTACTTTCTCATTATATTATATAAATAAACAATTAAAAATTATAAAAATTAATATATAAAAAATAAAGAATTTTTAATAAACTTTTATTATAAATTTAAACTTTTAAGTTTTTTTAAAATT
>MU404147.1:11790-150964 GCA_022695795.1 Biscogniauxia marginata | reverse complement strand
TAAAGAAAATTATTAATTAAAATTAAAGAAAATTATTAATTAAAATTAAAGAAAATTATTAATTAAAATTAAAGAAAATTATTAATTAAAATTAAAGAAAATTATTAATTAAAATTAAATTATTATTTGTTATAAATAAGGTTCATAAAAGTTATTAACATGTATTATACTTGTTTTAAGTTAGTTTTTAACTTATAACAAGTATATAAAGGTAATTTTTCTCTCTTTCCTTTAAAATAAAACAAGCGTTTATTTTATTTTATCCCCCCCTTATAAGAATACATTAGTTATATTTAACTTGCTTTATTTTCGTAATATTATTTTAAACTTATTAGTTTTTATTATAATTATTATCGTTTTTAAATTATTATTTATACTTTTTATTTTTTAATATCAGTTTTAAGCTTTATAACATTATTTACTTAGTTATAAACTTGTTTTATAAGTTATTTAAAAAATAAAAACAACTTTTTTTAATTAGTGTTATAAGCAAAGGTCACGAGAGTTACTAGCACGTATCTTACTTGCTTTAAGTTAGTTTTTAACTTGTAATAAATATATAAAAGTAGCCTCTCTTTTTCCTTTGGGATAAAGCAAGCATTTATCTTGCTTTATCCCTTCTTTATAAGAATATACTAGTTATACCTAGCTTGCCTTACCGCCGTGATAATTAGTTATATATTTAAAATAGCTTTAATTAAAATTAATACTTATTTAACTTCGATGTTTATAAATATAAACTTTTTTTCCTCTTCTTTTTTTCCATTTTTTTCCATTTTTTCTTTTAATATATATTATATATATAAAGGTTTATATTAAAAATAGTAATTATTAATTAATAAAACCACTTATTTATTTCTTTCTTTATAATTATTATATAAAATGATATCTTATTAAATTTAACGGATTTTTATTTATAAACCCGTTTTATATTTAAGCTTTTAATATTATTTTTTAGTTTTATATTAAAATTAACTATTTTTAACCTTTTTAAAGCTTTATTTATTAATATAAAACCGTTTATCACATTTAATATATATATTATTATAATTAAAAGCATCTTTTTAATATTATTTTTATAAATATTTATTATTTTATTAAGTTAAGTTTTTATATTTTTTAACTTTTTATATTAGAAGTTTTCTTTATATATATACTTTATTAATTTAAATATATCGAGCCGTAATATTTACATATTATTATTTTATTCGTATTTTTCTTTAATATTAATATTTATAAGGTATTTTTAAAGGTTTTTTAAAGGTTTTTTAAAGTTATATATATAAACGAGGTAAATATTTAAATTATAACCATTTTATTAATTAATCTCGTTAATATTATAAAATAAGGTTTTAAAAACAATATAATAAAAAGTGTATATTAAAATAATAATTAAAAATAATTATAACCTTGTTATAACTAGTTATATTTATATAATTAAAATAATCGACGTGAAAAGACGCCGACCCTTTTATGTTAATCTTAAATAGGAAATAGTTAAAAGCATAAAAGTAAAGCTTCGTCGCCACGGTAATTTAAAAGGCAAGGCGGACCATATTTTATTATAGTTATTTTAATATAAGCCCTTACCCCTTATTACACTAGACGACGGACGTGTAAGCTCGCTAGCGTGACTTTGAAGTGCGGCAGCCTAATCTGTAGTAGATACTCAGCATCTCGATATATGTTGAATCCGGCAGCGCGGATCAGGTCCCGTTCGGTTAACGCGCAATCGTATTCAGTGGCGTACCAGATCTGAAGGCGATCTTCGATAGCGAGAGACCCGGTGACAACATCAAAAGGGTGCAGGAAGAGGTGGAGAGGAGAGAAGACATGTTGATTCTTGGTAAGTGGGAGATCCGCAGCTTGAGTCAGCCACATGCTAAATCGTGTTCAGTATCGGGAACCAAGCCCTTGAAGGATGAGTTTTGCGAGATCGCTCAAGACCATGTGTATAATAAAGTCACCTTGTCTGAGCTAGAATATCAACCGGAGTCATCTCTATGAACCCGTCCAATAGTACTATAGATAGCATCACTCTTTGAATAGCTTACTTCAAACAAGCGTTTAATCATTTTATTCCGTCAGCATGGGCGTGACCTTGCCATCATCAGACTATAAAACGTGGCGTGGCAAGCCATTCGCACCCTCTGACAGTAGGAGAGATTACGAATAGAGGTTAATTAAGTTTCTCTTGTCGTTAAGGGTCGAAATACCGTTAGATGAATATTTTTTGTCAAGACAATATGTCCCTTAATCTCTATTTTGGTTTCTATTGGTTGAGCCTGAAGGGTTGAGAATGTGGCATCCTCTCAAAGCTCTATGGCTTAGCATGTAGACAGGGGTTAGTTTTCAGATCCCGACCGCCAGAACTATTCGAAGGCACAGGTTTTACGCCTCTTACGAAAGGAGAGGCAAAGAATAGATCTAAACGAGGCAGGAAGCTCCAAAACACTCCTGAAAAGATATAATAATAGATATCCTACTTAGCGCCTCATTGCCATATAAACGAAACTCGCCAGCTAAGCCTTTTGATCTCAATCACTGCGCCTAAGAGTGCTGAAATTGATGCTCAGATAATCACGGCAATGAATTCTCGCCCATAATTGAGACTTAATACCAAAATGTCCGGGGAGACCCTCATCGCCTCTACCGGCTCGTCTTCGTCGTGGACTTCCGGTTGCAGCTCTGCCTCCACGCTCGAGTCTCAGAAGGACGGGCTTCTTCTCGCGATAAGCATTCTAGAAGGTCAGATACGAGACAGACATGATCTGGTATGTCTGGGTGTTTCGTGGCCGATCCAGCCTCGGGTTCGTGACAAAGCAGTACACTTCGTCCTTCAACAGCCCGCCTAGCACTGGTACAGAGAGCGTGATGCTATTCTAATCCTCCTGCAAAGCGGAGAGTCTGCTGCCGGTGTTGATCGGCTTGGCGACACAGTCTTGCATACTCTAACTAGCATCCCCGGCCACGGAAGTGCCGCCTTTATGTCTCTCCTACTTGACTAAACAGACAAGGCGTTTCATCAGGAGACACGTGTATTGTATCGAGCTAGTATCAACTCTCGGAACTTTTTTTGGCAATACGGCTCTTGTCGTTGGTGCTCTCTATGATCAGCCTCATTGCGTAAGGCTTCTTTTGGAGATGGGTGCGGATCCAGGAATCAAGGGAGAGTTTGACAAGACTGCCTTGGACTTTGCACAGGAAAGGGGTTATCATGAGGTTGCATATCTGTTGATACGGTATGGTATATGAGTAGATTCTATATATAGGATGGTAGAGAGAGCCTTTTGGGTGTCATTCCCACTGCCAGTGCAATAAGCCTTCCCGTTCATATAGCGCCGCCATTCTACTAAGCCACGCTGTTGGACTCTGGACAACCTTGTACATCGACCCTTCTCGAGTAGAGAGCTCACCAATTCTATCCACCCGCAAAGCTGTGCTGGCCTTGAAGCTCCAACGATTCATTGAAACAAAATCATCACATATCTAGCGGGACGTCAATCTGATTCCAGAATAAAGAAATTATCTTCGGCTAGTACGCTAAAGCGGCTGGAAAGTATCACAAATACCACCCAGCACCTAAACATCCACCATCTATGCATTCCCCAAAATGACTTGCGCTGGGTGCTCTTGCGCAATAACATCAAACCAGCGGTACCCGCCTTGGTTAGGATGGCAAGAAGCTCATGTCTCGTCTCACTGCAGATCCGATTACATTCCTTACCTTTATCTAGCCGCTCCTCTGGCTCACACATCCACCCGATCGAGGACAGAGGGAGAGCAGTCACTACCCTGCCTTCACCGCGACCCTCGAACAATCGCACATACGTGCAATGGGGCATCCCGCCCCTCCATAGTCAATCCCGTGGCTGGTTGGCAACAACGGTCTTTTCGACAACTGACCCACTGCGGGTATCCATGGATGATGTGAGGCCGAGATAGTCTCCAAACACACGTTTCTCAACGTCCATATCCTTCCATCTGATTCCATTCTGTTTCTTCGCCTGCATCCGGAAGTAAAACCGCTTGACCCACTTCCAGGCCTCGGCGCCGACGAAGAATAGTCCCGCAGCGACGAACACGATGCCCCATTCCCATGTGATTCCCATGTGTTTGAAGACAATCTTGTTGATGACAGGGATGTATAGCAGCGGGAAGAGCGTAACGAAGCCAATCATAACAGCCCAGAAGAGGAATTGGTTTCGCCAGATGTCGTGCATCCATTGTGTGAAGTATTTCTTGGACCTGGGCTGCATACGGAAGAAGGAACGGCGCCGATCGATCATTTCCCAGGCCAGGAAGAGCGCAAACCAAGTAAGGCAAGCAAAGGTCGTGGCGCGGGCGCGGAAGACAACTTCGCATTGATCACTATAATTTTCGTTGCATCCCCGGCCTAGGTTGCCATTGCCCCAAGCATAAACGCGGAGAACAAACGCGCCAAGGCAAAGGGCTGTAATCCATAGGCCATACACAATCATATCCAAAAAGAATTCTAGGGTAAAGATTCCAGTCTTAAGTGATTGGGGTGGTCGCTTCATGATATCGGGCACTGGTCGCTCAAAGCCAAGACCCATATCTGGCATTCCCGAGGTTGCCATAATAATCCACACAATCTCAACAGGCGCAAGAGGAAATACTGACAGACCAGTTTCATCTTTGAAAGACAGACCAACCAGAAGAGTACCAGCTTGCGCGATATTTTCGGCAAGAACATGAAGAACAAACTTCTGGATATTGTCAAATATGCGACGACCCTCTTCTATAGCTGCGACAATAGAAGCAAAATTATCGTCGCTGAGGACGATGTCTGAAGCCTCCTTTGCAACATCAGAACCTGACTGTCCCATGGCAATGCCGACATCAGCACGGCGGAGAGAAGGGGAGTCATTCACACCATCGCCAGTCTGTGGCACGTTAGTGAATGTAAACAGGCTTGGTAGCATCCTTAACTCACCATGGCACAGAATCTTCTACGTCGATGAAGAGCCTCAATCATGCGCACCTTAGTATTAGGCGCGCACCGGGCTACTACCAAAGGTAGAACAGGTAGACGGTCAATCTCATCGTCTGCCAGAGTGTCAAACTGCGCTGCAGTCATGACCATAGCCCCGGCTACGTCTGAAGCTATGAGATCCATGCGCGAAGGGAGAATTCCGACCTCAATGGCAATAGCCCTTGCAGTTTGTAGGTGATCACCGGTGAGCATGTGAACAGCAATACCGGCTTCATGGCAAGCGCGGACAGCAGGGGCAGACTCCGAACGGGGCGGATCATAGAGACCGATGAGGCCACGGAAGACCAAATCGCATTCCACGGTGGCACGGTCAACCTCGTCGCCCTTTTCAAGGTCTATAGAATAGGGCTTGGACGCAAAGGCCAACACCCGTAGACCCATACTGGCAAAAGTCTCCATGTTTTCCATCAGCTCTCGGCGGAAATCGTCGGACATCGGCTTGGTATCTTCAGAATCATCTGGACAGTAGTTGCTGCAAGCATCGATGACGCGCTCCACGGCGCCCTTGCTGAAGGCGAACAATTTGCCGGATTGCCTCTCCTTCATAATAACAGACATACGCTTGACATCGGAATCGAAGGGAAGCTCGGCCATCTGGCCCCATTGTCCGTCTTCGTCTTGTCCGACGAGTCCCAGACGATTCCAGCCAAAGCGAGACACAAACACCTGGATGGCGATCTCAGTAGGGTCACCTCGGGCATGCCACTCGCCATCTTTCTCCACCACGGTGGCAATGTTTGCGAGGGAAGCAACGCGGAGATATTCGGAGAAAGACGATTTACTTCGAGCGAGAAGGTCGTCGGCATTAACGTTATTATCAGACAAATCAGCAATGTCCCTGAGGTTGATCTCGCGCGGCTGACGGGGATCAAAATGAATATCTCCATGGGTAGGATCAAAGGGCAAACCAGAAGTCTCTACAATGTACGTCCCCTTGCCGGGAATCCAGGCGCCACGAGCAACCATCTTGCCTTTGGTTAGCGTGCCAGTCTTGTCAGAGCAGATATCGGTCACGGCGCCGAGTGCCTCGAGGGATTTGAGGTTGCGAACAATAACGTTTCGCTTAACCATTCGCTTGGTACCGGCAGCCATGGTGATGGTCAGTACAACGACTAGACTAGCAGGAATCATCGATAGACCAGTGGCAACCGCATAAATGATAACTTCCCTCTTGCTGTCAAAATTATTGGCGCCGAGCACAATCAATGAACAGACAACAGCAGAGAAGAAGAGAAAGATGGCAAGACGTGATAATTTCTTCTGTAGCGGTGTACCGACATTGATACCCAGGAACCGACCGATGGCGTCTGTGAAGGTCAGTGTGTACGCTTCAATATAGCGATACGGCTTGGCAGATCCATCAGGCTTGCGTTTGACGGGCCGGACCTTGCTATCCTTCTGCTGAAGGGCTGAAGCGATGGTTCCGATCTCCGTGTACTTGCCAGTTGCAAAAGCAATGCCCTTGGCGCGGCCCTTGGTGACAGTCGCCGAACTAAAGGCCACGTTCAAGCGATCACCTGGTCCAGTGGCTTCGTCAAAGACGGCACCGGCGTCCTTGCGCACGGGGAGTGACTCGCCGGTGAGGAGAGCTTCGTCGGCTTCGAAATTAACTACCTCAACCAGGCTGGGAGGAGTTAGAATTGTGCGAGGGAGGAGACAAGTACACAAGACGGGAAGGAGAAAGAGTATAGGGTGGATGACGTACCGGATATCGGCAGGGATGGTGTCGCCCATCTTGATTTCCACGAGATCCCCAGGGACTAACAGGTCAGAAGGAATAACTTTTGACTCCCCTCCACGGATGACGCTGGCACTCGGCGATGAAAGCGACCGCAACGAGTCCATGGTCTTCTCAGCCGAGTACTCCTGGAAGAAGCCGACAACAACGTTAAGGAGGATTACAAAGGTAATGACTCCGCCCTCGATGTACGACTTGAACCCAAAGGACACGGCCATGGCGAGGATTAACACCTAACGAAGTTCTACATGAGCCTAATCACCGTCTTTACAAAATGAGGAGTTTGGAACGTCTCACTAGAGTCATGGCATTGGCGATCTGGGCGACAATGATGCGGAGGGGCTGGACGCCTTCGGCTTTGCCCAATTCGTTTGCCCCAAATTCGTCCAGGCGACGGTCGGCATCTTTGTTGGATAGTCCGTGGAACAAGTCGGCGTCGAGCTCTTGAGCGAGTAGTTTAAAATCAAGAGAATGGGCGGGTTTAGACAAGGGACGGTTGCTCTGACCCGAGACGTGGTTCTCAGGCAGGCCGGCTTTGGCCATCTGCCGACGCATAGTTCGCGGGGTGCCACTTTTTGTGGCACAGACAAGTATATAAATGAGAATGTAATCCGTATATTTTGATCGCGACAAACGGAAGAACAAGCAACTTCAGCAGAAAAAGTATTTGAAGCCTGGATCTAAGAGAGATGGATGATACTTTGCTTGCTGGAAGTCATTGGTGTTTTGAGGAACAGAGCCAAAGTGGCAAGGCTTGTGGTTGGGAAATCCTGAATTTTTATACCCATGGGGCAGAGAAGAAATGTTGTACGTAAGCCATGGCAGATAACAACCAGGACTACCTATGAGGGTGCGCCATTATGAGTATCGCCAGGTGTGCGATTGTGTAGAGAAGGAGAGCGAAGCGAAAGGCCAGTGAGAGTCAGCGGCGATGGGGGCCCCCACTTGCTCCCTCCTCTCGAAGGCTGACTTGCTATGTGCCGAGTGCAGTGGAACGCTAGCTACCAACAGAATCAGAAGTTCCCTCACGGTGTATGGTTGCCGAAAACCTTTCTTGCCGAGACCGCCGCGACCGCCAAGTACTGCCAAGCCGGATCCGGCTTACTACCATATTTTCTCAAAAAGTTCGGAATTGAGCTAGCAAGGAAACTCGAAGAAAATAGCCACTCAGATTCTTTGAATAGGTACCACGCAATTTCTACTGTGATGTTAGGGGTAAGTTTTTTCAACGGGGCAAGTATCTCTTTTAAGCACGGCTGCTCGGGCTACTCGAGCTTTTTGAGTTTAATACCTATTAGCCCGTGCAGCCGCTCGAAAATCAGAAGTACCTGAATGGCTGCGAAACTAAAAAGAAAAAGGTAAACTCCTTATAGCCACGGCCGTTGCCAGTTGTTAGCGAAGTTGCCAAGACCCTTGGCAAGTCAATACTTTTAGAAGGGATAACCGTAGTCGAACTTAATTTAAGTGAAGGTTCTAGCTAGCGAAGCTAGCGTTAAACCTTTCCTAATAAATCGGGCCCATCTTAATAGCCTCGAGTTGCCAATCGCTTGGTGAGTCTTGGATAATGCAAAGAGCATCAATCCACAGGTATTGTATTTCGAGCCTCCTGCAAATTGTAATGGCATCCCTTAGGGTTTTCGGCAAGCTCGAATACATAATACGTTGGCGATTAGCATCCAACGTGCGCTGTGTCGTGATGTAGCTTGTGTGAAGTGCCGCATTGCCCCCCCAGCAGTAACTCAAGGCAGCGTAGGGCATTCCCGGACCTTTCACATCCACGAGTCGAACGTCGTTACTGAACGATTTCACATCCAACAAGCGCGAGGGCCAACTTCCAGAGTTGTACCGATCAACTAGGAAAGGTACAGCATTAGAGCAGTTATGTGACGTAATGCATGTTAACAACCAGCTCTGCGCGGTTTGGAAAGAGTGGCGCGAGGCCGTGGTCGATAGATGTCCTCGGACAGATACCCCAACTCGAGTTGCTGGGTCATCTGCCATCATGCTCTGAGATTCAAGGCAACATTCAAAGGACTTCAAGTTACCACGTACCTTGCAGTGTGAAGAGATTGAAATACCGGTATGCTCTATTATCTTGCCCGATCTGTACTGTCATGGTTGTGAACCCTCCGGGAGCCCGCGAGTCAGTGTCCGCCATGTAACAAATGACGGGCCCATCGGAGAGAAGACCATATTTTGATTCAGGAAGATTACCCCTTTCATCTGAGATGAAAAGTCTACATAGGCGGCAGGTTGGTGCTTGGTCAAGGAGGACTGCGAGAGTAAGTGCATGACGGTAGCCACCGGGAATAAGGAGGCTCTCAATGTTTATACCACGGCACAAATCACAGAGCTGACCAGGGCTAGCCATCCCTGTAGGCCTAGCTTCAGAAACAAATACCCGATTATAAAGTCTAGCCTGCTATTTAGGTTCATAAAGTTGATGCGTGAATTAAGGCTTTAAGGGAATCTTTGACTTAAATGGCTACAAGCCGCTGGTTGATCTATACGTAACAAAGTGGCACAGGGTGATCGATCATTCCTACGAGAATGCATGTCAGCCTCTCCTCCATTAACCCAAGCCATTGATCTCATCTAGGGCTGGACGCCTTGATTGTGGCGAGGTTAATGTTGTGACGAGGCACAGCGCATTATTACAAGACCTAGAATTTAAACCGTACTTATGCGCACATACGGATTATTATAACCGGTGAGTCGAACTATTTGCCGTCAAAGCTGGTAACCGAATGGCTTTTGGGTTTTTTTTTTTCTTTTGGGGGGAGGGGGGTGGTTTAGCACCACTATAACTCTCACCGGTTGAAACGCCAGTACGATAGTCATTAATTCTCGACCATCACTACCAATTAATATGGGTTGCATTATCACGGTATTTAATCAATCAATAGCGACAACTATAGAATATTAAAGTATAGGGTTGTACATTTTTTGCCAGGTAACGACTTATTTTATTATGTAACGAGTAGGACTAAGGGTGTTGGTATATGCTTTGGGGCCTTGCTAACTGTCTACTACGAGGGCTGCTTTTATACCCCCGACAATATAAGGCAGTTAAAATGAATCCGCCACCGTTGCACACGGCGCTTTTCCAAACACACAAGACTACCTCTTCAGCCAGTCAAAACATTGGCCTTGAATTGAAGATAAAATAACATGATATCTACTTTCCTATCTCAGGAACATGAGTCCCAGTAATTGACCTCATAGCAAATAGACCTTTTAATTATAGCCAAACCTACTTCACGGTGATTGGATGAAAGCTGAGCCTGCTTAACACAGCATAAGGTCTTGGCTGGTAAACAAGCGACGCTACGTATTTCACAGGACACACTGGGCGATCGTATATACCAAGCTGTGTCGTTCGAGGTGGCTTACAGAGTCCCGAGCTGAGATATGGTAACGGACGGTTGTGCACCCCATTGCATCGTTTTCAGGGGTGTATTGTAATGATAGTCATTACCCGCCTACGTCCGCATGCAAGCATCCTTGCAACGATCGACCTTTAATTGGCCCAAAGATTTATACCATCGGGTGATCGATACTACAAACACTGCAATATTCCGTACCGCACCTACTAAATTTATGCGACGATTCTGTGAGTCACCTCCAGCGACGAATACTAGTGGCTGTTAAGTAAGTGATACAATCACAGCATGTATTGGCCGTATAAGCTACTGAGTATTCCCAAGGTATGATGTTTTAAATCATGATCGATCATGAGACAAAAACAGCTGACCTGGTGAATAAGGTCGAGGGTCCGTCGAAAGCTGCGGCTAGTAACTACCTCCTGGATTCTAATAATGGAAACAAGAACGAACCCAGCAACTTTGTATTGAACTGGAAGAAACTATTACATAGACTGTAATACATATAGTTTCCCAGAACTTGACAGAAATGCCGTTATTTTAGTGACTCAAGTAACCCCCTTTTAGGAGTGGCACAGGAATCCATAATCCGCATCCTTCCGGGTTTTTAGGTGCGTATCAGCCTCAACAGATGAACGGCGCATGCCCCTTGCCGCATTCCCATCCGTCGTGCTACTCGTGCTGCCTCAAATGCTTCTGATAGGGATTTATTTCTGGGCGTTGAGACCTGTAAAGGCCGTTGGTACTACTGCTAGAAGGCTATCGTGCCGCACTCGTGCTGATCACTTGGTGTGACGCACACAAGGATTTCCATGTTAGGCAGATGTCTGCCTGGTGTGCATGTTAAAGTCGTTAGCCCCTTTAAATATAATCCTCCAAGAATCATAGTTTCTCTCCCCCTTAGGTTTTTTATTTCCTAGTTACTTCTCCTGATGGCCCAGCATTTATCTAATTCTGCAGCATCTACAACCCTTTGAGATTCAAAAAGTCGCGTGGATATATACATACCAACGTCTGTCCCTAAGCTATATCGATTATGCTGAAGATTGCGGTGCTCGCCCTAAGGGGCTTCTTGGTAGGGTTCTGTCATGTCAGGTTGAATAATGAGTCGCGCACTAATATAGCATTCTCAAGGTTGCCTTCGGTGCAATTGTCCTTGGCCTTTCGGTAACGCTAGCTAAGCAACAAGCAGTTGGAAATCCTCCATCGGAAACCTCATTCAGCAGCTTCTGTGGTGCTTTTGGAATTATCGTCGCAGCGCTCGGGATTCTTTCCTTTTTCATCGATAAAATCCCATTCATGATCATGTTGGGAGCCGATGCACTAGCATCCGTGTTCTATCTCGCAGCTGCAATTGTAAGATCAACGATCTCATGCCGTAAGCCACAGCTACCTCAAGCGTGAGCTAATATCAATCCTATATAGGCTTTGACTATTGCCCTTAAGCCCGTATCGAGTTGCACATCCAACGGAATTGTAGAACGGGGACAGCGGATAGAGAATAAATTGCTCAACGGTGGATGCTTGGAAAGTGGCTATTGCCCGAATGCTGGATCCGATAATGGTAATTCTTACGATTCATACACTGGTGGTCGCTGCCAGCGAGTCCAAGCAGACTACGTCTTCGAGTATTTAGGCTTCCTCTTCGGCGTCGCCGTCGTTGCTGTTACTTTCCTCCTTTACCGGCGCGGCAAGGGCGGGCCTCAAACCTTTGTATAAACATGCCATATCCGATCGAACGATTAGTGGAATCACGAGCACTGGTAGAATCGCGCCAAATAAATCAGCGACGTTGGATTGAGTCGGATGCGGGAGATCATCGTACCGGGATTACCACGGCATACCACGCGGCCCAGACCTCGAGATTATAGCCTATGTTCCTACTTGTTTCTTCTTAATATCAGCACAAGATACGTTTGGAAACTTCAGCTGGGAGCCAGTGGCATTATTGTTATTGTAAATTTATGGGAATGTTCCATACTGTGTCACGAGGTCGACGGGTTGGGAATGAAGGCATAATGAACAACGAAGTGGCGAAAGTTTACCAGATAGATACCTATTCAACGATAACAGGTAGCATATGATTACTCAATTGGCTACTGCAACTAGTCATGGAAAACCAAAAAGCGATTCAATGGGTTCTTTCTCTTAACTACCTAGGTATGCATAAGCTAACGGTAACAAGTGCTAGAGTTATAAGGGAACTCGCCGCCAAAGCCCGGGACTAGGTAAGAATTAAGTAGGGCTACATAAGAGTGCGGCGGGTGATCAACAGGAGTTGTGGGCCGGGCCGGTGAATTCTCCGATTAGACTAGTTTACCCACGTTTTGCGTTCCGCTTAGTTTTCAATCAATCAACCACTTTAAAACCCCATTCCTTTCGTTGTTGGTTGGTGATAGAACAGAGTCTAGAAGTTCAGGTAAGTCCTCACTCTTGTCACTTATATAAGTTCTCACTCCTTATATGAGGCTCCGGTGTCTTCTAACAGGGACACGACTAGGCACCCCAAGGCCCTGTACGCGCTATATTACATTCTAAAATGGGCAATAAGCTTGGCATGCAGGGTTTCCCCGCCTACCCGCTCAGGCACGAGTATCTCCTCAACAATCTCATTGGTTCGTTTGAGACAATATAGGTACACTCGGATGAGGAAATCAACGCCTTTCCCACGTGTTCTGCCAAGTTATTTTTCCCTCCCATTATTTCAAGAATTTACTTGAGTCTCGCGCCTACAAATATCTCCAGCTAGCCTACATGATGTTCTCGGTGTCATTCAGGGTCTGTTGTATTTGCGTTTCAATTGCTCTAGTTACCCCGATCCTAATTCGGTACTTTCTCGACCCTAACATGGTAAGTCAGCTATCCTCCATGGGCGCTCTATACTTAAAATTGACATGACTAGGTCGTAGTCCCAGGCCGAGATGCCCTTAGTGTGGCTACATTATGCTGCAAGGACCCTTGTCAATTTTCCGTTCGCAGGCTTGCTGATACGTGAAACAGACCTAACTGGAACCTCGAGTTGCAGTTACACTAAGAATGGCCTCAAATGGTCAGATGCTGTTCGGATGAATCAGATTCAGGTTATTGGAACTCATAACAGCTACCACCAGGAGTCCCCCTTTGGGGCAAAGGGAGTACAGGCCCAGTTGCTCGACGATGTCGTCAACTATTATTACTCCCACCCGGCCCTTGATATCCAGGCATCACACCAATCTGTACGAAACCTTGAGCTTGATATATTCGCCGATCCCGAAGGAGGTAGATACGCCAAGCCCTACGTGATCGAAATGTCCGGTACTGCGCTACCTCCACAAGATGTCATGAACCAACCTGGTGTCAAGGTCCTTCACGTTGCGGACGCTGACGTCTGGCCGTCATGCTACACATTGATCGACTGCCTAACCATAGTAAAGAAGTGGTCGGAGGCACACCCTAAGCATGTGCCCTTCCCATTCATGATCGAATTCAAGACGGCCGAGGGTGGCTCGGCAGGCGGCGTAGCTCCGGTACCCTGGGACGACACAGCTCTCTTGGATGACCTCGACGCCGAAATCCGCTCCGTTTTCCCACCCGAAAAGCTCATCACTGCAGACGATATCCGGCGGGGTAACCTTACGCTCGAAGAGTCGGTACTGAAATACGGCTGGCCTGACCTCGACTCGGCCCGTGGGCGTTTTCTCTTCCTCATGGACAATAGCCCCGGTCCAATCCGGGATGTGTACACCACTGGACGCCCGAACCTCGAAGGTCGGGTCATATTCACCAATTCAGAACCCGGATACTCCGATTGCGCGTTTCAGAAGTTGAACGAGCCGCGGAATGAGACCAACTTGGGCAATATCCAAAAGCAAGTCAGCGCGGGCTACTGGGTGCGAACTCGTGCAGACGAGCCCCTGACCACTATTTTGAGTAACGACACTACTTCCATGCGCGAATCGGCATTTGCCAGTGGAGCTCAGATAGTTAGCACGGATTTCCCTAGCTACGGCCCGACCAGCCGCTGGTATGTGGACTACGCTGTGAGGCTCGATGGTGGCAAGGCTGTACGATGCAACCCCGTTACTAGCAAGGCGAACTGTGTAGGCAAGATATTAGAGCCGGAGGAGTATGTCCGAAATTGAAGGCATTCGTGTGACGAACCTCCCTGTGTGTTCCTAGTCAGCTGACTTCACAAGTGAGTACGTACTGGGTTTTTCTTGTTTTGAAGGTAACAGTGGGTTGAGGTTGGTTCAAGAGATTCACTATGTCTTGTTCGTCAGAGAGATTTCAAGGTACTCTCACTATAGTATTAAGGAGTGACTGTAGTCTTAGATTAATAGCTAAAGAACTAGAATGAGTGACTAGATACGTAAGGAAACCTTATCCTTCTTATACTTTTTTACTGTCTGGGATTCTTCTACGAGATCCAGTGATCTCGTAAAGACAGCGAGATCCTTACTGATCTTGCGATCTTGCTGAGATAGCGAGATCGCTGATCCGGGGTCACGTGACCTGAATCACCTGACCAAACAGGATTGTAACAATTCGATGTACTATAAAGAGGAATTTCACTATGTTGAGCATCCAAAGGGTCCAATGGAATGGATTCCGCACGCGACAACCAGGAAAAATTTGAATTCCTACTAGCTGGGTTTGAGGGTAAACATAAACTATTATTATAACATAATTATATACCTAATTACTCACTATTATCCTGAGATGTGGTAACTCAAACCCTCACATGAAGCTGTCATATAGGGTGATTAGCAAGGTTCCCATTAAAGATACTAACTAGTAGTATAGGGATACATAGAGACTGTCAAGCTGAGAGATACAAGTGTTATAGCCATCCACTATCGTATGGTTATACTTAGGAATAGATGTCAGCACGCCATAGTCTGTGTGAGACTCCATAAACGGTTACAAACCTTTGCCTTATAAAAAAAAAGTGCGAACAGGCCACATCAATTCAGTTAATGTAACTCAACTCTTGTCACAGCGCGATGACTGAAGAGCTGAACGCATCTCCTACCTAGTTTTTTCTTCAGGTTGAGTTTCTTACCAACTACTAAAAAGAGCTTGTGGTCAAGATGACTGACATAACAATTGGGATTTAATTAACGGCTACCCTCAACTAAATCGTAGATCAGAATACTGGTATATTGCATCTTCGAAATTCACTCTTTCCTTGTGTCTCTTTGACCAGGGTGTAAGCGAAGAGGGGGAAAAGACGACGAAAAGAAATCCCCTTTGATTATTCTTCGAAAGGTCTAATAATAACCTTCTCACCGGAAACGCCATTTTTGTTCTTCGCTAAAGCTGCCTCAATAGCCCCGAGGCCTCCAGGGACGACAACTGTTCTGTTTGGGCGGAACAGCCCCCTGGCAATATATCCTTCTTCGCCTCCCAGATTAGCCATCAATGGCTCACTCAGATATCGCAACTCAGCCTTGCTACCCACGCCTAAGATGGATTTGAATGATGTTTTTGGTTCTTGCTGACACAGTTCCTGGACTTTCTCGCTAGACGAAAACAGAACCCCGAAGACGTGGGTGTTTTCGGTCTTGGTCAGCTGTATGGTTCTCACGCCTAGGATCTGCGTAGATTCGATCGATATGGCGTCGAACACAAATGCCAGAGGCAAGTTTCCGATGGCCGAAGCGAAGTCCTCCGGGCCTGACTCTGATCGATCAAGAACGGTATGTGCTCCAAGGCTTTTGAGATGCTCGAAGTGTGTAGGGCTTGAATTAGTGACAATTTTTGAGAAGCCCGATAATCTTGCTAGTTGAATCGCGTATTGTCCAACTGAGGAGCTCCCCCCGATGATAACGATTGCCTTGTCTTTGCCTACTTGGTCACCACCCTTTTCCCAGGGTGGGGCCAGACCGTACCCAGTTCCATCGTAGAATGCAGTGAGCACAGCTACCGTGGCGACACTGATACCACTAGCTTCCTCATCGCTGATGTTCTTCGGGGTCTTTGCAACAAGTTTCGCGGGAATCTTGCAGTACTGCTGAAAGGTTGATGCATCAAAATTGCCGATTATGCCTTGGAAGAAGACTCTATCTCCAACAGCAAAGCCGGACACCTCAGAGCCAACTGCAGCGATCTCGCCAGCTGCATCTGAGCCAAGTACGGCTGGGAAGTCGGTGATAAACAACTTATAGTCGCGCATTTTCCAGTCAACCGGGTTGATCGCTGTCGCAGTGATTTTGACGGCAACCGCATCCTTCTCTAAAGGCGCCAGGGAACGAGGGCTGACGACATGCTGCGCACCTGGCTCCGGCAATACAGCTGCTTTGAATGTTTTTGGAACAGTCATTTTTATCTTCCTTTCGTCGAGGGAATAATGGTAATCTGATGATTCAGTTCTACTCCGCTGTGGCATGCACAACCAATATCGGAAAGAAACCCTTTTATGTTCAACCAGCTCATTAATATTCTCCCACTTGCATTATTAATACGGACGTGCCGGGAATAAACTACTCGGCGACGATGGCCACCCGGATGGGGCGACTGGGGCGACTAGGGCTTTGACTTGAGGCCCCGCAACTTAATTCTTATGGTCGCCGGAGACGTACCGGTGATTGCTCTGTATAGGACTGCAACTAAAACAACCTCGTTTAAAGAACCGTGTTGGCTTTAACTAGCGCTGGAAATATGCGGTCGATAGTTGAGTTGCGTGAATACGTGCGATCACGTATGTTATCGGCTAGTTTGAGTCTGGAAGAGTTTCAACTCTTGAGCGTCATCAACTCATTATTCGTATCCCAAATTATTTGTCATCAACCGGCTAACTTTTTCGTTTTATTTGAGGCAGCCATTAGGTAATTCGTCTAGGTTCTTCCATGGGAGTATATGTAGGAGTTTCCTTTCTCCGACGTTCGACTTGTTTCTTGGCCTGTCTTCGCTCCCCTTCTCCTCTCATATCGTACATCCTAAGACAATTAGGGATTGTATCAATGGAGGTTCATAATTCACCTCAATTTCCTATTTCAGCTGTCTTGCCAAGGAAATGCGATCTACTATTTTTTTTAGCCATGCTCCACTGCTAACTACCTTAATGCCAATAGGGCCCGCGGCCATTCTCGTCTGGTAAAGTTCCCCATCGTCATTTTCTTTGAATTGTACCTAGATTAACAGTTTTTGGGGCTACGGATGTATCTACGCGATTGGGTAGTTGGCATATATAGCTTAGAATATATGGGAGTGCGAGGGAGTCCAAAGCTAGAGACATGAACGCCTTTTCCATAAAATTCCAAACTCCAACTGACCGGAAGTTCGTCTTGAGCTTCGCCGAGGTCAGGTGGAATATGTAAGTGTGCAATCCAAAGCTTTCTTGACTACATCTTGGATGCCGCGGTTCGACGATCCGAATACGGCCGTGGGAACCACCGATGCTGATCTTCACCATAAGATAGGAACGCCGGTTGTAGTTTAACTCGGGCCGCTTTGTCATCGCCCCCACTCCGTATTGTTCGGTCTCTCGGTAATGTAATGTTAAGACCATATAAATAGTCTTTCCCGGTCCATAATTCCCCTTCTCACTGACTATCGTACGGGAAGACATCATAGCACCAGTCGTACATGAGTAGATTAGAAGGTTCCCAACCCATTCATACACCATAAGCCCGTAACATTTCGCAACTCTGTGTCGAAGAGTGGGATAGCACACCCTTCCAGTACAGCAAGTGAATCATGTCTTAAGAGAATATCAGATAGAGAAGGAACTACAGGTCACGGAATTTGTAGAAAATACAGCGCGTTCGTGCAAACGATAGCTTCGTTAATACGCTCTTGTGCGATACAACTACCTAACCTATGAAGTCCGGCCACCTCTCCCCTTCGCTCTTTGATCCCCTGATCATGTGAGGATAACTCTTACATGCCAAGGATATAGAAGGATATCAATAATTTCCTGAGAAGAGGGGAGGGATAATTGTGGCCGAAGTAGAAAAAGAAGACTTACGGCGTGAGCGCGTTCAGCCAGGGTTACTATCCCCTAGCCATAGACTAGCTAGATATAGGGCGTCAGCATAATTCTATAATTCTCAAGTCCGAGCTACAAGAGTGAGTATCTCACAGTAGCCGGAGGTTCCCCAAAACGCGCCCGGATTTTGCGGGATTTCCACCATGTCAGCATGTGCAATAAGCAAACACAAATTCACCAAGTTATCATGAGCTTGCATGTTGCTGACTGAGAATATGAGAATTTGATCAACTACATCATTTTTCTTGTGGACGGAGCATCCTTGTAACTACCTAAGACAATAGCGTGGGCGGAAAAACAAAATACCTATGCCTCTTTGATTACTATCTCTCCCCTTCTGACTTATCACAGTTAATTCAAACGTCCTACCCAACCTAAGTGCATCATACCCCAACGATGCAAGACGCCCTGCTAATACGGTCAAGTATATAAGATGGAGAACGAGAGCATGTTCCGAGTCGACGGGATAGTAGCCGTTATGACTGGCGGCGGAACCGGTATGAACCCCCCGGGTATTCCCTATCATCACCATGCTAACGAACGGAATCAAGCATTGGCCTCACCATGTCCAGGGCGCTAGCAGGAGCCGGGGCAAAGAAAGTATACATCCTGGGACGGAGAAAGGAAGTCCTCGAGGCCGCAGCGTCCTCGCACCCCGCCATAGCACCCCTAGTGTGCGACGTCATATCCAAGGAGTCCCTGCAAGTCCGCGGTCGACGTGATAACAAAGGAGACCGGTTACGTCAACCTCGTGGTCGCCAACTTGGGGCTGGGCGGCCCGCCCGAGCGCTGGAACCCGGCGTTGGCCGTGTCGGAAACCCGGGAGTGGCTCTTCGATAACGTCTCGATGGGGAACTTTACCGAGACCTTCCACGTCAACGTCACGGGCGCGTATTTTACCATGCTGGCCTTCCTCAAGCTCCTCGATGCCGGGAACCAAAATGCGCTCAAGGGTGGCTTCGGCGCACCTTTCAGAGAAGGCAGCGACATCCCCTCTATCCAGAGCCAGGTCGTCTTCACGAGCAGCATTTCGGCGTACAGCCGCATGTACCTATCCGCCCCGGCGTATTCGGGGAGCAAGGCGGCCATCGCCCACCTCACCAAGCACGCGAGCACGAACACGGCCAGGTTCGGGATTTGAGCCAATGCTTTCGCTCCGGGCAGTAAGTTTCCCCCGCGAGGTCTTCTTTTATGATATCTGACCAAGCGTCTAGTTTTCCCTTCCGAACTAGCAACCCAGATGACTTACGGTCAAAACCCTTCAATGGAAACACCCGAGGACGACAGATACATCACTGCCCAACGATTCGGCAGAGACGAGGAGATGGCGGGGACGACTTTGTATATTGCAAACAGGGCTGGCGCTTTCTGCAACGGCCTTATTCTTGTTATGGATGGAGGTAAACTATCGACCATGCCATCTGAATACTAATATCTTGGAACTCTTTTCTCGATCCAGTTCATGTGTCGACGAAGATTACATCGCAATGCATAGATGGTGCGTGCGCCTCAACCTAGTTGTTTTAATTCTACCATCAACTCGATCGATTGCTTATGTATAGTCAAGATACACCAAAGGCCAGCATTAGCATTCCTAGCCAGCAAAGATAGATCAAAAGCCTCGCTTCGCAGCTCAATGAATAATATACTTTATCAAGCCATTCCAATCAGAAACGGTGCCCAAGCAAGACTGCCTAGAGTTCGGTGAATATGGTTCCTCGAAAAACATATAGGTGTCACCCTACTTAACATTGAAGATGGAATAAGGGAAATGCCTTATGCAATAAAATGCTAGGTGAGCGAAGCTTCTTGGGTTGCTCTCGTCACGCTTCTAAGGAGAATAGACGAATTCGTTATCAATTGCACGGCGCTATGGGAGAGACCAGTGCCTCCAGGGTCATCTAGGTTTCCTAATGAACACAGGGAGCAATTGATCATGTTGTGAACACTTCCCATGCTAGAAGCTCCGGAACCCGCCGAGAGCATCTGCGTGGGAAGTGCAAGTCTTATCGGCAAGGCTGTGTGGTCGTGCACACGCTCTAGGCACGGCGAATAGTTCAAGTATAGAGGTACAGCGTTGGTGTTGCATGCAGGACCCTTAGACTCCTGGTAGATACCGTACGCTGCCCAGTGCCCCAAAAGAATTGGTGGGGTCTAGACCTTTGGTACGCAAATCTTTCCACCAATTTCCAGTTTATCACAGTCGAGACCCTCGTTCTCGTGTAGCAGAGCATCTAGTGATACAGACTTATCCTCGGCGATACCCCAGCAGGTGTCACCCGACTTGATCGTATAGAGGCTGCTCTGGTCCCCGCAGGTGGTGATCTCCGAGCCCCGACCATGTTGGCGGCTGATAAACCAGAACACCAAGAGGAGAAACAGTCCCACCAGGAGGAACCAATTTAGCAAGGGCGTCATTTCTTGTCGCCACGACGCCTGCGGCTTTATGTCGGTCGGGGCAGATGGGTATGGGTCGGTAGAATCCTCATCGTCTTCGTAAGGTCCTAGCGTGGTCGAGACCCGGCGAAGCTGACCATAATGGTTTCCTGGTGCACTCTCCCAGATGCCTCCATCGGCATCCCGAAAGGTGTAGGTCTGGCTGTCAGCATCGTAGCCGATGCGTTGCATGCCCTCGGGCAGACGCTCCTCGTCGGTGTCGTATTGCGACCAGCGACCCATGGTTACCCCGAGGTTTAGATTGCCGTATATGTACTGAATTGGGTAGGGTGCGGCGAACAAAGACAGCGCAGTGTTATGTTGGGGTCCGGGTAGTTGAGAGACCGAGTAACAGACTGTAATAAAGTGCTTCCTTATCTTACTCTAGAGACAATTGGCCTCGAAGAGAAGATATATCACGTACGGCCGTAAATAATATGGAATACGAGTGAATATGTAGAAAGGAGAAAGGAGAACTTGAAACACGACGGGAATACACGGGGGGGGATGAGTTGTCAAACTAGCTGACGTCGGCTACACAGCTTCAGCCAGTGGGTCCTTCAGGTGTCGGGGCCACCGTACCTACCTGGTATGTATTGACACGTCCAGCAAGCCACGTCAAAGCGGCATACGAAGTACCTAGTGGCTGAGTAATTCACCTAGCCTCCCCCTGAAAGTCGATCAAGAATCAAGATTGACCTACTGTCTGTCCATACGTATCTTGTCAGGCTTTGCAGCATTCCTCATAATCAGAAAAAAAAAAGCCAAAAAAAAAAGGCCATACATTTCGAAATCCTAAAGATTTACGTCCCTGCATCGGACAATTACAAACCTTGACAGAATAGAATAGTTTGTAGGAACGTATGTGCTAGCTCAAATATAGGGGCTACCTACCTATATCGACAAACAAGGGGGAGGGAGGCCAACGTATAAGTACGCCGCATGCACTTCGTAGCAAAGCGAAACTGGTCATCCAATAAATGTTCTAACCGGTCCCCTCTCTTTTGCTGTAGTAGCAGATCCTGGGACCCTAGTATACGTAACTAGATGGACGAAGATTGCGCGTAATTTCCCTCGTCAACACCACGATCACGATACAGCGTCAGGACAGGCAGCGCCACGAAGACGAGGTCGAGGGGGACGCGAATCGACAAGTCTGTCAGCTATTCAGGGGAGAATCAATGCTTGTGACCTACTTAGTAGCTAGACTCCTGCTCTCCCCCTTTAGTTACGCCCGTTACCCAACCCGGGCGAAAACCATTAACCAGGTCAAAGGGAGCCAGGAAGTAACAATCCAGTATGGAAGGAAGCCTTGTTTGACTCGTCGATAATCAGGTGTGGCATATATTCTGCGTGGCGGCTCTCAGATTTCCATTATATACTAGTACTTGTAATAAGAATTAAATTCCGTCTCTGTGACCTCCCTCTCCATCCTCTCGCCATTCAACCACTACCCTTTCTAGGCATTCATCCAAACATACCTCGTACCACGACTTGGAAGAAGGCAGGAACGGAATATGGAATGCGTGTATCTATGCGAGAATGGATATCCTACTAATATACAAAGGTTGCAAGGCAGTAACGAATTGTTCAACTCAGTCCTTTAAAATGCAAAAAGGGTTGAAGAAAAATAAATCAAGGGGGGAAAAAAGACGCTGGGATGCAAATGCAAACGCAACGTAACGCCGACTCCTCTTCGATGCTATTTCATGCCTACCTAATTGTGTTACACATCCTCAATCGTTATCCTGTCAGGAAAGGGAGTCCAACTTAGACCCATCGATTTTCATCCAGTCCGTCGTGAGCCGTCGCGTCATTTGAACTCGGGCACACTGAATAGTGTACCGAGTCACGATGAATCCGAGGTTCTAGCATTCGACAATCCTCTGGCTTGGATGTCTTCTTCGAATACTGCGTCTAGTGTTGCTAGCATCATCATCTCCGTCCTTGTCTTCGTCCCCATATTCGTTCTCAGGGCCAGCTGCTGGTAGAGGATTCTTTCTGGGCCGACCTCTGCCCCTCTTCGCCGGAGTCTCACTTGTTGTTGCACTTGTTGTTGCAGTAACAACGACGGTAGTGACAGCGGTCACTTTGGGACTTGGCTTAGTGAAGCTGGATGGGGGTTTGCGCCCGCGAATCTTAGCCTCATCATCCGCCGTTAGGAATCGATGGATGGTGCGGTGATCAAGAATACGTTCCTCCTTGTCATTCTTGCCCTCCTTCTCAGTCTTCGGCCATTGATAGCCGTAAAGCTTCGAGTGGCGTTCGCATCGCGGGCATGAGCTTCGAGTGTAGTAGGCATTTTGTTGCACAAAAGGCTCACTGCACACTATACAGTGAATCCAGGCAGTGTTGGGCTCGGAGAGTAACACTGGGGTGAGCGTATAATCGCCTGGGGTACGCTTGCGAGACGGGATAGAGGGTTCCTCGTCGCTATCTGCCTCTTTTCGCTCCTCGCCCTTTCGTGGCCTGCCTCTCACACGGGTGCGTCCACGGGCGGGCTCCTCAGAAGATGAATTCTCTGCACGGAGGCTTTGGGTATCGTCATCCGCGTTGTTGGAGACGGGGGCGACTGGAGGTGGCAGAGCAATAGGGTCAACAAGTGGGAGGACATCGATGCAATCACTAACGGGAAGGATCGTAGCTAGTTCTCGGTTAGGTTGTGTTGTAATCTCGATAGTGGGCAGCGGTGCCTCGGAGCTAGTTTCTCGCGTGTCCAGCAAAGGTGTGAATCCAACTTCCGATAGTGAAGAGATATCGATATCCTCTTGTTTCATTGACATCTGCTGTTTCATCGGAGTTAATACTGGCGACTGCAAGATTGGCTCTTTAATATCTTGTTCGGGAGTCGAAGCGTCAGTCATGACAAGTTCTGCACTCCCCGACTCAGATACAGAGTTCCCGCTGAGTGACGTGTCATCGCTACTCCGCCTGGACAAATTTGGAGGCACGGCTACTGGCTGCACTTCATACTGAAGAGTCTTAAGCCTTTTCGCCGGAGTCACAGGGGGGGTCTGCAGCGAGTCGAATTCTCGCTTTCTCTTCTGGCGCAGAATACCCTGAGGCTCTGGCGATCCGGCCAAAGACACCATGTCGGAGTCCGCCTTTGCGGTCTTAGATTTTGTCTTCCGAATTCTAGGTCTGATATCAGGGGTGACCGACGGCGTTCGAGATGCCGATGCGCAACTATCGTCTCGTCTTCGTCGACGCAGTGAATACCCTTCAGAGACTGGTTCTTCAATACTTTTCTTCAGCGCAACACCGCCTTCGGCGTGCGACCACCCATTGGCCACATTGTCTTCGCACGTCTTGCACAAACACTCGCAATTGTCGTCGCCAAAGTAGTTGTCCGCGTATGATACGGTAATCTCGTCCCCAACCTCGATATTCTGCGTCGCAACAATTTCGATACCCGATTGACCAGTAATCACGAGTCGCGCATTGGCTGCGCAGTCGTGGTTGGCGAATCTCGCGGGACCCATGAAGAGAGCAGCGCACTTGTTTCTTGAGCTGACCACAATACTAAAGTCCTTCTTGCGCTTGGAAAGTTCCTTATCCTCCTTGTCTGTGATAGCAACCCGGATACCAGAAAGGTACTTGATAGGCTGGCCTCTCTTGAGGAACTTGCGCGCAGTCACTGCAGCTTCATGTGTGACAATCGTGTATCGGTTGGTCGAGGAGACCTCGAAAGGGCAATCAGGGAGGTATATCTGCATGTAACGGCGCAAATGGGCACGGAAGTCATCCTTCTCCTTGCTAGTCTTGAGCGCATTGTAGAATTTGCGCAATCCGTCCGTCGCAAGCAACTTGGATTCAGCGACTTCAGGATCTGGGTCGATGATGAGGTGAGATTGGACGATTTTTGTTATTTCATCTTCCTTGATGCCCCTCGAGGGATGGTAGGAAGGGCGGTTCTTCGGGATCGTAGTCCAGTAGAAGGTCTAGGCGAGTGTCAGTCGGCTCACGCCGCTCGGAGAGGCTAATAGGATTGCGCAAGCATATGGAATATGTTGACTTACCTGATCGACAAGCGCATCGGTCAAAATATCATCATAAGAGGACAATTGGGCCAAAGTAAGGGGCTGCTTCTTGAGAGAGGGAGGTGTCGAAGGCATCGTCGCAAGAAAGTGGTGCGCAACAAGCGGAGCGGGACAGGATGAGGGAGGTCGGAGATGATGGGCGAAGAATGGAGGGAATTGGAAGTAATAACAAGTTCGAAGAAAGTTGTTGTTGGTTGGTTGGCCGCAAGTTTGCAGAAGAGGTTCAAAGGAGTGTGCGAGGGTCTTGTTCACAGGCCACCCCGTAGCCCCCAAAAGAAAGTCCCGGGCGTCTCTGAGGCTGTGGTGATTATTTTGATGCAACGAGGTCCGAGTGAAATTTTCAGTCAGACAAATGCAAATCCAAGACGTGGCCTATTGATATATTCAGACTGAAATGTAGCCACTCATATGTCACCCGACAATATGCCCTCGGCTTCACCGTCACAAGCCAATTTGAATGAAAGGAGACGATATGGAGGCTACCGTCATGCCAATTCTTGGACGAGGCAAGATAGAAAGGAGAGGAACGGCGAAAAAAGCACAGAAAGTGTAAGCGAGGTCTCCGGCATTCACGATAGCTCTCATCGACGGCTAGGAAAAGCGAACCTCAGCAGGATTGGCTGTAGACATGGAAGAGACAGACAGATAAATCGGTGGATAGGCCAAGGGAAGAAAACCGTCCTAGTTCTATTATCTAGGTAGTAGATATGTAAGACAGGAGGATGGAGAAGCAAGTGAAAGAGATCCAACTCTACTTGACAGCTAACCCGGCGGGTTTTGGTGAGCGTGAGCGCAAAATTGCGGGAAAAGAGGGTGGCAGGTCAACCAGATTGCGACCAATTCCAATTTGGGAAGATGGACGGGGGTGCCGATGACGATGATGTTGCAGGACGGGGGGACTGGGGCCCTCCTACCACCTGAATTGAATAAGAAGGTTCCAACCATGAATGCATGGGCCGCACTATAAGCCACCAAGCCACACAAGGCTATAGCGGGTCAGGGGAGGCCCCAGTTAGGTACCTTGGAATTCAGATCCGTGCTGTGATCACTAACTGTCGACCACTTAAAAAGAAAGCCCCCCTTGGTGTGGGGACCAGGAGCTGGACTCGGGGTCTGGGCCAATCAACCAACAAAGCCTGCCTTGCCGGCTGTCTTCAGCCTCGGGACCCGTCCGCCCAATTTTTCCAAGGGCAGAGCCTCGGAAGGTGAAGATCCCACATTACTAAACATCACCGCAAGCATCAATAAGTCATACACATCGCATCGCATCGCATCGCGAATTGGATTGGGCCCTGCATCAGGGTACACCGCCCAACATGATTCAACTAAAGGTAAAATTTGGCAAATTTCAGGTCTTTATTATCCGAATATTTCCCGGGCTATTGGCTGACTAGAGGGACCAACCTAGACTATGCTGAACTGCATCGACAACTCGGGGGCCGCCATTGTCGAGTGCGCGCTTGTCGTCGGTCAGAAGCGGCACGCAACGATAGGTACGAACCATTGAACATCGCGAGAAGTCTCCCCGTGCCGTGTAAAGAAATCGAGTTACTCACTCGGACGCCTTTTTCTTCATCATATAGGGGACAGAATCGTAGCGATTGTGCAGAAACAACGCGGGGCTAGTGACGCAGGTATGGGCGCGGCCTCGGCAGCGAACAAGGTGAAACGTGGAGATATCCGACATGCTATCGTCGTGCGGACGAAGAAGAAGGTGCAGCGACCTGACGGCAGTGTGGTGCGCTTCGACGACAATGCTTGCGTCCTCATCAATAAGGCCGGCGACCCCGTCGGCACTCGCGTCAACGGTGTCGTGGGTGCTGAGCTGAGAAGACGTAAGTGGAGTAAGATCCTGAGTATGGCGCCTACGCATGCGTAAGGCTGTAGCGCCTAGCAAAGGGGTGGAAAGAAGAGATATAAATTGGTTGTTTTTTTTAGAAAGAGTGTGCTGTAGCGCGAATGACGTCGAGCCAGCACAGATAGGAGTTATTGGTGATAATCTCGTAGGGACGCTAGACAGACGCAAAGAATCACACCTTATTATACCATAGTGTGTACATTTAGCAGAAGTTGGTTCACATGGTGTGTCGGCGTTGCAGAAAATAACCCGCCCGCGATCTCCAGTGCTCCAGGCCATCTTCGGGATCGAAAATACAAATCCTCCAAGTACCATCCTCCCCTCAGGTTGTACTTCTCGCATGTTCTGGTGATACTCTTATATTAACAATCGTTCTCGGCGTCATGTGATTCACAAAATGGTGTACGATAGCTTGAATAGGTACGACGATGTAGCATTAGAAGTAACGTATAATGGCATTCCCTATGTCTCAAGATGACTATGCCGAGTCCTGGCGTCAATCGTATGGATGCCGCGGACCCGCTCCAGACTCCGATTCCATGCATAGCCTCAAATCAACGGCGGCATAAAAAGTCCCTGCATATACCTAGGTAACCTCAAGGCTGCAGAAATCATGAGTTGTGGATTCGTGATCATTGGAAGATATGACCGCATTCGCAGCACACATAGAAGAGTTTCTATCAATGATCAGACACTTGATCTTTTCATGATGCATCTAAGACAGGCCGATACTCACCATGCCAGTTTCGGCACTACGTTGCTGAGATTGGAAGAAAACGGCTTCCTCATGCCTGCATGCTGGGCAGGTCTTGTTCGACCGAGGGAGCTAGATGACAAGACATACGTCAGCACCAGGTTCAGCAACAGAGAGTTCATACAAAATGCATGCTCCCCAAAGCTGGGTGCCCTGTTGCTAGGGAGGAAGCCAAAGAACATCACTCTGCCTAAAACTGCCTGACTGCCTGGCTTCCAAATTGATATTGAAGTCGGGGGGATGCCGATGCTCATCTTTAACCAATTAATGATTGGATACATCCTGGTATACAGGGAATGGGTGTAATAGGGGTCCAAGGGCTCCTAGGGTATGGGTTCATCCGGGAGGGCATCGTAGCGCAAGAGGGTCGCTCGGTTCCGCAATGGTCTCCAAGCACACACAGAGAATGGTAAGAATAAGACGCGAGACGTCAAATCATTAACCATCGCACTCATGCAAGGATGTCGGTGCTGTCATAGTAGTCGTCGACATCCATCTCTAGCGCCTCTGGTGGGTCGGCGTTGGGATTGAGGGCAATGTCGAATGGCAGGTATTGAGTGATACCATCCTGTGAGAGATGAGCCATGATCAAGCCCCCACATGAAGCAAATCGATCATCCCAGGCAGCTTTTCCCTCGGCGTCCAGAGCGTTCCAATAGCTGGCTAGTCGAATGTAGTCCAGGGATCTTGTGACAGCAAAATCGGGATGGTTGACCACGTAGTAGTTGTACTCCTCGACTGATGCAGGGTCCTTACACCGGTCACAGTGGAGCAAAGTCACGCCACATCGAAGGCAGACGGCCAGGCTGTTATCGGCAGAGACTAGGGCAACAGGGTCAGAAGAAGGAACAGAATTACGAACCGTGGGGTCCGATCCGACATCCTGGGTGACACCGGCGGTCTCACCAGCGGCGCTGTTCATAACATGGCGGAAGACGCAGCTGGAGGTGGCCTCTTCGGTGTACTGGCAAGTACGGCAGGTGAACTGCAGCTTGTGAGAATCCTCGTCCTCTTTGGGGTACAACATGTTGGAGCATTCGGAGCAGAAGCGAAAGGTGATCTGCTCGAGGTTGTTCTTGGGGGCGTCGCCATCAGCTGTCGAGTTTGGAGTGGCCATCGTGGTTGGCGGTTGTCCTCCACAAGCGAGGCGATAGGAACGTTGATTTGATATGAGGTGGCTCGTTCAACAAGCTAAGGGAAGTGTTTGATGTTGTGTCAGGACCGATACTATCGTCTGTCTGGCGAAGCAAGGGGTGGAAAGGTTGCAAGGAACGAGCTTCGTGTTAGTGGTGGAAATCCTCTTTTATGTGGTGGGAAACAAAGTACCGTAGTAAATTGATTGCGGTGAATGGAGGTGGGGATAAAAATGAAGGTGATTATGATGGAGGTGATGGCACTTGGTGTTGGTGGATGCAGTTGTAGTAGGTAGGTAGGTAGAGGTAGGTATTGAAAGAAAGATAAGTCAACGATCCGACGCTAGCAAGCAATCTAAATGGGCTAGGAGAAGCTTCAAATTGGTAAGAAAGAACTTGAATGGAAGCTTGCAAAAACGACCTCACGCTAGATAACATGTGGTCTATTGTCTGCTGGCCAAACAACCTATTCAGGTACCTAAGGTACCTACTTCTATTATCTAAGCCCCCGTCGTAAGGTTCAGTCTTCTATTCACTGAGGTCCCATCTATTTATTATCCAGTCAGTCCACTTTGTTGGACGAGAGAGGTAAGGGTTGAGTCACTGGTGGTGGCCTATGCTTCGCACCGTATCTAAGTTGGTTTCGAACAGTGTACACTGTAATGTACCTACCTAGGTACTTCAATGATGTAATCCAGGTACCTAAGGTCCAGTCGGGTACTCACCCCGCGTTTCGTTTCGCCTCAGCCGAGCCGTTGCTGTGCCAAGCAATAGACAGACTGGTTGCCCCGCCCAACTCTGCATCATCGGTGGCCTCGTGACTGGAACTTCTTAAGCAAACCAGCATTGATTATTCAGACGGCCAAGTGAGAGTAGCTACTTCGCAGCCCGCAGCGTGGGAATCTAGGCCACGCCAATATTTGAAGCTTTCACTCTGCCGCTAGTACGCCCTCTTTTTCATCTGCTTTTTCCCTTTTTGACAAGAGCAGCAGCCAGAAATTATCTGGAGGCGCAACACGTTCAATCGAGACGGTTCGATTTTCTAGCCCCCTCCGACAACAATCCCTGATCGATTTCTCGAGGATTTTGTCTCCTTTACTCCTCACATACCCTCTCCCTTCATCACCGTATCGGGCTTCTTCAGTTTTCGGGGACAGCACTACTCCATCGTAAAATTTCACGAGAACTCTCTGTATAACACAATGGTGAGCTTCTTTGGTCCCTACCATTCTCGTGATTCTTGCCCGGAAGACCTCTCGATCTTCATTCACGATGCAGATTCCTGGTATTTGATTGAATTTGATTGAAGGAAGATATACTGACTGCTAGCTCAGGACGACAGCGGTCTTCCACAGGGCTGGGAAGTTCGCCATAGCAACTCCAAAAACCTCCCGTACTACTTCAACGCACTTGAGAAGATATCACGATGGGAACCACCCTCAGGCACCGATACCGAGAAACTCAAGAAGTACATGGCAACCCACCACTCCTCCTCCCAGTCCTCCTCCACTTCCCGTCCCGAGGGCAAGATCCGCGCCGCGCATCTGCTGGTAAAGCACCGAGACAGTCGACGACCCGCGAGCTGGCGAGAGAGTCAGATCACGCGAAGCAAGGACGAGGCCAATTCAATCATCAAGGATCATGAACAGAAGATCAAGAGCGGCACTGTGTCACTAGGGGAGCTAGCCATGAGCGAAAGCGACTGCAGCTCTGCGAGGAAGAGGGGCGACTTGGGATATTTCGGGAAAGGAGACATGCAGAAGGAATTCGAGGAAGCTGCATTCGCATTGCAGCCGGGCCAGATGAGCGGTGTTGTCGAGACAGCGAGTGGTTTGCACCTAATTGAGAGGCTTGAATAGGATCCTGCCATCTCAGAAGACCTCATCACTCCTAGATCCCCTGACGCCGGACGAAAATAACCCACCTAAGGCCCAGAAACAGATTATCCACGGATTCACTCGAATCAGATCTCTACCGCGGCTGTATGGTCATCATGTCTTGCTAGTATTATAGATACTTCACTTGACGATGAATCTAGAGAGCCTCGAGTATACCTAAGAAGTTTTCTATGTCGTAAATGTGCCTACTAAGTCTTTCTATTATCACTTTGCCGGATCTCAGTCACTACTTCATCTGACGCACATGCAATCAATCCTTACCACGAACTCCCCTCGATATCCCTTATCAAAGCCTATATGTGTTGTTTCATAGTCATCTAGCAACAAATTTCTACGAAACTGGTAGCAGAACTGAGATAGTTGTCGAATGTAACGTTGGGGAAATGGCGAGGCCATCCGTACGATGTATAAGGTCCCTACTTTCAAATGTAAAAGATATGGGGGAAATTTTTTTTAAAAGAGAGAGACGGAGAGAGAGAGAGACAGATCACTAGCAAAATATTCCCTTTCCATACGCTTCTAGACGAAGCCAGATAGAAACGGAACTGACCTCGCTATACGTCATAACACTTGCCGTGGTACATACTCTTACAAACATAATTCACCTATATACGAACCGTATTGGTTCCCGAGATAATACCAGCTTGTTATGCCCATATGTATCTGTTTACGACTACCATCAACGGGGACCGGGTCGCTCCTATCCCGCCATATGCTGTCCTGGTCATGTATAACGATATAAGAGCAGACACTTGAATTTTTATTTTTATGAATGTAAGATGTATTCTTCTGGAAAATTATTTGCTAGGAATCATCTAAAAATACAAGTTCATCCTGTACGTCCGCCCTAACATCCTCGCGTACGATCGCGTGCGCGACGTGATCGGAGTTTTGCGACGGGATCGAAGATATGCGACGTCGACGTGCAGCGATTCGACCGCTGGTTCCCCGAATTTTCCTTTATCTCTGTCGTCCCTCTCCTTCTCTATTTCGACGATCTTCCATTGAGACAATCGACGGCGATCCCTCCGCCCCCTTATGCTTAACCGGGCCGACCATAGAGGCAATATACATCCGACGCCATGGCACGTATATATGGACAATTATAAATGGTGGTGCTTCATTCGTTAGGCGGCCGCGAGGTTTTCGTCTGGACGTAAGACAACATGAGTTAGCGGGGGACGGGACAGCGTTCTTTGAGAAGACTTGAAGGTTTGTGGACCCTTACCTCGGTATGAACTACCGTGACATCTGCCAGCTATGCTGCGAATATTAAAATGGGGAACAGCACTCATGAGCATGGAAATCAAGTCTATTCATAAAGAGGCAGCTCTGAACCAACTGCTAGAGACCTACTACTACTAGCCTCATGCATAGCTGCCTATTCAAAAGGAGTCTTGTATGGATACGTGAGTGTATTCATGCGTGTGGTATCATCTGCTAATGTCTCAAGGCCAGCTTCTCCTTCTTAGCCCTCTTCTCGGTAACAACCTAGACTACATCGATCCGATATCAGTACCGTACCATACTATGTGTACGTATCATATCAGATGTCTTTTTATCCCTTTAGATACCATCTCACATCAGTACCCCTTCATAGCGTCGTCCTGTCGTCATCATCGGCCTTCGTTGTCCCATCACTCATAACAGATCGCAATCCATCCGGTCCAAAATACAAGAAACCAACGCCGGTCACGATCGCTGCCCTAGAAATAGACAAATCCGACCCACCATGACTCCGATCATATCGATGTAAGAGCTACCATAGCCTCGGAAACACCAGGTAGTGCTGTCAGTGCTACCGTCATGGCCCCAAATACCGTCATTGACAGCGCCGAATACGCGGTAGCCCTCGAGTCTCGCTCGATAAGGTATGCGGTGCCCATGGCAGCGGCGTTGATTCCCACCATCACACCAGCAGCCACCACTGTGGACTCGTCTCTATCGTCCGTACCACATCCGCCCACATCGTTCAGCTTCTCTTCGGATGTCTCGCTAACGCTGACCGTCACACCGGCTTTTTTCGTGTCGTCACCACTGATGGCTTTTGCGGTGGTAGCGCTGTTCTCCTCGACTAACGACGGCGGCGGTACCGGCAAGTGGGTTTCCGGGTGAGGGAGGTCGCACTGTTGCGATGCCCGATCGTTGATGCGCAGTGCCGAAAATACCCAGTCCCCGGTCATGTGGAACAGGATGCCGCTGAATATGGCGACGGCGCTCATGAGCGTGGTGCTGCCGCCGAGGTTCTCGATGGCGGGCACGCCTAATGCCATGGTGACGGAGCGCCCCGCGAAGGCGATGGCCTCCTCGCGCTGCAAACCGACCGCATGGCCCACGAGAACATTGAGGAACACGTTTATTACCGCAAGCAGCGTGCAAGTCGAGAATACCGTGCCGAAGCTAGCCCATAGCTCCGCGCGGTATTCGTACATCTTGAGGCCCAGGCACACAATGCCCGCGTCTAATATCGGAGCCGCGAGATCACCAGCGCCTAGGTTCGAGGGCAGGTCATGATCCTTGATTATGTTGACAAGGCAATCAGCGAGGGAGTTGTGGCGCCGGAAGTTAGTGACGACCACGTTGATAGTCTGCCTCGTGCAAGCTACCTTGGTCCATAGGTAGGCCGATCCGAGAGCCCAGGTCATGAGGAGCGGATTGGCGAATATAATTAACGTGGATCGGATTCTTGGGTAGCGTAGAAGGGCGAATGAGGACCTCAGGTATCTCTGAAATTGGATGGATAGGATCCAAAGTAGCAAGAAACATAGCGCCTCAAAAGGCATCTCGTATCTTGTAGCTAGGTAGATGGGAAGCCCGACCCCGACTAAGAGAAGGAGGCATATCCATATTGGAGCGTCACGGACCAGGAAATCAATGAAATGGCATGTTGAGGTCTTCGTAGCCGGCTCAGTCGATGTGAGAGACACATTCTTCTCAACCACTATGCTGAGAGATGATAGTTGGGAAATCCGTTTGGAAGATCGTTCTATAGGGGTGGCTGGACAGGCAGAGGAGGGACTGGGCCACGACTTATTGTTACTTTCAAGATCATTGTGTTTCCTTTGGTGTAGACCTCGGATTCGCTGCTCAAGCTTGAAACCTCCGGCAGCAAAAAGGAATGCACCCAGGTAGCTCATAATAGTAGTGATGACTATATTGGATAATTAGTTATAGAACCTTCTTACGAGTTACTTGTCTGATTGTGTTTGTCACTTACTAAAGGTCCCAGCAATCTTTGGTACATCGGAGCTATCAGTGATATGGTCTTGGTTAAGCTTAACGAACAATGCCACAAATCCAAGAGACATATGGCGGCTAAGAAAGTCGCTTGGTCCCCGTAGATGTTTGGTGTAGAACTGTGCAACACTTCCATTGACATAACTAGCAATGATCATCAGGACAGATAGTAACAGCATCACAAGGATCGACGCTGGCAGGTTGACAGAGTGAAGATTAAGGACAATCTGAGCAGGGACAACCAATAGTTGGTTGAATACGATGAACAAGAATCCGATCCCAGCGTCCCTGAACCGTTTCGTAGTTGCCTCTTCCTGGATACTCCTGCAGAATTGCTCGACCAAGGACGTCTTCATCATGTTGCTTATGTAGTAGTATCGTGTCACAGAGACATAACAGACCAGAGAAACATGCAGGAAGAGGAAATAGAAGATATTGGCTGTCTTGGGAAAGGTAGAAGTGATGAGACAGCAACATGGTTGGGAATTGCAGAGATATAGCACTAGTTATATCCCGTTTGCTCAAAGAGCCGGCGTGAAGCAGCACTTGGCGGAGACTCCCCTAGATCATGATCTGGACCCATCTAAGTTTCCACGAACGAACACATGGCAGCCCCGTGATTGCACATGCCCCTAAGAGAGCTTCTGAAGCCTTGGGCAGATCGAGGCCGACTACATGGTACCTGAGAACTTCCTAAAAAGGACCGCTTCCATGACGTCTCACATAGATGTCTGTCTAGGCAAGTGAGTAACCGGACAGATCCTAGTAATGTGCAACGACTAGTAGAAGGGGGGGGATGAGCCTGGGAGTACAATTAAAAATTAAAAAGGCGCTGTGCACGACAGCGTCGTCCAATCTTGCCCTCTGCGCTTGTGTCCATCAACACTTGTCGAAGGGAAAACCGGTACATTGGGGTGCTGTCACTTTTGACATAAGCAACGGGGAAGTATGGCGCAACGGGTCGGCACAGACACATGGGTAAGTAATGCAAACGCATGGCCGATGTCAAGCGCATCTCATTGGGAGAGGCTTGATGCAGATTGAAGATTGGCCAAAAAAAAAAACCTGCAAGTTCTAGAATCTCTATAACATATTAGCGGCAATGGTCGAGTTTGGGCGTCAAAGATCGTTTGAAAGTGACAGAAAGAAGCGGTCCTCAGTCGGGAACATACCTTGAATCCTCCTGCAACGAGGCAACATAACCGAATAACAGCGCTGTCCGGATCTGAACTTTTCAAAACCTACATGCGATAAAGAAAAAAGTCGAGAGCTTGTGTAGCATTTCAAGCAACAGATGGCTGACCGCTGAATTGTCGGTTGTACAGTCTAGAAACGGGTCATTCAGGAGTGCTTCCTTGTAGGTACAACACGCGAGACAGCACCGCATCGCAGGCATGCGCCATCCGGCATTTGGCATTTACGTGACGACATGAAAGAAGTCGCGGTGGAGGGTATTCTGGGTCAATATGGCTGACTATTCTTGATCCTTCAATTTTTTAAAAGGTAGAGAGATGATGAGATTTCGATGATATTCGCGACTGGGCGGAGATGTTGCAAGCGAGAAGGGTAATTTACCTGTCTAGGTACATAATTCCCAAACCACCTAACCTACCTGGGTAGATAAGTTATCTAGATATGATCATCAACTTCGCATTCTGGTTACAGTGCAGGGAGGCTCCTAACGGTATCTATGGGGTTGGGCCAAGGTCACTTACTCGGTATCCTCTTAGTCTCTATAGGGAAATTTAAACCACCTACCTCGGTAGGTAGATACATGTAGGCCGGAAGAGGTTTGAGAATGATAGGGTGACATAGGTTCTGATAGCCTTCGTAACTCTTTCATATCCTACCTTGCCATCTTCTCTCCACCAGGGCTTTTGGAGTTGGCATTTCAGACTGCTGCTGATTGCGAGATGCATACGGTATGGTATGGTGGGTGTGACTTTTTCTAATAGGTGTATGTAGAAGCTGTCCAACGGCTAGTTGCGGCTCGTTACCAGGACCCTTAAAGATTGACCGATGGAATTGACTGATGGAAAATGGGAGCTCCTTTGCTCATAGACTTGCTAGTTGTGCGTGCATGTGCTTTTTGCGTAAAATGTCGGTTATCACAACGGGAGTGGTTAGGCGAGTTGGTTTGGTGTGCTAGTTGTATAACGAGGTTTTAGTCTCATAATAGAATATTGAGCCCAGAGGCTTATAGGCTATAGTGCTAAAACGGGACGCTAGTACATATATATACTAGCGCAGCGCTAGCCTGAGATAGGTATAGCGCATCTTCGGTACTTCTCTACCTAGGTACGTACCTCTGCAAGGATCAAGAGATCTTTCCGCTGTTTACCTACATCTCATTCTCCTTCTCGAGAACAATGCCGTAGGCAGGTATCTACGTTCATCTCTTTCCACGCCTAGAGTAGCCCACCTGTCCTGAAGCATCACACAGCCTCTCATTGGTATGTCTTGCATCTTCCTTGACCTTTAAAAAAATTACAATGAGGAATTTTGCATGTGGCTAATGTTCAACAATACTTAGAACCCTTCATCTACAGATTCTCGACAGTCCCGTGGCCAGGATCGTCAGGTCAAAGCCTGCTCCGACCATCTGATCTTCTGCAAGTCAAATCCTCATTGAATTCTGTTTCCATCTTAGGGACGGATCAAGAGGTGTAACGAACTTCTGGTAAGTCATGATTATTATTGTCCCCTTACCCCTAGACTTTCCTGTGTGTAGCCTCGTAATCCGCTTCAACATCGTGGTACTGATGGGCAAGGCTGCATACTGACAGCGCCATAGGTGGTTCTGGGTACCAAGCTACTTTTGAATTTTCTGTTATTCACACCACAGCCAGAATTTCTCATTCTAGGTACCATTGGCCAACGGTCTGCAACGGCATTTCTTGGTGCAGCTAGGGCTAAAGAACACCTACTAATGCTATTAACCATAGGCAAACATACTCGCCATCTTTGAGAAATTCATCAACGTCTACCCTAAGCTTGCACTACAACCGCCCAAACCAAACTGAGAGAAGCCATACTTTAGCCAGGCAATTTTAGGCTGGCCCCCTTCTCATCACACAAGACTATTCATCGGTAAGAAATCCCACATGCTTTGCTCTCTCTATGCCAATCAATCCCTCACATGGTACATTCAACGCGAAAACACAGCCGGGGCCGGTCGCAAGGGCATATGAGGCGAGAGTGAAATATATCACTTACTGATCTCGCTTGTATCATTTTAGACACCTTTCTACGACTTTCTTCTACAGTCAATCAATTGCAGAGTAGCACCATGGAAAATCCGCAGGTTTCCCGACAGAACTCTGTCTTTAATATCCTGTGCCACGCAATCGATGCCAAATCTGATGGCCAAAAGGCAATGCTCAGAGACATGATCTCTCCCAACGGCTATTTGCACTCCCAATGGGTCAAAGTTGTGTCTATGGCCACTGAGAGTCCTTTGAGAATCTTATCACAGGATGAGTTGCTCTTGTAAGTTGAGGATCTCCACCACATTCGTACTACTAGAACTGCTAATCATCAACATAGTGTTGCGAAGCTTAGAGTTAAGAAGGAATTCTGTCTGGAACGGCTGTACGAGGAGCTGGCAAATATTGCCATCAAAGTACCTAGTCCTAACAATCTCTACGATGCCGCTATGGAACTGAATACCTATACCCACCTTGTTGAGGAGATCTCAGGCAAGTTCCGACAGCACATTAGTCGCTGTATCATGTCTTTGAAGGAGTTACCCACGCCGCTGGACGATGCATCTTCCGTTCGAGAGAAGATCATGGCACTCCGCTTGAGAAAGGAGCTTCTCCAAGATGAAGTTTGTTATATCAATCCATTCCCATGAATTATAGTAAACGCTAACACCGAGAAACCAGGTTCGAATTCTCAAAGACAAAGCTAGTAACCACATTCGCATAGAGCGGGTTATCCGGACCGAGGCAAGCATTATGGAGCATGAACCGGGATTTTATTACGATCACTACGACTTTGATAAAGTGCATCGATTGTTCAAGGTTAACACAACCTCTTATGATCATGTTCTCAGCAAGCTCCAGGCTCTCGGTGGAGAGCTCAATTATGATGATAGCACAAGAGATGCTATGCTCTTCAATGCTCGACGTGGAGCAAGCCAGTTGAGTGATCCTTCCTAATTCTCTATAACATCGACTAATACAGGAACAGGGTTATTCTAAATCTTGCCCACAACTGTCACACGCAGTTGAACATTGTGTTTCAGGAAGCTGCTCTCACATATGCCGTGAATGCCCCAAACATTCCAGAGTACGGTCGAGTAATCCACCAAGAGCGAGACGCCATTGCCAGCGAGATTCAATCTTTATGGGACGAAGTGGTCCCGGTAGCCCACATGGCTGTGGAGCGACAGTACCTTAAGCCTATTCTGGACAGTGTTAACATGGCCAATGAGTCCCGAGAAGTACGGAATGCAACGATCTGTGCCTATGTAAGTTGCCTGCCTACTTAGCAATTTTTACCTCTTTTGACTAACTTCAATCCAATCAGGCGTCTGCAGTACTAAGATTTATGAATGAACGTTTAACGGTTCTGGCTGAACGGATCCAGACCCTCGTCTATCATCATCAAGCCTTGTTCAATGCCTTCCACTACCTAGAAGCCCGGGCGAGAGACGATGACCCCAAATACTGTCCACGAATCCAGTCCCACACAGTCAAACTTGTCACTCCAGTTGGCGAACATAATGCAAACCTCGTGGAATTGGTACGCCATTACATGCATGTTTATGGATCGATTCCTGTTGATGTTGACTACGACCCTCTTGAGTCTCCAATCAAAACCATTTCAAAGATTGATGAGTACGTCCAGAGCCGAGCTGAGAAGGGCCTTGAAATTGCACAGGATATGCACAAGTTCTTCGAGACAGCAGTCAAGGCTGGGTTGGTTGATACGGAACTGGGAGGCCATATCATTCTTGATTGTGTGCTAGCGGATAGTGCCACAGGCTTCAATGACAGTGGTGTCTTTGCAGATCAACAACTAGAAGAGTCTGTGGCGGCGACAAAGGAGCAGATCCGTCTTGTTCGCAGAATCTTCCACGGGCTTCAACTGACCGGAGCTGAAACAGCACCGGATTTCGTCGCGGATGCATACAAGAAGACTGCTGAGTGCCTGGCTGCTAAGAACGGCAACGGTTGCTTCAAGCCTGGCTTCAAGTCTACGGTCACTTGCCCGAAATGCATTCGTTGTCTGCATTTCGAAAACCTGCTTCGCCGATGGGGTGATCACTCTACCTAAGGTGACGTGATCCAACTTCACATTTATAGTGTCCATCACTATGTCGGCGATGCAGTACCTGGGAAACCAGACACGACATCTACGGCTATATCTTCTCCACGGAGGTTGATAAATGCCATAACAACTTGAACACGTTGCAGATTTGCTAAATAGTCATGATGCCTTTGTGTTCCTTCGTCACACAATCACAGGGTTGCATGAAAAGCAGGAAGTAATATTGCAGCTGAGACGGTGTGTGTGGATGGAAAATGCTCAGCATCCAAAAAAAATTTGCCAGGGACGGCTTTCACTTCTTCATTCAGACTTTTTTTTTCAAAAGGGTGGTTTTTAGGTGGAATCATTGATGCAGACGTGAAGTCATTTGGGTGTGAGTACCTACCTCTGGCCTCTGAATTCTTTCATGGCACGTTGGTTGGTGGCATGTTGCCGAGATACCCCGATAGACTACTAAGGTCTAATGCTATACAATAAACCTTTCTTAATGGCCTTGAAGGCCACATCATGATCATAATTTTTAACCCTTCTGTTGGTTAGCTGTGAAAATCAAGATGATTCACACCGAAAAATGTGAATTCTATGCCAGAGTTCAGAATGCTTATTAGTGGAGGGTAATTTTTTGTTGTCTGTTGGCGCACCAAGTTTGTCATGCCTTGTTTGAATACCCGTCGTCCACTCAAGTGTCAATGGAATCAGACGGCAGTATCTTGCAGACTGCGAAGAGGCGAGGATCACATTGTCAAAAAGCCTGTCTCTGGGCTTTTGTGGCACCAACTATTTATTCATCTAAAATTCCACTACAAAGTTGCTGCTCCATGCCTCTAGACCCTTGGCGATAGCGACCAAACCAGTGCAATAAGCATCTCTAGAACCAATTCTCCTTCCCCCGAACCTGAATTATTAAAAGACAAATCCAGTGCGTGGCGAACGTATATAAGGCACACTGTGCGACCTGTGGTTTATGGTAACGGTCTTCTTTGCTTCCCAAATACCTCACATGAAATAAACATTACCTGTTTCTTCAGGGACTAGAAAGGTAATTGATTTCCGAAACCTCATCTGGGTAGCCAGCCAAGACTTCTGCAGCTATTATCCTATTTACCTTCTTGGTGGAGGATTTCCTTCTTCATATCAAACATGATCTTTCTACCCAAAGCCTTAAGAGGTACAAATCTACATTATGTATCTTATTAATATATCTAGGCATCCTCCCGATAAATCTAACTTCTGGTCTGGAATTAGTCAAACATCTAAGTCGCTTTCATCGCTCTGTTCAAATGTTCGTCCTAGACGATGATATGCTCCTCGATATTCCGGGCGAGTCACTTGTTAAACTCGGGACACATGCGGAGAAAAAGGGATCATACACAAATAGAGATCGAAGAGACCGAAACATGAAGGGGGAATTCTCCGTCTTTCCTGTGAAGCAATATTCCAAACCAATCACAGCCTACTCAACCACGATTTTTTTTTTCTTAATCCCCTTTTTTTATTTTATTTATTTATTTTATTTTTTATTTCTTTAACCCCCATACGTATCGTGAGAGCTTCTCTTAGAGATTAGCCCAATTGTCGCTAGACTCCTTTTTGTTCACACGCATTACAATTTAGCATTGGAATTGTTAAATTCTAGTGCCATGGGTATCTGAAAACAGTTTTTGAAAATATTGTTCAACTCGGTGGTCAATAGTATAGGGGCCTGGTCTTTGTCTCATCTTTACCGCATTCTAGTTAATACATAACGGGAACGTCGACGCGAAATGCTCTTTGTTTATCTTCCTTGACCAAGTTAAAGCGATTGTCTCGCACGATTCCATTATTCTAGAGTCGAATGATCGAACAATTCAAACATAACGAGCACGACCTGCTAGGAAATAATTTTCGCAGGGTCATGCACTTGGTGCATAGAACATATCCATCAACGCACATCCTTTTGCGGACCTAGCATTTGGAGATTCGGAGCACGAGAAGGCAACCATGATAACAAAGGATTTGGAACATGGCATCTTGACTCGGGCAAAAGTCCTCGAAGATCAATTTGTCGCTACAATAGAAACCGCGGTGGGGTTCGCTGTCGATATCAGAGAGTCGGTAAGTCTCCCAGCCCGAATCCGCCAGATATTATTTGGGAGGCCTGATTTAATTTTTATCGATTAGCTTGATGATATCAGGAACAACACGAAAAAGCTGTTTTTCTGGACCTCAACAATTATTGTCATACTGCTAGGCCTATTTATTTTAGACCAGATAGTCAAATTGCGTCGTCAGCTCACGACCCTGAACCAGTTCCAGTCGGCATTCCATCAGATGTGGCATGAGGACAGAGAGGATGAAAGAAGAGTCAGAATACAACAGAGACGTGAGAGGCTTCTCGATGAGCTGAATGGAGCGATTCCAAATCCAGGTACGATATACTAATCCCGCAATCAAGGTGAAAACACAAGCGCTGAATAACTCTCAGGAGCCGGTTTGCCATTTTCCCTAGAAGAAATCAACGCGGCACTAGATACAGCACCGCCTGTCGGGACTGTGGAGTGGCATCAGTTTGTTCGAGACGTGCAGAACATGGCATTGCAATTTCAAGCTCAACATGGACATTAAGGCTTGGAATAATAGTGGCTAGTTAACCTTCGAGTTGGCAACAGGAACATAGGCTGTGGGCAGCTTGTGACAGGGCACTTTAGATCTTTCTATTTTAATATTGTCCTTGCTGAACTATAAGTTCTAAACTTAGGTATTGAGCATAATTAATACGAATTCGCAACCATATTATTGAATAGTTCTCGAAAGATGGCCGAGATCAAAGCCTCCGAGCGCATCTCAGATAGCGTTCCGGGATTATACGAGCAAATCAGGTGTTTACAGGTACGTGGTCCAATAATATGTTTGTTAACTACCTAGGTAGGTAGGTATGTAGTCCACTATAACCGCAACTCGTAATATTCTTGCGAATCGGCATAGGAACGGAATGTTTGTCAGGTTTTCTGATGTCTAGGTACATATATATTTATATATCTTCGTGCCTATGCGCATTGTATTTGAAGTTGAGCCTATCCAGTTCTTGGGAGGTTCCGCTGAATGGAGCCCTGATAGACGACAACGCAAGGGTTGGCCAGGGCTGTTAGTGGCACTGGCCTTCCCCAGTATAAATCTCACCAGATCAGTGAGCATTTGGCGGGCCATTCTGATGCCGAACCGCTTATATTGAGATCGGCGTCAGGTGTGTAAGACCTACTACCGGTTTGGATCAGCCTTCTACATCATCGCCATCTAACACGTCCATTGTGGGGGATAAGCGTCAGCCAAAGTTGGTTGCCAAGAAAGAGGACAAACAATTAGTAGAAATATCCTTCGAAGGAAAGTGATAAATGCATATTGTAGTACGATCGTAAGTAAGCTCCGGGAGCGTCGGTATTTCCAAAGCTGCGCCACCAACCGCGACAAGGATGTCAATTATTTTCCTAGATGAATCGGAGTCGCACGAAGGCAGATGTGTAATCTATAGGGGCAGATGTCTCGTTTCCTTACTAGTAAACAACTCCACCAATGCAAGATGGCTCAAAGTCCGCTCTTCTCTTCTACTTAATGTAGACTTTTCTTCTACAGTCGTTCATTCAGTTGGGCAATCATGCCGTGATTGAACTCGCTCTTTTTCATCATGAAGTTGCTACGCTTCGTACCGTTCTTTACATTTGCTTCAGCAACAGTTATTCCACGGTCTCTTGACATATCGGCGTCTCTTTCCTTGGCGTTTTCGTATCCTACCAATGGCTCGTCTTCCTCGCCTCCAGAATGTGCTTACTGGCTGGAGGACGTGAAGCGACAAGGCATAGCTGCGTTCAACCCAAACCCAAGCCAATATCAGGTTTTTCGTAATGTGAAAGACTTCGGCGCCAAGGGAGACGGCAAGACCGACGATACCAAGGCGATCCAGAAAGCTATTAGCAGCGGAGGAAGATGCGCCCCTGGATCCGACTGTGCTTCCACGACTATCACTCCTGCCATTGTTTACTTCCCGAGTGGCACATATTTAGTATCGGACACGATCGTTGACTACTATTACACAATGACGGTCGGAAATCCGAACTGCATGCCCGTCATTAAGGCTAGCTCCAACTTCACGTCTGGTTCTGTGTATGATGCTAATCACTCTCCGCCCGAAGGAGGCAGAGGCTGGGGTGCAACCAATGTTTTCTTCCGGCAGATGAAGAATCTGATCATTGACACCACCAGTGTGTCTCCATCCGTTGAACTCTCCGGAATCCACTGGACTGTCTCTCAGGCAACCTCGCTTCAGAATATTGTATTCAAGATGTCGACTGAACCCGCTAACTTACATGCTGGTGTCTTTATTGCAGAAGGCTCAGGAGGATTTTTCTCCGACTTAATTTTCCATGGAGGCAAATACGGGTTGAATGTTGGCAATCAGTGGGTTTCGTCTAGCTGATACTTGAATTTGTAGTTAACATGAATCTCCAGGCAGTTCACGAGTCGGAACTTGTCGTTCCACAATGTGAATACGGCAATATATCAATTGTGGGACTGGAGTTGGACTTACAAAGGGATCAGCATCAACAACTGCAAGGTCGGCCTTAATATGACATCTATAGATGGGACAGGGGCGCAAACTGTCGGCGCAGTAGTTCTCATCGATAGTGAGATCAATGACACACCAATCGGGGTTGCGACTTTGCGAAATGGCTCATCGCTGCCAGATTCCGGAGGTAGTCTGATACTTGAGAATGTTGCGCTGAACAACGTCCAAATTGGCGTCCTTGGTGGAAGGAATACAACTCTGCTACGTGGATCAATGCAACCAAGTATCATAGAAGCCTGGGGACAGGGACACAGCTATCACACGGAAGAACGCGAGAAGACTGTTTTCCAGGGAAGCATCAAGGCGAACCACCGACCAGAGCCACTTACAGTGGGTTCTCACTTTTATGATCGTTCGAAGCCAAATTACCAAGGCCTGCCCGCTTCCCAATTCATCAGCATCCGCTCTGTAGGTGCTAAAGGTGATGGTAAGACCGACGATACCGAGGTCATTAATAGAGCGCTACTTCTAGCAGCCGCTTCCGGAAAAGTCGTCTTTTTTGATTCTGGATACTATATGGTGACCTACACGATACATATTCCACCCGGTTCCAGAATAGTTGGCGAAGCGCTCCCAGTTATTATGTCCAGTGGTGATTACTTCGTCGACATGAATTCCCCGAAGCCCGTCGTGCAAATCGGCCTTCCAGGCGAGGCAGGCAACATAGAATGGTCTGATATGATAGTCAGCACTCAAGGGTCTCAGCCGGGTGCCATCCTCGTTGAATACAACCTCGCATCTTCTCCAGGACTACCTCCCAGTGGCATGTGGGAAGTGCATACACGTATCGGCGGATTTGCCGGCTCCAGGTTGACGGTCGCCGAGTGCAAAAAAACACCGGACGCTGAAATTTCAGAAGAGAATGTTGACGAGCAGTGTATAGGTGCATTTATGAGCATGCGCATCACAAAGTCGGCCTCGAACCTATACGTGGAAAACTGCTGGTTTTGGGTGGCTGATCATGACATCGAGGACCCAGACCTGACCCAGATCACCATCTATGCCGGACGCGGCCTGCTCATCGAGAGTACAGTTGGTGGCATTTGGCTTTACGGAACTGGTGTCGAGCATCATGCGCTCTATGGTTATCATCTTGTCGGTACTCGGGATGTCGTGATGGGTCAGATCCAAACTGAAACGGCCTATTATCAACCTAACCCTGGCGCGACGATTCCATTTCCCCCCGTAGCTGAACTTCATGACCCAGTTTTTTCGCGAGGAGACCATGGCCTGGGCCTGAGCGTGGTTGATAGCAAGAACATTCTTGTCTACGGGGCAGGTTTGTATAGCTTTTTCGACAACTACGATGTTCAGTGCTCTCAGATCAACAGCATGGTAGATTGCCAGTCATCCATTTTCAGCGTTCAAGACAGCGATGTGTCTATATATAGTCTAGGCACTATCGGGACAACGTACATGGTCACAGCCGGCGAAGTTCTCTTCGCGGAGGCCGTGGATAATCTGAATGGCTTTGTTGATACCATCGCCTTGTTTAGGGGTTATCTCTAGTGCACAAGACGGAGGTCAACTACTACACACGATAAGATTTCAAATAAAATCAACATATCGTACGCCGATAAATGTAGCTATATTAGTACTTAACATTCATATCAGATGGTTGTATATTAAATCATATCGGAATTCGCGAAGTCATGATGTATGTGATAATTATGTAATAGTTCGGAAGGTCAACTCTCTGTTGACTTGACCTGCGTACGAGTTTCACCATCACCGGATACTGTTTAGTCCAGCTACGCCTGTTGTCAAAGTTGCAGCTTTCGAGATACCTTTTCGAGAAGCTCTTGCGATTGTATTGGCCTAATCCACCTCCTGTGTCATACTTGAAACATATAGCCTGCCAGCCTGCCGAGGCATCTCTACAGACAAACAGCCCCAATTTCTCGGTACTGTTTCCCGAACAGAACATGGGGGCTGCAACACCGTCGTAGATCTTTTAAACGCTCTGGTAAATGATGGGCCGTGTCTAGTAGAAGGTTGTCAAGGTTGTCAAATCTCTCCACTGCCCTGCCCCCGTACCATGGCGACGGGAGATCGGGATCCAAGACGATCGTCCGGGTGCCCCGCAATCTTCTCGCGGTCGATCCCCGACCTTCTGATCGGCGTAGGGTATAATATCATGTCACATGTGACGGAAAATTAACCGCGGAATATAGGCTTCGTAGTACCTTAAAAGTAACCTGACCTTCGAGTACAATCGCAGACCTGACCTGAAAGAGAACCCAAGCTAATAGACTAACGAAGAGAGATTGATGAAGCCCACGTTTACGGAATAAACTGTTTCAGATACAAGATTCTGGAGCTCTCGGAGAACTTCAGGGGTTTGTTTGAACCCCTGTCGCAGCATGTGCTGCTGCGCCTCGAGAGCCTCAGCGCTGTATCCACACCGCCGCATACGGCAGTTGAAGTCTATGTCTACGAGGAAGACACTGCATAGGTTCGAGTATTCGAAACGACGTCAGTGTCCCTCGCCGCTAACTACCGAAGCAAGAAACAACGACCTCAGCTTAGCCACCTCCTAAGGTGTGGCTTGTTCAGAGATGCGATTGGTTGCGCAGATGTCGTTTCTGTTTTGTCGCTCGTCTCGGAAACATCAGACGAATCTTGAAAGACCGAGTTCTATCGACGCGAACACTGTGGTATGCTTACGTCGATTAAGCCTTGGGAGTCTGGGTCGATATTTCTTCTATTTCACTAGTCTTGCAAAGGCTTCTGAAGCTGGGTATATAAGACATGGCGCGGGCAGCACAAGTAGCATGGCTATTCGTTCCCATCACCAACACCAACACACTAATTGGGATCTTCTCTAATCGTTGAAATCTTCCAAACTCATTCATATTTTCTTTCTTGTCCCGAGGACCGCCCTGGTGGCATTAGCGCGTATAATACCTAGTTCCTTGATCACCCTTTTCCTCACACCTCAGCATATATTTCATAACTACAACGATGCGCTATTCGTTTGTCATCGCTACCTCTAGCCTCCTTGCTGGTGTTCAGGGCCATGGCCTTGTTACTTCCATTCAGGGGGCAAATGGCGTCACGATGCCTGGCCTTAGCGGTAAGCTTACTTCTTCCATGTGATTAACCTTTCGTCTGAAAAACTCAAATGCTAACTTAGCACCCTCGCAGTCGCTGATGGCACTCCCCGTGACTGCTCTAGCAACAGGTGTGGCTCTCAGGCAGACACGGCCATCATCCGAGACCGCGAGCTGGGCACCGACGAGGCTAGCGCCTTGGGTCGAACTCAAGGAAACGGCCCCATCGACGCCGCCACTATGATACAAAACTTCATGGGAGCTGCCACTGCTCCTACCAACAACGGTACCGCTGACTCAGTCGGCGTTGAGGACGATGTTAGCGGTCTTAAAAAGGCCCAAGATAAGAAGCGCAGCAAGTTCACCGTCCGGGGACTCAAGGATTTCCTTTCCGGCCTTACCGGCGGCGGTGACAATGCTGGCGAGAAGACCGAAACTGCGGCCGAGACCAACGTGGCTGCCACCGCTGGCAGTGGTGCGACTTCGGGCCTCCCGACTTGTGCCGACGATGGGTCCATCACTATGACCTTCCGCCAGATCAACCAGGACGGTGCTGGCCCACTGGAAGCTGCGGTCGACGGCACGTCCGGCGGCACGGACCCGGACGCCTTCCAGACCGCTGAGGTCACGCAGGATGTTCCTGGAGTGGGTTTCGGGGGTTTGTCGCTCGCGACCAACACCGACTTCCCTGTGACGGTGGCGATGCCGGCTGGTATGACCTGTGATGCTACCGTTGCTGGTGTCGACAATGTCTGCGTGGTCCGCGTCCGCAACAGCGCAGCTGCCGGTCCCTTCGGTGGTTCGGCCGCCTTCACCATGTCGGCCGCCGCTCAGAAGCGGGCCCTTGCTTACCGCATGAAGAAGCGCGCTGAGCAGAACGGCAGCCAGCACCGCCGCCATAAATAGGCGCTCTTCTGATTGCTAGACCGCAATTATTGCAAGGTGGAAGACTGGAGCATGGGATCCGGGCGTGAGGAAGCGTCAATGATTTTGTAAATCTTGTCATTATTCTTCTTCTTCCGCTGTAATATTGTTAGGTACGGGATTCTGGTGATCCCCTACGGACCCAGCATGGTACATGGGTAGATGAATGAGTGGCGCTTTATAACCCTGGAGTCAAATTGAGATTTAGTTTTAGAAGTACTTCCATATACTTAGGGTTTGGCAATCTCTCATGTCTTCGACCCAAAATCGTAACCGTTGGTAACAAGTCGCATTGCCTCACAGGGCTGCTAGGGGGTGACACGTTCGGCATTGATTCCCTGATAAGGAAAAAAGACATCCAATTGTTAAACAATTGCTAGGTACCTACTTTAGTCACAGCGGATGTACGAGGGTGTACCTAGCTTGTACTTGGTGCCATTCTCATAAGATCGTGGACAGAGAATGGTGCGCCGAAGAATGATGATACTGCCCCTGACCTCACGAGATTTTTGTCTTGTATCTGTTCATTTACTGTAAAATATGGGGCGCGACCGCGATGCTTCGTTTAAAAAAGGGGGTCTGGTAACGCGCTGGTACGTCTGTGGTCTGTGATCTTCAAGGGTCCCGGCGCGAATCTAGTCTTCCATATATCAACAATGGAAGCGCGTCGAATCCTTTCAATGTGGACCATATATTATCTAATGATAACTACCTACTCTAATGAGCTATATTTTAGTGCTACTACTATACAGACTCCGAAATCATACACACAATGTCTACCTCTTCTGTCTCCGTACGCAGACCCTTGATACGTTCTAGAAAGTATAAGTCACCATTCTGACCTGAATGAATAGAACGAGAGAGCTGCACTACAAGATGCCAGCACCCGAGCGAACAGATTACCCAGTCTCCCATGCCCTGGAGAAAAGCCGGAGAGCAGAGTCCCTGACTTCGTGGACGGGGAACTAAGGGATTTGCGGGTAGCTGAACAGGAGTTGCGCGACATCTACGATGAATCGGCCGCCGAGACCCTTCAAATGGCTAGGCGTGATGGAGAACGCGCTTTGATGATAAATAATGCTTCACAAGACCCAGGTGCTACTACTTCGTCCCATCATATAGTTGCTATGCAAGCCGCTAACCTGCCTTTTATCGCAGCAGCCAAGCGGACTGCCCGCAACGCAGCAACATCTAGCAGGAGGCGCAAGTCGGGGTCTTCCTCTCTAGAGGAGGACATAGCCGCATACAAGCAGAATCTGGACCATATCAGCACAGATGGTATGGGCATCAACCTTACGTGCAACCAGGTGCGCTCCCGGATCAACAAGCTCCTGGACAACGGCATTATGAAGAAGGGCGAGTTCTGCAAGGCCATTGGAAGCAGCAATAACGCTGTCAACACCTTTCTCGCGAAAAGCACCGCCATGGCTGGCGCCGGTAGCGATGTCTACGTCAACGCCTGCCGGGCTGAAGATGCCAGACGTCAAGAAGAGACAGAAAACTGAGGCTGCTGCTGCTGCCACCGGCGGCGGTACCGCTGTGTCTGCACCTCCGAGCACCGCCAGCGGTCCTAAGAAGGCGGTGGCGGCACCAGTTACACCTGGTCTCTCTCCAACTGATATCAGCTCGATCACTCTGCCCGGGGAGGAATCGGATTCAGTCCTCGTGTACGACACCTGCGACGAGATCCGCAGGAAAATCAATGCGCACCTGCAGACCCCGGGCTTGACCTAGGCGCAGTTCTGCCGCGATCTCTACGCCCAGCTACACCGGCCGACCTGCAAGTCGTTCCAGTCGAAAATGCTCAACGACTTCCGCGGCAAGAAGGGCCCTCTCGCTGGGTGCACCAGCTCCATCTTCTACGCTACCTATGTCTACTTCGAGAAGAAGCGGATCGCGGAGGGCAAGCCCAAGAGCCAGCATCGCATCAAAATGGAAGAGATATGGGCCAAACACGGCGGTTTCGAACGCGAATCGGATGGAAGAAATGGGTAAGTGGTATAACTTATATTATTTTTCTCCATCTTATCAGCTAAGTTAAGGGCTGTTGACTTTCGGGGGCTGCTACTGATGTGAAACAGATACTGGCTTCGTCCTGGCGAGACCATCCATATAAGCAAATACGGCGAGCTCTCTATAAATTGAAACATCATTCGATTGTTTAATGAAGGATTATACCGATGCTATATAGTCTTTGATTGGAGTATCGTCTGGGCAACGATCCTAGACTAGCTTGGTAGCAGCACTAATAATGCGCGCCTACAGCTTTCTCAGAGCAACTGTAATTACATGTTAGTGGTTTATTGGTACGAAACTTTTATATCGGATCGTCATATGTTGAATTATCTTACGCGGATCATCTTCTCCCTTGTGCTTTCGTACATTCATAATTCTGCACAATTCAGACTCCGACCTCAGTACAGACGAAAATCCTTTCCCCATTGATACGCCCTTGCCAGAAAAGAGACCGACATCTTGAAACTCATTCAGTACGCTACCTGCGAATTCAACCCGTCTAACTCTCTGGCAAAGTTCCTGTGCTGGGAGATCTGGTACCAGAATTTCTCCAAGAATCCGGCCCCCTCCTTCGCGATGGCGACAGCGTGACTTAAACTCTCAGGTGAGATATTCGCCATCGTCACAACACCATACGACTCCACGGCTTGATTGTTCGTTGATACCTGGATCCCGGGCAGAGCGAAAGCGAGCTTAAACAATTCAATGGCCTCCCCTGTACCACCGATAGCTTTCAGATGCCCAAAGGCTTCGCGGCACCAGTGAAGTGCACGCCCACTCTTGGAAAGTGTTTTGATAGACTCAGCGCCTCCTGGGACAAATATCGCATCAAACATAGTAGAACGCATACCTTCGAGGTGGTGGTCGGGTTGGACGCCATTACCCAGATTCTTGTCCACTCCAGCGGGGAAGACTTCGGATCGGCGAGGCCCAATGGTAAAAGGCAACGCGCTAGAGGCCTTGAGTGCAGACTTGACTCCATCATATACCGCATTGTCGAAGCCGTCGGCGATGATGATGGCTACTCGTCGGCTCGCAATAGTGGGCTTGCTGGGCGTGAACTCGGTTTGACTGAGTTTGCTTGCCCTTTTGCCATGGTTCTGTCTAGTCGACGTCCCAGGCTTTGGACCACCGACCATATCAGCAATGGCCTGCGCAAGTCCCATGTCAATGTCGGCAAGCCGCTGCGTCATCCGCTCGTACACGAGTGGATCGTCGCAGTGATCTAGCTCAAACGCGAAAGCAGATACTAGGTGAGACTTCTCAGGCTCCGACAGACTATTGTAGAACAGCTGCGCTTGATTGAAATGCTCCTTAAATTTAGCGCTCTTGGCTCGAGCTTTGATGCCATTGACACGGTGAGGCGGGTCAAGATATGCGCCCTCCGCCGCTGTTGGTGGCTGCCGCACCTCGAATCGGTTTGGCCAATAATTGACAGTTCCCTTGGTAATGGTATGTCGACCCTGGCCGTCACGGTTAAAATTCATTACAGGGCATACTGGCTTGTTGATGGGAAGCTCTTGCCAGTTGGCACCGAGACGGGATAGCTGGGTATCAAAGTAACTAAAGCTGCGTCCTTGAAGCAAAGGGTCGTCCGAATGACCGATTCCAGGAATCATGTGGGCCGTACAGAAGGCGACCTGTTCAGTCTGAGGGAAGTATTCATCCACATTTCGGTTGAGCTCCAGCTCGCCAATGTAACGGACAGGTACGAGGTCCTCCGGCCAGACCTTGGTGGCGTCTAGGATATCAAACTCGAAGTCATGTTCTTGGCCTCCAGGGATTGTTTGAATGCCAAACTTCCACTTGGGGTACGCACCATTCTCTATGGCCTCGTACAAGTCCTTTCGATGAAAGTCGGGGTCCTGTCCGGCTATCTTTAGTGCCTCGTCCCAGACGAACGAATGAACACCGAGCTCCGGTGTGAAGTGGAACTTGACGAAATGGCGCTCGCCCTTCTTGTTGATTAGAGTGAATGTGTTGACACCAAAGCCCTGCATCATGCGATAAGAACGGGGGATGGCTCGATCAGACATAGCCCACATAAACATGTGGGTGGCCTCAGTGTGCATGTACATAAAATCCCAAAAGTTATTGTGTGCTGTCTGCGCCTGCGGTACTTCGTTGTGAGGCTCGGGCTTCACTGCGTGGATGACGTCGGGGAACTTGATCGCGTCCTGGATGAAGAAGACGGGTATGTTGTTCCCAACAATATCCCAGTTGCCCTCTTGGGTGTAGAATTTGACAGCGAACCCGCGTACGTCGCGAACTGTGTCGGCACTGCCGCGAGATCCTTGGACTGTAGAGAATCGAACAAATACGGGCGTCTCACGGGAGATATCTGTGAGAACTGGCGCGACAGTTAAGTCTTCAATGCTCTCAAAAAGGCGAAAATTACCAAACGCGCCAGCTCCGCGAGCATGGACGACACGCTCGGGTATACGTTCATGGTCGAAGCGAAAAATCTAATTATGCGGTTTAGACACGTATTCGGATGCTTCAGAGGAATGGAAACCAACAAACCTTTTCTCTTGCGAAGGAGTCTTCAAGTAGCATTGGCCCAATTTCATCATCGTTGGCAACCCGAAGCCAATCATCAGTGTTTCCCAGCTTGGCACCCCAGTCAGAGGTGAGGCGGTCATCCTTAGAGACGGACTGGCTGTGTTCATCGAGCTGGGCGATCTTGCGTCCTTTCTCTCCGCTAACCATGTTTTTCACCTTGTTGACTGCCCCAGGGACAATGTTAGATGTCATCGTGTGGCTGGATCAACTTGATGAACAACGGCGAGTGAAGATATAAGTGTAGGTCGACGTAGGGAATCGACTCGTTGGAATTCAACGACGCGAGATGATTTATTGGATCTGTACCTACTTAGTTCGGCGATTGTACTTCACCAAATAATTTACACGATATTGTACCTTAGGTATAATCCGATGTCCAGACAACGCGTGACTGACGTCATCCTTTGTCTCAGTTGCGGCTGCAAACACCTTAAAATTACTTTATAAACGCCCTTCATAGGTTGGATACGATTATGTGATGCTCTCGCAGTTACACGATTTTGTAGTGTTGATGTAATGCCCGGAGCTTTCCTCCGGCTATAGGCGTGGTACCGGTGGAAGAGCTCCAACCAATCAGTGAAGTTTTATTAGAAAACAAACTACATACCTACTACATGTAAAGTAGTAAGGAAAGCTCAACTTCAGTCTCGTCTGCGTGTGGACAATCCGTCCCCGGGGGGATGAGTTGAACCTATTTTTTTCATCCCGTATGTTCAGAGCATTTCCTCGCTTCGCATGCATAGAGAAAAAGATGACCTGGTACAACACCATATTCTATGCAGGTAATCATTTTGCACCGACCTTCTTATAATTAAAGAGCACAATCCATTTTGACATGAATTATCACGTTTAAACATGTACTAAATTAAAGTATGTAGAATAGGTTAGTGTGACGAACCTCCCTGTGTGTTCCTAGTCAGCTGACTTCACAGGTGAGTACGTACTGGGTTTTTCTTGTTTTGAAGGTAACAGTGGATTGAGGTTGGTTCAAGAGATTCACTATGTCTTGTTCGTTAGAGAGATTTCAAGGTACTCTCACTATAGTATCAAAGAGTGACTGTAGTCTTAGATTGATAGCTAACGAACTAGAATGAATGACTAGATACATATGGAACCTTGATCTACTTATACCCGTTCTTCTCTTCCTACTATCAAGTGAATCATTGAATCATTGATCTCCCATCCATGATTCAATGATCCATCCAATCATGGAACCATGAATTTCCCATCCATGATTCAATGATCCATTAGATCCTCAGACGGCGTTCTTTCCCAATCAAGCGCCCAACGGCGCTTTTCTGGTCACGTGATCCACACGTGACACAAGGAAGAAAAGGAGGTTCGTAACAGTTAGTCGTAATATTGATATCGTATATCTTTTCTGAGGCAAGAGCAATTTTAGCTTTCTTTTGACTTGTTGATATCTTCCAAGAGAGATGGGGAGGACTACTTTGGCATGACGAGATAGCTTTGTGGAGAGATAGTTTGACCTATGGTGTTGACCAATGGAGATCCTTCAGGAATTCACAACAGGCTCACAAGACTCAGTTGGCCAGATAAAGGAAGGGAAAACTCATTATGGATTATAACAGAGATAATGACTCGACACTCATGTGGAGTAGGAAATAATCTCGTACTTTATTGGGGTGCCATCGAAATCTTTGATATTGTAACTATTTCTATATTACTCAAAGAAGCATGTGGTATTAACAAGTGACCTTGGATGCTACTTGCCAGACTCACAGCTAATTTACCATACTCCCAGTTTTAGATGTTGATAGTTCTAAGGGTAAAGTAAAATAGCCAGGGCAAAATCGTTTATTAAAAAAGGGGCTATATTCTAACGGTGAGGGTCTAATATAATTTGAACTACATCTAATATTACTTATGCTATTGTATTATAAACAAAAATCATCGTATTCATACTTAGAGGCAACACACCGTTCCTTCTGTCTGGTCTAAGATAGTTGCTAGGTAGCACCAGGCTTTTGAGAAGCTCAATAGTGTTTATCTGGAATCTTATGTATGCATCACATGTAAAAGTACTCCATAGATATTCTCTATACAACCATACAGATTATTCAATCGATAAAGACTCACATGCATGCCCCAGAATAATTGTCTTCATGCATTGATATCTCTCCCATGAGTGTAGAATGGAGTTGAGTTCCTCCAATAATCAGTAGGTGGTACAGACAAACTGTTCGATATGGTGGTAGGAGCCGCACTTACGTGGCAGGATGATATCAATGTAGTATATCTCAAGGCAACACTCAGCACAAAGCCTTCCGTTGAGAGCAGCCTTTTAGGGATGCAAATCATTCGCGGACTTTCTTGGCAGGGATTCGAAAGGACTGGGGGGTGTGCATAAATTGCTCTTGTGAGACTTGCCGCGTGGCATACTAACCTAAGTCGTCTCTCTATTTCCGACCTACCTCCGACTTTGGGGTACTTCATTGGCTGATTATATTCTACTAAATAAAGGCAACGACAATTGGTTCGTGGAACTATACGATCTAGAACCGATATAATTCAGGACGCAGCCTATTATCGAGTTCAGACGTTGGGGTAGTTGTTCGTAGAAGACGGCAGTTCCATGTTTCATAATACATATCACTTAGATTGTTTTCTCAGCCGGAACATACTTGATTTTTCGATTCGGTACTCTTTTCCAATGCCGGGATTAACTGATGAAGGTCCAACCTTGTGCAACTTAGAGACTCGAAGGGGGTATTGGTGGATTCTCATGTTTGAGCCCGACAATGTTAACTCTAAACAAACGGAATAACTTGCACCATTTATCTTTCAAATTGCAACGCCGATACCCTTTGTTAAGTTGTATTCAGCGAATAGGCAATACGGCACTATGTGGCCTAGAAGCAGGTATCTTGTTCTGATTGTCTAGGTAATGACAACAATAATTATGATTTCAAGCCAAGAGGGGAAATTCATGCCTTCATCTCTGTACTAAAAGGGCGTCTTTAATAAACTACATTTTCAGTGTCTATAGAGTGTATGTTTGTCGTATCGCTTGTGGTAGAGAAACTCTATATCACGCTTAACTCAAAACACATCCAGATTGATTAGATCTTAAGGCCATGTGACCAGTCTATTAGATCGATATATATCCAGAATGTACAAGTTCTGAAGTAAATGTATGATCAAAACTCTTGGCATCATGACCGGACGTCGACAACCGCTAGCCGTATCTGGGGGGGGGCCCGGACAATTTGAATTGTAAGACACAAGAAAAGTTTCTCCACCGGTGAGCTTCCAATCAGGCGCAAATCCTTTCCTTCCCGAGGAATATTCTACTTGGGGTATAACGCACCAATCTCCCTTGCATCGTGGCACCAGCGGGACCAGATCGAGGCAAAAATGGAGTCCGGCAATCACGCCCCAAGAATTGCTAGGACCCTGATCACTTGATGAGGGTTGAGTTTCGATATTGCGCAGCTAGGCGCTTCGATTGGGACCGTGATGCTATAGATGAGGCACAGATTTGGCATAGCATGTCGACTCCACGTCGTCACCCCTGATAGAAGTGGTTTCTGTTAAACGAAAACTGGAGATCACTCCGCAAACACACTGCCTTGCCTCACCAGGAAAGCTGGGGTATGCTTCAGGGGTAACATCGTCGACGACAACCCATGGTTGAACGATAAAATCGTCTTTCCAACAGGGTACCAGACTCCCCAGGGAAGAGGATTTGTCGTGATTGGCGGCCCGTAGAGATAGAAACAAAAATGATTATATATATCAAGATGAAGTCCCTCCTTGATGACATGTTTTCCCTTCATAACCATCACTGCTTCCTTGCTCATCAGACCTCCGTCCTCTAGGTCCTAACAGCACTTGATCGCCGGACTTCTTTCTCTAAACTACTCTAAATACTTTACTTTCCTAACATTTACGATGCAGTACGCTCTCGTCCTCGGGTCAACCCTGTTTCTCGGCGTCTTCGCCACACCTAAGCCTATGATCACTGCGGCCCCCAAGAACCTAGCCGCCCGTGCTAGTATCCCGGCCTCCTCCGGTAGCTCAACCTTTGCTGATGTCTATACTATCGCCGCGGGCAAGTCCTTCGATGGCGGCTATGTTGCGTACGACCGCGGTGTAAAATGTACCGGCCAGGCAGAGGGCGGTGATTCCGACGCTGTCTTCCAGATCGAGGAAGGCGGCAAGCTCTCCAATGTCATCATCGGACCTAACCAGATCGAGGGCGTCCACTGCCAGGGGGCCTGCACTCTGGAGAATGTCTGGTGGAGCGCTGTCTGCGAGGACGCCTTTACCGTTAAGAAGCAGGCTGCCGGTTCTACCACCTACATCAAGGGCGGCGGCGCCTATGGTGCTGAAGACAAGGTGATCCAGCACAACGGTGGCGGCACAATCAACATAAGTGGTTTCACGGTGGAGGACTTCGGCAAGCTGTACCGAAGCTGTGGGAACTGCGGTACGCAGTATGAACGCCATGTTATCATCGACAGCATCACTGCTACCGACGGTAGCGCTCTAGTTGGTAAGACTCATTTCTATAATAGTATTACCTTACCTTGGCGTGTGGCTAACTTGAAAAGGTATCAACTCTAATTATGGCGACACTGCTACCTTGACCAACATCGTCGCCAACGATGTTAAGGACGTTTGCGTTGAGTACGAGGGTAACGATAGCGGTGATGAGCCCGAGAAGATTAGCTCGGGCCCCTCTGATGCCTGTCTTTACTCTGACAGTGATATCACTACCTCTTAAGCTGTTGTCCCTTGACTTTGGGATTAAGGCTCGCCCCGGGATGGCGACATTGACGAGATCTATGGAGACACTTTTTATTTCCTGAACATTTTTAATCTGATCACGTATATATCGATTCAATTGAAGCTGTGTTTGCTATTAGTCCCTCTTTCCTCATCAATATTTTGATTTAGTACACCTCGTGCCTATTGGCATCTGACAATTCCAACTCCGTGTTTTTGAATCCCGGTAATTATCTTAGATGGATAGGCAATATATTATTTTGCCCCTATTTTCCTGGCACAAGGACCATAATATGTGTCGTGTTATGTTGCTGGCGATTTCAGTACTACAATAAGGGAACTGTCATGTTTGAATATACTTAGTTGAATTCTAAATTATATTATAACCAAGGCCCGAGCCATTGGTTGTTAGCAAGAGGGTTACAATGGACTCAGATAATTCTATTTTCTAAACCTCGAGGATGTTTTTCGCGCCGAATCACCTCAACCTCAACACAAATGCGATCATATAAATAATGAGGATTGTGCATACTAATTATAAGCCTTAACACAATCAATCACCACGACAGTATAGGATGAAAAAAAAAAAGTCATTTGAAAGGGTAGCCCGAATTTGTATATTCGGCCTGGGTATTATTAACCCCACCACTGCCATCTATGTACTATGTACTTCCTTTGGTAGCATTAACATACCATACAGCATATAGGGAAATGAAAGAAATTCAATTCTAGATATCTCTAGTTCCCCAAGTAGCAGGCTACTGGACAAAGAGTCGAGACCTGTGATATGAAGGTAGCAATGACTCGACTACTCATTGCCATCCAGGCCGTTCTCAGATATGAGTTTTTAACCAACAATGTCTTCCTCCTGTTTGCTGGTGGCCTCGCCACTCTTCTCACTCATAGCCTTCTCGACTTCATGATGGTGAGCAGCATGAATAGCACCCCGTGCGGCTGTTTCGATGAGTCCGTACTTGAGGGCTTCCTGTTCGACCTCCTCGTCAGAGAGCAGTGGCAACTCCTTCGCGGCGCGGACATAAGATTTATTTTCAACAAAACCCTTAGCAAAGATGATGTCGATCTCCTCCAGTGATCGGCGGGCCGTCTCAGGGTAGAAGAACCAGATGATCGGGAGAAAGGAGGCGTTGACCACGGCAAAGAACAGATACGTTCCCCAGCCGATGTTCGCGATCATGATAGGCGTTACCATAACTATTAGGAAGTTGAATAGCCAGTTGGTACACGTGGACACTGCGTTGGCCTTTGCTCGTGTCTTAATTGGGTTTATCTCAGCTGGATACAACCACGGAAGTGGAAGCCAGGTTGCTCCGAACGATGCGATATAGGTGAAGAGACCGACAGCAGCACCCTTAGCTGCAGTTGAACTGCCCGGGATCAGGCAAGAAAATGTGATAACCATGGACAAGCATTGACCGATAGTACCATATAGGAACAATTTACGCCGGCCAACGCGCTCGATGATGAACCATGAGGTCGTCGCAAATATCGAGTATACTATCATGTTGATACCGCCCATAAGCAACGCTAAATGATGGTCTCCCGGCGTAATAGACGTTTCAAATAAGATAGGAAAGTAATAGATGCAGGCATTGCACCCACCCACCTATAAACCCTCGTTAGCTAAACCAGGAACAAAAATTGCATGTTTGGATCCAAGAGAAGCACTTACCTGTTGCATAAGCTGACTGCTAGCTCCCAGAAGCATGCGACGGAAATGCTGGGTTTTGCCTCCAGTAAAAAGGGCCTTCATTGGAGTGCTCTTGCCACTGAAGCCTGAGGCGCGGATGGAGTCAAGAATCACATCGCGTTCCATCTGAGTCTCCTGGCTGTCAATCTCGTAGCCTCGGAGGCCGGAAATGACTTTGTTGGCATCTTCGTAGCGCTCCTGGGTAAGAAGCCAACGGGGTGATTCAGGGAGGAAAACCATGGATATGCAGACGACAAAGCCGAAGATAATCTGGAAAGCAATCGGAAATCTCCAGGCAAGATCTTCAGATCCATACGAGGCGCCGTAGTCAATCCAATAAGCGATCAAAGTACCGAAAGCGATGACACCACCTTCAATGCATATCAGGAGACCTCGGTTAGAGGTTTTGCTGCACTCGGCTGGAAAGAGAGGTTTTAGCGAGTCTCATTTGCATAAGAGAGTTAAAGGAGCCTACCTTGATATGTGGGAATGGTTGATGTATTGATTCCATTCCCTACGCCAGTAACCACACGTCCAATGATGAATTGTGCTAGCGGCTGGTGGCCTCTAAACGATGTGACTTGAATAACGGCGCCGATTATCATGATAACGCCACCAAGTATCATGGCTTTCCGTCTACCTAGGAGGTCACCAACTCCGAGAATGAACATTGCACCCATCAAGCAGCCGATTTCGTATATAGCAGTGACTAAGCCCTGCATGGTCGCATTATCCCTCGTTTCTTCGAAGACATTGGCGAAGGGCACCGAGTCAATAATTCCACTCATCACACCTTGGTCGTAGCCGAAGAGCAGGAAGCCTGTTGTCGCAACCGCTGAGACCATAAGGGAGAGCGGTCGCCCGCTCATCCCCATAAAGGTTGGAGGAGCCATCTTGGAAAGAGGGCTGAATTGTTGCTGACGGATTCACCCTGTTGAAAACGCCGAAGCCGAAATACCGCAGAAGTCAAAACAGCTATAAAGGGTGAAAGGAAGACAAAGCCCAACGAGCTGACAGGGTGGCAGGAGGACGAATAAGCTGGAACAAAAATCCGAAAGACTAGATTCGGGTCTAAACGACAGGTTGGGAGAACGCGCACTTTAAGTGTCTTTGTCTTACACGACATGTGGGACTCTTCTCGAGAATGCTGATCTACGACGCACATCCTACCTATTTCCAGATGAAAATTTGTCTCGCAGATTGGAAACTAGGATTTGGGAGAGGTGTACATGCATCTGCAGTGTACCCGCATCACGACAGCACGAGTCATTGCGAAGTCGGGGTCCGGGGCAGGGAATCTGGAGATAGCCGACCCCCCTCGTTCGCCCAAAAAGAATGGGTCGTGGGGAAGATCATGGCCATCTTCTACCACGTTGCCGAAGTTCATGGTTGAAGATGGGGTCAGATGAGGTCATTCAAACGAGCCCTGGGCGCGGCCCCCCAGGCATAAGCACACGAGATGCACAAATCGAGGCGGCGGCCCCGCTTGTATGATACTGCACAGAGAATAGCGGAAATATAAGAGGTTGTCGTGTGCAGTAGCGCAGCGGAAATGGCTTGCCCAGCTTGGCCCGGCTAATGCACCAAGATAATGTTGGTGGGGAATTATCAGGCACCTTTAATGTCCGGTTTCTCGCGGCAATACTCTGCCGGGGGGATAACCCAACTGCAATGGCAGACTAGGTAAGGCGAGTTGATCATTAGACGGATTAAGTAAAACGACCTAGTTTTCAAATGGCGTGCGAGTTTAGTGTAAACATAAAAGATGTACGAAAGATTTACGGACGTAAAGTATAGTATAGATTGTGTCCTGTTATCTAATTACACTCAGATTTTGGAAAAGAGACTTAGAAAAACTCTAGTCAAGTCTGATTGAAACTAGTCAGGTCAGTTTCGTATATACATACTGACTGGCATGGAGTACCCAGTAAAAGTTCCTGTATCTAACCATGTAAATATGCAACATATTAAGTTTATTCTGGATGATTCTTGGTGTGTATGTTTAATTGGCCGTCTGAACTTGGTTTGTAGATGATGTACTTTACGATTTAAGAGCACCAGACTGACATGTAACCCTACATGCTAGCAAGCGGCGTATAGAAATTAGTTAACAGAGCCGTTTGACATGTTATGAACTTTTGTAATCTATCCATGTGGAGGTCGGGCCTTGACTATGTACTGCCTTACTTAGGCGTATAATACTTTAAATAAATGTAAGAGCCGACCGGCAGTCAATTCACACTAAGCAGATAAACAAAGACGCCGAGATGGGAACTAACACTGCACTTCTAACCAATAGTTGTATTCAATTCCTTACCTAGGACTGCTGCGGGCTCATTTTGCGGGGAGGCTATAACTTTACGGTGGATATGCTGTAAGACAGTCTCTGTTTGGCTGCAAATATTGCATTCTCAAACCTCTGCCCCTCATTTTCAGTCCCTTATTCCCCTCCCCCAATTCCCCAAACTCCACTAATATGTGAAATCCACCTCCACCTCGGTTCTCCCTCGGTGACTTTACTCCGCATCACACCATCACCTACCAGTGACCGACTAACTATGGTAGATGTTGAACAGTCAGATTACACGTGATTCAACTGTCCTAGTTGGGAGATTTCGGAATTAAGTTGAGACTGTTCAATCGCAATCTGATAGAGTACCTCAGCTATGTGTGCGGATATACGTACCTAGGCACGAGTTTTAAACCACCTTCAATGAGATTGATACTGCTATATTGGGTTTGATTCTGTTATGTAGTGTAAATGAGTTGGTAGTACGGGTGCAGGGATCGTACATCCGCAACACAAGCATCCGCTACTTAGGTCGCCGTCACTAATTTAACTGTACAGGTTGTGCCAGGGCATCAGCAGCAAGGCAGATCCTACCTCCATGAGAGAGCCTCTCTCAAAAACCCTTGGTAACCGTCCGGTCAAATGGACCAGCTCGAGTGAAACCTTGATAAGCGCAGTCAGATGGTTGCAACGCAAGTTCCGTATGGCAACAGCTCCTAGTATAACCTTTGATGTCTATCGGTAACCCCCATCAAAGCCTCCTAATCTAGTCTTCTGTTTTGGAAGACGCATCTGCAGGATTCGGCAGTGGAGAAGCTATAGTCTTCACAGTAGTGATAGATAGGTATCGTGTCCCGACCAATAACACGCCGTTAGGCCGGGGTCTAGGATAACCGAAAGCTTTGTGGCATGCCAAGAGAGACTAATCGGCTAGCTCTGGCGGCTCTGTTGTCGGCATACCACCTCAGCCGCGGATCCTGCAACGTACCGTCATAAGCATGCGCTAACGGTGAGCCAGCTTATCTGAGCCATTTTGCTTACTGAATAAATGCGCATCAAACTCGGAGTCTCTTATGAGGGCAAAGATGAGCTTGAGGGGAAACTAGAAGTAAATATACAAAAAAAAGAAACTAAATATAGAGATAGTGTGAACACTGCTCAATAAGATCAGCCATTGATCACAAACTGTCGTTTGCTTATATGCCCCCATATTACGAAACGCATGCTTACAAGTAGGTAGATATATAATTTGACGTAATAGCTTTTAAATGTACAGTGAGACTATAATGCAAGATTACGTGCATTATTATGCGGCTTGAAGGAAGTAGGTGTTAATTTTACAGTCATTGGAAATAGGGGAATTATGACTGGTTCTACTAATGATAATCCACATAGTCAGCTCCTAGACTCTATCTGTATATCCTATCAAACCGCCACCATTTCTCTTTGATAAATAGAATCTTGATCGATAGTGTTTTCAATAGTCGTTCCATTTGAGGCTATGATTGAAGTCCACAGTCTTTCTTTGGGTGAGTATTCTGGTTCTATTGGGACCTGACTGAGATTGATTTTCATCAGCCCAAAGTTAGCATATTATTTAGAGCTTATGAGTTCAGTGTGTAATCTAAGATGCCTCCAATTGGAGAAGGAATACTGGTTTCTTGTGGTCAAACAATAAATCCTAGATGCTCCGACATGTTAGATATCCGGTTCACTCTCTTAAATCACAGTAACCACAAATTCCGTGGACTAAATCTCAGGTTTTCCAAAGAACCCTCGATGACTATATTGTATCTGGGCGGCTTTAGGCAAAAGTTATAACGGAGCCATTTATCTTCATGAAAATGATAGGATCTTGTACGCGCGACTCCTTTGCGGCTCTTAGTCCCCATCCCAAGTTCGTTTACGGTATAGATGAATAGTTATGCAAGGCCAATAGGAAAATAATAGAAAGGTCAAGTCGTTCGAGGACCAGCCTACAATTTACGGCGTGTAGCGTCCCACATCACCTCCGGTGTTAGGCCACGATCCCGTGAAGCCATTTTGCGTCACAATCTTCGTGTCGTCAGCCAAACGCAGAGTCGCGTAAGTGTCCTTCGAGCACAGCCCGAAGGCCTGCAGGTTCGTTGGAGTTTGTGTTATCCAGTGCATATAGTCTGTTTAGAAGAAAATTAGCCATTCGTTGTCAAAAATGCTTTATATGAGGACTTGTTGTTGACTTACCCTGACACTGGAAGTCACCAGCGCAAGACTGGTAGTTAGGACCGCTAAAGAATGCCCACGATGCGGACGCGTATGTATAGATATCAGAACCGCCCTGGATGAAATTGGCGAATCCCATACGGCAACGTGTATCGCCACCGCCGCACCACGAGAAATCAGGATCGCCCCAGTTGTTTATATCTGCTGTCCAAGGAGCCGGCGGTGTCTGCTGCACGTGGTCGCCCTGATCGTAATTTGTCTCTGACTGCAGCAGGGACACCAGAACGTTGCTCGCTTGCCAGAAATTGAGCTGGTATAGCCACCAATGCTCGCTACCCAGTGCATGGAGCCAGGTACCCTTCGTGGACTCAACTAGAGCGCCTCCCTTTGCGGCTATGTTGGAACCGCCAGTAAAGTCTTCGGTAATATGGTCCGCAACCCAGTTCCAGACGTTTTCGACATAAGCCGAGGAGGACTTCGTGAAGTGCAAGCCCAAGAACGCAGCTTGGCACTCATTGCTAGGCGACCCGCAGGAGTTGGTGAGAGCGTCCGCCCCGCGAGTCCCGCCGACAGTGATCATCGAATTCCAGAGCGCGACATCGCCGGGAGAAGAACCCGCCAAGTTAAACTGGACAATAATGGCACCTGGAAGCACGTCAGAAACTGTGAAGCGCATGTCCTGAATCTGAGCCGTGCCAACGTCGCCTACGTTGCCGACCTGGACGACTGGTCTCGGATTGGTAGAGTCCTTGAAGTTGTTTCCGTTGCCTGTAATAGTAGCCCACCCCTCCCCGACGATACGTGATCCTTTAGGAATATGTAGTGTATCGTCAACACGGTATTTGCCAAACGGAAAGTAGGCAATCTTATTATTATTAGCCGCATACTGTAGAATCTGATTAAGCACACCAGATTCGTCAATGGTATGATCCCCAAGAACAGTGTGACCACCATTCTGGTTTGGATCTTTGACGTTGATGAAGTCGCCCACTGGGTTTGACGCGTAGTTTGGTGCAGCAACAACTGGGAACTTGCCTCCTGGTGCAAGAGCGGCGGGCCGAGCCTTGGACGAAGTAGTTGGTCCGTAGATAGGGTCACGCCCAACAGTGTTCCCGTACGTGTAAGTGTCGACATGGCTCCCAGGACCAAGGGCAGTACTGCCACGAACCTGAGCAATGTCTGAGTCGGTGTCTTTACTGAGATTATCAATCAGGAAAGATGGATATACGCTCGTGACAAATGTTACACCGGAGTTGATAGAGACAGCGTCAATTAACCCAATCCAAGGCGCACCCCCTGTGTTTTGGACTCCGGTCCCGCAAGTATCGAACGTGGCGGCAATAATACTAATTGTATTGCCCCCGGAGATAAGCATACCGATAGTGTTCTGATAGAAATAGATTGACTTATAAAGCGCTTGTTGGTGACCATCATGCCAAATTCCGTTCTATTGTAGGCTTGTTAATAATCGCGAATCTTTTGAAATGAGTGTGGTGCAAGACGCTTACCTGTCCCCGTTCAATTCGTACATCAGAGAGACCTAAAGTAGAGCCTCTCTGCAGATGAATACCGGTGTGTCCATTCCCATTGCTTGAATATGACATAGTGATCTTAATATTCTGTAACTGAGCGGCTTGGGCAACACTCCAATCGAGCGCCGTGAACACATTCCCTGATCTAAATTAACCAAAACAGATCGTAGTTGATGACCAATGTATAATCTCACCTCCGGCTATGTTAGTCGTATCAAGTATAATATTCTTCAACCCAACAGCGAAAGATAGTTCCCCCTTTCCCTCTGTGCCCGGGTCCTGTCCTGTAGAGGGGAATTAACTAAAGTTTTATGTTCCCATCCCTGTTTTACGCACCAGAAATTAGAATTTGGTCCCCGGAGAAGCCAGCAGCTGCTTTGATAGTGGGAGGCTAGAGCGGCACAAATTAGCAGAAATCGTAGTAATATAAGTGTGTCGTACTTACATTCGTTGCATCACCCATGAGGATAGTGTTAGTGTTCAGTCTGATTGTCTGACTGACTTCATAGGTTCCCGGGGGCAAGTAAACAACCTATGGATCGAATTAGCGGCCATCCCACCAAGTGGTTTGGAGCATAGGCATACTCTCGGCTGAGAGGCTAGCCACTGAGAGTGGCGGCTAGCGCCATTTCCAGCATCATTAATAGCGGTTTGAATACCGGCGCCATCTCCTGCATCCACAGCCATAAAGACTGGATATGTGTAGTCGCCGTCGAGATCCGGGGCATAACCTCGTGCGTTTCCAGTGTGATCTATATTGGCATACCAGAAGCTGGTAGCTCGCTTTTCCAGGTGATCAGACATTCTATGGGTGCTAGTTGTTGGGGAGGCATACGCCCCGGCCAAGAGAGCCACGAACACTACTAGGAACTTGTTCATTATGAAGCTGTTGATAATGAGATTAGAGGAAGCTTCCGTCACCTAAAAGTTGATTGCCAAGCAATGGGCTAGGCTGACCAGAGGAGTTATATACCCCTGGAATAGTCATCCTGGCTCTTCACTTAGAATTGTGTTTATGTGCGAAGTGTCGCAAGATGGATACTTAAGCTAATCCCGACAAGCTACGTTACCAAGGACACAGAGGTGTACATAACTAGGGTGCAATCTGACTGTGTTTGGTGTACGAACAGCTAGCTCCGCCTGATTTACCTAGCAATAGAGCAGGCTTAGTCAAAAATAGATACCAGTCGATCATTCAAGGTTAGAGAAGGTGGACATGGGAAGGGTCTAGAAGCTAGGAAGTCGCCGTATGCGGAAGGAGATCTTTTCCTTACCCCTGATTATCCTGCAGCCGGCTTTCCCCGGTCCAGGTGCTATGTAGTAGTCTAATTGAACATCTAGGAAGTTTGACAAGAGCTAGTCATTGCGAAGTACGACTACTAGAGTTATTTTCGTCCCATGTAACATTAGATACCATTCCATTAATAATACGTTGTTCGTGATTTCGCACTAAACGTGGATAGTTAGTACACTTTGTGATCTTACATATGGTCAGAAGTGTTTATACCTCATTGTCAGTGCATGTAAGTCTGCTGATACATTCCGTGAGATCTAAGCAACATGGCTGATTACATCCTATCTGTTTCGTAATTTTCTGCCCCTGACCTTGAAATAAGCTCCTTGGAGCTGCTGGTTGTCATATGATTAGAATTATTGTTATGCTAGAAGAGTATGAAGTGACATCCTATTTGTCATGCGACGCCAGGATTGGCTGTCGCAGGCAAATAGGAAGAGGTTGGTCCAGCCACCCTGCCGTGTATTTCCACTTTTGTTGCCCATGAAGGCTTCTGATATAAACCCTCGCCTATCTGCTGGCGTCATCCAAGTGTCCCTATTGTTTACAACGGGACCTCATATGATGTAAAAAGCATAATGAGTCGAACTGTCGATTCTAAGTTAGTTGAACTACTATCAAACAAGTGGACCGAACCATTGGATTGTAATGTAAAGGGAATAGATAGTTGAAGACCATTGTGGTCACATCGGATTGAGCATCGTAAGATATTATTCGATGAAAATTCTCAAGCGAAATCGTTGGCACGAGACCAGGATACTTGTGGTTCATTTCCCCATAAGCTAGGCTCGGTCTTACACAGTATATAAAGGTCTTTGGAAGACCACTGAAGATATTTAGGCGTTTGAACGACGCATAGAAGGTACTTGTGTCTGAGACATTTGAGGGGGACTCAAAGCTAGGTTGAAATATTAGCTTCGGGTCACATAGTGATATTGATCATCGGCATCGCCGTCTCCTTCCTCCTAGACAGTATGTACTATTTCATTATGTTATAGGTCGCCATTATGCACTTTCTTTATTTTTTTATGACGAGGTAGTTCCTAACAATAATACAGGAAGAGCCTTCAACACAATCTTTGACGTGGTGCAGCTGGGAAACCCAATGTAAACTAGCCGTATAGGGAACACAGCACTGGCCATCGTTTACAGTCCCACTACATAATTGAAGAACTAGTAAACTCCTGGCAATATCCTCCATCGCACGATCTTCTTGTACTTCTCCCAGTCCTCGCCATACTTCTTTGAGCACATTGCATCGTCCCTCCGCTCACGATGGATCAACAGGATAGCAAAATAAAGAACGTAGAAGTACGTAAAAGGGAGACCCCAACCCTTGGCTTTGCCCTGAATCACTACGCGTCCATCGAGCATGTGTAGAGCATGCGAAGCAACGGCTACATTCCCAGCTGGAACTATAGTATAGCCGGACAACCCAGTGGGTAGACTAAAGGGAGAAGCCTGAAGCCAGTCGCCAAAGTAGTTGATATGACGTGACATACCCCACCATCCGGCCGTGAGCAGTCTTGTTCCACGTTTGGTCTGGATGTACGACAGACCTGCCACACTCCGGTCATCCAGTTTCGTGCGGAAGACGTTCTTCTGCGTGTTGGCGGCTCTAAAGATGTACAAGCCAAATGCAAACACGGCACTGACAGCAGTTACACCAGACCAGCCGAGATGTACGGGGTGTATTGATAGATACCGGCACTGCGTTGTGTATAGGAAGGGAACCCAGGCAAGATCTCCGAAAGAAAGCATGAAACCGAAGCCATCCGTTGTAATATCTATCATTGTCAAAATGCCAGATTCTGAGTACTGGCCGTCGAGGATATAAAAGGTCTGGACCATGGCAGTGAAGATAATACTATCGGAAACATAGCCGTAGGTACGGTATTGCTTGGCGACGAATGCCAGATCAATCAAAATCCACCCAGTCAGGCCAGGTCGCATTTCGCACCATGTTTTAATATCGATCTCGCCGAAGAAAGGAAGAGTAACCCGCGGGTTTAACTCGCGGCCGATGTAGAAGTCGTATATGAAGTTTCCGCTATGGCCACCAACAGCTAATTCTCGGAGATTATTGTTCGGATATTTTGTGTCTACGCCGAAACTATGGATATAGACAAGTATAGAAAGGCCGGAAGCAATGAATATGTTGGCTGTCAGGAGTTGCACATAATTGTCGGTGATATAGGTCCACGCAATAAAGTCAGCACCCTGCATGTAGGTTCCGACCGCGCAAGCAAATAGCTGAATAATCGTTGACGAAAAGGCTTGTGGATAAATGTTAGTTTTAATAGGTCACCGTGACGATGTCTACACTTACCGTTAAAGTAGTATTTCAGCGGACGACCATGCTGCGGTAGCTTGGTACCATATATCTCCTGAGCAGGGAGAATTCTCCATAGAGTCAAGCTCACGAGATAATATGCCAGCACCACACCGGTTACTTTCCAACTGCCGAGGTCGCGAAGACCGCCTTCTGGCCATCCGGCTTCCAGCTTCAGCTTTTCCAAGCTTAGGGAACGTGGTTCTAGTAGAGAAGGCATGGGGCAGCCAGACACATCGTTGCAGGAGAATGTGAAGAAGTACAGAAGTACAGGTAAGCCAACGACGATGGCAGCAGCGCCAAAACTGGAGTTTGTCAGCAATTCTAACTTTAGACCCCTTTCTTTATGAATGGGGAATGCTTACGGACCGCCAAACTCATACTTGGGTTTGGCATGAGAAGTCATAATGAGGTTAATTATATGCGGCCTCGTGATCGGTACTGCATGTGAATAGTGAATGCACTTTGGATGGTTTCAATTGAGGTTATGGAAACCTCCAAGGACCCTTCAATTGAATTGGTCTCCGTACTAAATAGCAAAGGGGCCGCAATCGATGGCAGGATGGTACGAGACGGAAGTTGGAGATGCCGAAGAAGGGCCAATTATATTGCATCGTGATTTCTTGGCACTCCTTAAAATGGAATGTCCTGTAGATGCATAGCTTCCGGCACTAGGAAGAGTTTCGCGTAAGTAAAACTGAGGTGATATGATTAGGTATATAATTCGATAAAAGCTTTATACTTTAATACAAGAAACATGATAATAGGATATATATATATATAATAGCTTTATTTACCCGGTATAAAATAAATATAATTATCCTTTTAAAAAGTAAAGGCTTATTAAAACTCTTAAAAGCAAGTTTATTAATAATTATTATAATTATAAAAAGCTTAATAAATAATTTTTTTAAATTTATAATAAACTTAATCTTGTGCAAGAGCGCACGTCCCGAACACTTCTATTACACTGAAGCGAAACGGGAGTACTACCGGCTCGAGAGCCGTCGCGGTCCGCTACCTGAGATGTTTAGAAGACTTAATGGCTCTCGGCGACGGGGTGTGATCGTTCGTCATCTCGTCAAGCGTCGCTGGGAGAAACTCGGCGTTTGGAATTCTGAATGGGGCTTTGCTGGGCGCAAGGTGCAACCCAGCGACAATTTCTGCAGGTGGACGTGGTGGTGGCAGCCCGAGGGGTGGGCAGATGACCCGTACCAAACTGCACGTGAGATTATTGCACCCGCCTTGCGATTACGCCAGAACCTGCGGCGCGGCGAGTATGCCCCCCTTATACCGCGGTCCCGCATCGGACCAGATGCAAGCGCTGCCGACGCCGAGGCATTCTTAATCTCCAGGCCGTGGTTCGTATTTCAGATTGAGCTAGGCGAGGAGCAAGAGAGGTATGGTCGCCTCTCCGTCGCTGATCAGAGGCGCTACCCGCACTCCGTCCAGGGCCAAGTCATTCAGTGGTGGAAGGAGCGTGGTGACTGGAGGGACGAGTTTAACAGGACCCAGATGGTCACGTCTTGGAAGTGGAGGCACGAGTCACCATCCCCGGAACCTCAAGACCTTACCCCTATACATAACATAAAAGACAGCCCGCTTGACGCCACGACGGAGATGGAGTTTACCCCTTCTGAGATCGATGAGCTAGAGACTATTGAGCTCCCGAGATCCGAACAGCCCGAGGGATTCTGGGTCATAGAAAAGGAAGACGTGTGGCCATACTTTCCTGGGCAGATGACAGACAATGAAGCAGAAATTAGAAAAAGCGAGAAAGAAAGAATTGAGAGGCTAGAGAAAGCCAAAGCTGAGGGGTTCGAACCACCGGTTGACCCTACCATCAAATTCTTGTTGGAAAAATTCTTCCCAGGGGGGGAGCCAATTGGTCTCTTCGGCCCGCCATCGGCAGTAGAGCACGAAGAGGCACGCCCAGAAGAGCGCGAGGCATCCGGAGAACCCCAATACGAACCACAACAAGATACTTCTTGGCCTCCACCGCGGAAGTAACAGCGCCTGCATCAGCACGAACCGTAGGACGGAGTAGACAGGGCCCAAGGCCAGGATCAACCCCTCCTACCACCGCCCCGACGCAGTGCCAGGATCGCCGGTATGAAACGCACCGCAGAACCTCTACCGTTACAAACGGCGCCGAACAAGAGACTAAGGGGCAGAGCAGCACCAAAGACCGCAGCACCTGCCTCACGAGAGACTCGTCGTACTAAGCCAAGACCCGTCCCTGCACAAGGCTCAGCAGAGGGGAAGACAGAGACTCGGCCGAGACAACGGGAACATCCGAAGAAGGAGAATGGACCAAGCATGCGTTCTACCGTGGGGAAGAAACCTGCGAGGAATACCGCCGGGGCTGGGGCCGGGAATGCAAGGGCTATGAGAACGGATACGACGGATATACCTAGGCAACGAGGGAGGCCAAGGAATAACGGATGTTATAAAGCAGTTCTCAATTATCACCTCAGTGTTAACGAGACTCGAGCGCGAATACGCGTGCGGATAACAGGTTACGCAACTATTACGGCTAGTTACCTCTGTGATGTACATAGTTTGAGATAGTATATAATGTTCTTAACCCCCTCTAGTGGATACTGGTTTTGAGGTCATTCCATGATATAAGGCTGAGTTTCACACCACGCGCGACTACCGCAAGATATTGCATAATGCTTACAGACAAGTTCTTCTAAGTGTCACATTTTGATAGCTCCTTAATTAGTGCTTGATATTGGTTCAGGAGAAGGGACTTTTAGTTGAACAGTCCCAGGATAAGCATGCCCCTTAAAACTAGAGAGTAACAAGAAAAGAAATAAGTAAAAAAACAATAGTTAATAAGCTCTCAAATAAAAACTTTAAATCCTTTTACGGTATAATTAAAAGGTTTAAAGGAACTAATACAAGAGTTCATTATAGTTGTAGCTAAAAAAGAATTACAAGAGAACATCTCGGAAGCTTAGTAAGAAGAATCATTTAAAGAAGAAGAAAAGGAGGAAGAAGAAATACCTAAAAAAGAAGATAAATAAATAAAATAACCCCTACCTCCTAAAGATAAATAACCACCTTTAAATAATAATAATCCTAATAACTTAAACGATAAAAACAATATAACAACCCTCGATATGAAGGGTTTTAAACTAATTACACCTAGTAAATATAATGGGTTAAGCGATTTAAAAAGATTTTTAATTCAGGTTAGAACTTATTTACGGTTCTACCATAAAACGATTACTACTAAGGAATAAAAAGTTTTCACGGTATCCTAACTCCTCGCCGGAACCGCCTTAACCTGGTTTTAACTAGTGTTAAAAAATCATTTAAAAAACGGATTAAACGCTTAAAAAAACACGAAGAAAGTCTTCAAAAATTATAAAAAGTTTAAAAAATAACTTAGGTCTATATTTAGCAATTTAATCCTTAAATAATAAGCCGAAACTCGACTTTATAAATTACGACAAAATAAAAAGGCTTTAAATTACGCTATTAAATTTAAAAAACTTGTAAGCTAGTTATAATTACTTATTAAAAACCTATATTATTTATTTTATTAAGGATTAAAGGACTATATAAAGGATGAGTTGTATAAAATAAACCTATATAAAGAAAAAAACCTAGAAAAGTTTAATAACTACGTTATAATGATAATTATTATTAATAATAAGAATTTCGAACGGTACTTTAAAAAGAAAAAGACAGTATAACGAAGAAATAGCGATTAATTGAAGGGAGGAAATCACAGAAGCGGTACCGAAACCAGGAAAAGCATTAAAACTAAGTTAAACCTTATTAAAATTAACATTGTTTAAAAGAAATAAAAGAAACGAGACAAATTAACTATTAAATGTTTTAATTATAAAAAGAAAAGACATTATAAAAACAAGTGCCGAAATCCTAAGAAACAAAAACTAAAAATAAGAGAGATTTCTTAACCCAAGAAAAAAGTCGTTAAAGTAAAGGTTTAATTCGAAAATAACGAAGAAATAAACCAAGTATTTATTATTAGTATTATTAAAGTAAAAAAAATTAAGGAGACCTTTGTAAAAGGAATTTATAGATCTTATTAAGTTAATTATAAGGACTATTTAAAGGATAACTACTCGTATTTAAGATATCTTACACTAAAACAAGCTAGATAAAGATATAACGAAAGCGAATTACTATACGTGTATAATAACTATAAGCTAGGATACGACTTAAGAATTAAGTTAAATTATGGTGATCTACATTAAAGCCACTATAAAAACGACAAATGCAAAACCCACTAGGGAAAAAGCCAGTATAATAGCTTAAACTAGAGGTTTTATATAAATAATAGCTATAATGTCTATTAAAGCTCAAGGAAATATACATCGTTATATTAAAGCTTTTATATTAATAACGCTTATTAAGTATATAAAAGTTTTAAGAATAAAGCTAGTTATTATCCTTAAAAACTAGAAAATAACGACATAAAAGAAAATAAGTGTATTTACGATAATACCTCACGTTAGCTATATTTTTCTTAAGTATATTATTTTTACCTCGATTTTGAAAAAAGTAACAAAACAATTACTAAAGGTTATATATGTTATACCTCGGTATTATGCGACGTACACGACTTACTTAAAGCAGGTTTCGAAGAAAACGAGATTAAGGAAGAATTATAAGAATTATAAAAGGGATTACATCTTTTATAATGACTCGAAAAACGAACTAAATACGACATTAGTTTATTCGGCTTTATAAAAAAGCACTTAATAAAGCAATAAGTAAAAACATATGCGACTAAATAAGGCTATAAATAAATTATTAAAACATACTTTAAAAAAGGAGGAAAACTTCTAAAAATTAATATAAACCTAAGAAGAAATATCGAGATACCTTTAATAAGCAAACTTAATAATTATTTATTTTATTTAAGAATAATTTAAAACTTTAAAAAGTTCCAAGTTAATAAAATAGATTTAAGTTATAAAAGGGCCCTCGAAAAAGAATTAAAGTTTTAATGTGCAAGGTTTTATATAAAAGATAAACCTTTTACCCCCTACTATGTAAAGGGTAATTAAAGAAACTATCTAAATAATGATTACTAGAAATACGCTCCTATGAAAGCCCAAAAATGGAAAGACATCCGGGTTATAACAACTAAAAAAAAACCAAAAAAGAAGGGACGTGGAAAACCAAAAAACGGCAAAGGCTCTCGCCAGTAAGGCAGCAAAAAGCCATAAATAACAAGTCCTTATATAAAATCTAATCGAGACTTAATAACACTATTATAACTAAAGTCAGGTATAATAAAAAGGAGTATAAAGCCCTAATAAATTTAAAAGTAAATAAAAGCTATATCTTAATAAAGATAACTTAAAAAGACAAAATACTATAAGTATATAAATAAAATCTATATAAACTATAAAACTTTAAAGGAAACATATCTAGTTACGAAAATGGTAAAGTACTAAGAAAAACAATTCCTTTTTTAATAACTATTTAAAGGCATTTTAAATAAGTTATCCTTAATATTATATACATATTAAATCACGACATGATTTTAAGAATAAATTAGCTTAAAAGAAGTAATTTATAAATAAATTTCGAGATAAACACGCTTTATTAAAATTAAAAACAAGAGGAGTCAACCACTACGGGTTACAAAATAAATACCGCAAGTGACTCTAGAGAAACGAATGCAAAAACGAAACATATCGCTTATATAATTCGAGTAACTAAGCCTAAAAATCTAACGAAAAGAGTATCACGCGAATACCTTCGTTTCTATAAATTATTTAAAAATAAAACAAAAAAAGAATTATTAAAACATAATTAATAAAATCACTAAATCTACTTTAAAGAGGGAAAACAGTTAAAATTATTCTTAATATATTTTATAAATTAAGAAAAATAAAAAGCATTATAAAAGGGAATTTAAAAGGATCTCGATAAAGAATATATTTGAGAATTTAAATCCTTGTTAAGATACCTAGCAATTATAGTACTTAAAGTTAATAAAAACGGGAAGTAACATATCGATAAAAAAGGAAACCTAGTGTAGCGACAAGTAATTAATTACTAACACCTTAATAAAATAACCAAGAAAAACGAATACTTATTACCACTAATAAAACTTATAAGAAAACAAATTAACAAGGCCTAAATCTTTATAACATTAAACCTTCACGATAAATACTATATAATTAAAATAACTAAAGAACACAAATAATATATAACCTTTCGAATAATATATAAATATTATAAATATAAAGTTATACCATTTAAACTTATTAACGCACCCGTTATATTTCAACATATGATTATAATAGTTCTTCGCAAGTTTCTAGATAAATTTGTATTTATCTACCTAAACGATATACTAATTTACTTAGAAAACGAGAAGAAGCATAAAAAACATGTAAAGCAAGTATTAAAAGCCCTAGAAAAAGCAAACCTACTTATTTATTCGATTAAAAGTAAATAACATATCAAAAAACTAAACTATTTAAGATTTATAATAAATCCAAGAGAAATCCGCATTTAAAAAGGAAAAATAGCAATAATCAAGAATTAGCTAAAACTTAAGAGTGTTATAAATATACGTATATTTCTTGGCTTTATTAACTATATTAAATAACTCATTAAAGATTTTAAGTATATCGCCAAACCATTAATAGAACTAACTACCTTAATAAAAACAAAAAAGGCTTTTCATTTCACTAAAGAAGCTAAACAGGCTTTTTAATAATTAAAGGAAGTTATAACTAGTAAAGTTATATATAAACTTCTAAATGAAAATAAAAAGAAACAACTAAAGATAAACATTTTAAATTTCGTCATTAAAGCAGTCTTGGAGCAATTAAAAGATAATAAAAAATGGTACTTAGTCGCGTACCTATTTAAAGCACTATATAATGCTAAATTAAACTATTAGATCTATAACAAAGAACTATTAATAGTTATTAAAACACTAAAAAAATAGGAACCATGGCTTAGCAGAACCAAAGAACCTATTAATATTTATTTAAATTATAAGAACTTTACACGATTTATAATAACACAAACGCTTAATTAAAGACACGAGCGTTAAATAATTTTCCTATTTAAATTCAATTTTAAAATCCAGTATATCAAGGGAAAAGAAAATATCTAAGTAGATCTTCTTAACAAAAAAAGAGATTATAAATTAAAAATTAACAAAAGAGATATCTAGATATTTAAACAACAAAATAACAAATTAGTTATATTAACTTATATGTAAATCAACATAAAAAACTAAAAACAACGTTTTAAGGAAAATTATAATTAAAGAGAAAAACAATTATAGTTTTAATAAAGATTTAATAACGAACTTCTCTCGTATAAGGAAAAGGTATATATACTAAAACAAGTATAAAACAAATTCGTCAAAGAATTTCACAAATATCCTCTATATAGCCACTAAGGGATTTTTAAAACAATAAAACGACTTTAGAAAAAATTCGACTTTCTAGGAATATAATAAACAATTAAAAGAATTATAAAGAATTATAACATCTATAATAAGGCTAAAGCATCACGACATAAACCATATAAACTATTATAACTAACCTAGATACTTAATAAAACGTGGCATATAATTACATGGGATTTCGTAATAAAACTCTTAAAGTTAAAAGATCTTATTATAGGAGTACCTTATAATAATATATAAGTAATCGTTAATAAACTCACGAAATACGCCTACTTCTTATTATTTAACGAATTAAGTATAGTAAAATAATTAGCTTTTAATTTCTTAAAAAAGTATATTAACAAATATGGGCTACTAAAACGCGTTATTTTAAATAAAGACAAGTTATTCACGTCAAAATTTTAAACTAGCTTAATAAAACAAATAAGAATTAAGCAAAAATTATTTATAACGTATTATCCCTAAACCGACGAATAAATAAAAAGATTAAACTAAACAATAAAATAATACCTACGAAGCTATATTAACTAAGAAATAAACAATTAAATAAAATTACTATTAATAACCTAAATAGCATATAACACTTCGATTAACGAAGATATAAAAATATCACTACACGAAGCAGTATACAGGTAAAAGGCGGAAGTCTAAAAACAATCGATCGAACTCACGAAAGCACTAAAAGTCGAAACAAAAGCCCCGAAAGCAAAAGTACTATCTAAAAAGATCTAGGTAATATAACAACGATTACAAAAAGAATTACAATTCATTTAAAACAAAATAACAAAATATTATAATAAAAAAAGAATTAAAAAACCAATTCTTAAAAGAAAAAACATAATTTACTTACTCTATTAACGATAAAACGTAACATTAAAAACACCTTAAATTAAAATAAAACGACTTAACGAAAAACTTAAATTCAAGAAATTAAAACCATATAAAATTAAAAAAGTTATTTCGAAAATCAATTACAAACTAGCATTACTAAAAAGATTTAAAATACATCTTGTATTTCATATTTTACTTTTAAAACCAGCATTAAATAACGTTATATTAAAAAACCAACTAAAATTTAAAAAAAACCCTAATAAATACGAAATAAAAAAGATATTAAATTTAAAATAAGTTAAAAGTTAACTACAGTATTTTATTAAGTAAAAAGGCTACCCACTAAAAGAAAATATATAAAAACCTCTTAAACACCTAAAAAACCTGACGAAAAAGCTTGCGAACTTTCACCGTTAGAACCCAGATCGGCTAGAAGGGCCCGAAGGTCAAGATCCTAGTCTAGAAGAGACAGGTCGAAAAAAGGGGCGACCTTAAAAACAGCATTAATTTACTCGGCTAACAAACGCTACTCGACTTCTAGTCTAGCCTGCTCCTCCTTTAAACGCTTTTATTTCTCCAATTAATTCAAACTTTAAAAACCACATTAAATCATTTTAACTCCACATTTACATAACTATGCATATTACTTTTATAACCGGATAAGGCGGGCGGCGGCTTTATTTATTTTACGTTAAAATTCCAGGAAATTATTCTTTACGAGGGCCTCCTCACGATTTAATCGCTCCTTTTTCTTATAAATATTTTAAAGAGAAACCATAAATAAATTGCTATTATCGCAAGATATGCGATTAGCTTTTAAACACTTCTCACACTTCGAACTATTTTCGACTTTCTCACACGAGAATCCTTCTTATAAACAAAAACGACAAGGTATAACTTTAAACCCCAAATCGTGAATTAATTAAATAATGTCTTTTTAACGAATAATAAAACTTTTAGGTTTACTTTTTAACTTAGAAATTCCGTTAACTAACATAATAATTATTAATAAGTAATAATAAGGAACTATTAAGAAAAAAAAAAGAAAAAAAAGCTCACTTTTATTTTTAAGACAAAGATCTTAAGAGGGGAAAAATAATGTTACGATCTAACTAAATTTACTTACTCTTTACCTTTACGGGTCCAGATTTAGGTTCTTCCTTCTCCTTTATTATTACGTAATAACAAAACGATGCTTCGTTATGTTTTAAAAGCAAAACGAAGCACGCTTCGTTATGCTTTAAAAGTAAAATAAAGCTCACATTAAATAATGGATTTAAATAACTATAAATAAAATGGGGTTTCTTTATATAATTAGTCTCGGGTTTTTTAGCTATTAATTTAAAACTATAATCACTTTTTAATATTATAGTGAAAATACCTTGAAACCTCTTTAACGAACATAACATTGTAAATTAATTAAACTAATCTTAACTTATTATTACCTTTAAATCAAGAAAACCCAGTACGTACTCACCTGTGAAGTCAGCTAACTAGGAATACACAGGGAGGTTCGTCACACTTTTTAGTAAAAAGGGAGATTATAAATTAAAAATCAATAAAAAAGATATTTAAATGTTTAAACAACAAAATAACGGATTAATTATATTAATTTATATACGAATCAATATAAGAAACTAGAAATAATGATTTAAGGAAAATTATAATTAAAAGGAAAAATAATTACAGTTTTAGTAAAGATTTAGCAACGAACTTCTTTCGTATAAGAAAAAGGTATATATATTAAAACGAGTATAAAACGAATTCGTTAAAGAATTTCACGAATATTCTCTACATAGCTACCAAGGGATTTTCAAAATAATAAAATAACTTTAAAAAAATTCGACTTTCTAAAAATACGATAAACAATTAAAAAAATTATAAAGAATTATAACATTTATAATAAGGCTAAAGCATTACGACACAAACTATATAAATTACTATAACTAACCTAAATACTTAATAAAGCATGATATATAATTACATGGGATTTCGTAATAAAACTCCTAAAGTCAAAGGATTCTATTATAGGAGTACATTATAACAGTATATAGGTAATTATTAATAGACTCACGAAATACGCCTACTTCTTACCATTTAACGAATTAAGCACAGCAAAACAACTAGCTTTTAGTTTCCTAAAAAAGTATATTAATAAACATGGGTTATTAAAACGCGTTGTTTTAAATAGAGATAAATTGTTTACGTTAAAATTTTGAACTAGCTTAATAAAACAAATAAGAATTAAATAAAAGTTATTTACAACATATTACCCCTAAATAAATAAGTAAATAAAAAGACTAAACTAAATAATAGAATAATACCTACGAAGCTATATTAACTAGGAAATGAATAACTAGGTAGAGTTATTATTAATAACCTAAATAGTATATAACACTTCGATTAACGAAAATATGAAGATATTACTATACAAGGTAGTGTATAGGCAAAAGGCGGAAGTCTAAAAACAACCGATCAAACTCATAAAAGCACTAGGAATCGAAATAAAGGCCCCAAGAGTAGAAGTACTATCCAAAAAGGTCTAGGTAGTATAATAACGGCTATAAAAAGAATTATAGTTTATTCAGGATAAAATAATAAAGTACTATAATAAAAGAAGAATTAAGGAATTAATTCTTAAGAGAGGAGATATAGTTTACTTACTTTGTTAATAACAAGGCGTAATATTAAAAATACCTTAAATTAAAATAAAGCGACCTAACAAAAAACTTAAATTTAAGAAATTAGGACCATATAAAATCAAAAAAGTTGTTTTAAAAGTTAATTACAAGCTAGTATTACTAAAAAGATTTAAAATACATTTTATATTTCATGTTTCGCTCTTAAAACTAATACTAAATAACGCTATACTAGAAAACTAATTAAAGTTTAAGGAAAACCTTAATAAGTACGAAATAAAAAAAATACTAAACTTAAAACGGGTTAGAAATTAGTTATAATATTTTATTAAATAGGAAGGTTATTTACTCGAGGAAAACACTTAGGAACTTCTTAAGTATTTAAAGAACTTAATAAAAGAACTTATAAACTTTTATCGATAAAACCCGGATCGATTAAAAAGGCCTAAAAATTAGGATCTTAGTCTAGGAAAGACAGGTCGAAAGAGGGGACGGCCTCGGAAGCAATTTTAGCTTGTTTTACTAAAGATTATTATTCGGCTTAAAAACGCTTTTATTCCTCCTTTAAACGCTCTTGCTTTTTTAACTCGTCCAAGTTTTAAAAACCTCGTTATAACATTTTAAGACTTTTTTATTTAAGAAAGTCTCGTTAACGACGTAAACATAATATACGATTAATGGATTTACTAACCTCGATTTAAGAACAATTAATTTCTAATTATAAGTAAGTTATTTCGGCTTAATAAAGAAGAAAAGTCTTTTCCGCTTAACGTTTTTATCGAAATAACCGTTCCTTTTTAACGTTTAACTAATTAAAGGAGTTTAAAGCAATACCGGTTCCATTATAAGGACAGCCCTCACAAACATATTCACTACATTTTCGAGACTTTCCTTTTACCATAACACACTTAAACGCCTAATCGAAACAATAAAAACAAGGCATAATTTCAAAATTAAAACCCAACTTATCTATTTAATATATAAGTCTTTCGCGTTCAAATTTCTGGTTTAAACGATAACGCTTAATAATACGATTACTAAACATAATTATTATAAAGGAAAAAAAAATAACTTACTAAAAATAATCTTTAAAATAAAGATTTTAAGAGGGGAAAAATAATGTTACGAACCATGGGAATAAAGGAATTCTATACCAAGGTGTCGTGACACGGACCAAGGAATTAATAAACTAATTAGTTCCGTTTCGGTTATAATATAACCTCACGTGACGTGGATATGGTAGGATATTATATCCAACAGGGATGGATATTGAGAGATTTCATATTCATCGATATCCAACATATTAAATAATGGAAGTATGTAAGGAAAAATAAGTATAAGTAAATTGGAATTTCCTTATGTAATTAGTTTTTCCTTTTTTAATTATCAATTTAAGACTATAATCACTCTTTAATACTATAATAAAAATACCTTGAAACCTCTTTAACGAACATAACATTTTGAATTAATTAAACTAATCTTAACCCACTATTACCTTTAAATCAAGAAAACCTAGTACGTACTTACCTGTGAAGTTAGTTGACTAGGAACACATAGGGAGGTTCGTCATAACTTCTTTAGCTTTTTTTAGCTAAGTCAGCCAACGCTATTCGTGAGATTCAGGGGCTCAGCCAAGTGCTAGGGGCTCTCGGGATGCAGGTGATACTCAGTAAACATCCATCCTACGACAAATAACAACAATAAGTTTCTTTCCACTAAAACTGTCTTAGGGGGGAGTAAATCGGGGAGTTGTGTACGCGCCGAAGGGACTGGGGGAAGTTCTCTAGCGAGTATTCTTAATCTAATAATGACCACAATCTGCCCATCGATCACTCTCAGTCCGTTATCCACCTATATAGTCCATTTAACAAAAGGACAATATTCTTAATGTAATTCCTTGTAGGGAAGTCGCCCCCGCATCATAAAACCTGCTCTTCACTTCTTAGACTTCGTAGTATAGTAGACATCAACACAACCAACCCATATTTAACAACAATTGTGGTTGTTATTTTTTATGCAAACTCTCGTTAGAACTGTGAAAAGGGCTGTTCAACCTGGAAAAATAGTTCAATTTTAACTAATAATTCTCTGCTTATTATGACGAACCTCCCTATGTATTCCTAGTCAACTAACTTTACAAGTAAGTACGTACTAGGTTTTCTTAATTTAAAGGTAATAATAGATTAAGATTAGTTTAAGTGATTTATAATGTTTTGTTCGTTAAAGAGATTTTAAGGTACTTTTATTATAATGTTAAAGAGTAATTATAGTTTTAGATTAATAGTTAAGGAACTAAAATAAATAACTAAATATATAGGAAATCCTAATTTATTTATACTTTATTCTTTATAAGGAGTAATACCTATATTCTCTTTAATTCTTAAGAGTTTAACAGAAAATCTTGGTATTTTCCTTAATTCTTAAGAGTTTAATAAAGAATTTTAATATTTTCCTTAATTTTTAAAAGTTTAATAAAGAATTCCTTTTGGAGTTATATAACCTTAAATTACATAATTAACTTAATTCTTTTTATTTTTATTTAAGTTATAATATTATATCTCCCTTTTAAATGGTTTTATCTTTAAAACTTTTTTTCTTAGTAACTTTTTATTTTAATTATGTTATTTTACCATGTTAATAAGAATGTATAAATAGGTTTAAAGAAAAGGAATTCCTTCGAATATTAATACGAACTAGTCGCCGCTATCGATTAATTTAAATATATAGTTATACTTTATATTTGCTGTTTCGAGAAAGGCTTATTATGCAAGATACTAAAGAACCGAAAAAAATGTTAGAATTATAACGAAGTTAATATTACTTTTTATAACGATAACTATATTTCTTTGAAATCTTTTTAAAACATTTAAAAAGAAAAACTTAAAATTAACCGAGAAAAACGGGTAATCGTTTAATAACTTTAAGAATTATTAAGTAAAATTACGCGGTTAAATCGTTAATCCGAATAGTTACGTAAGTGTAAGGTTTAATTTATTTAACGTGAGTTTTAAAACTTAAATAAGTTAGAGAAATAAAAGCGTTTTTAAGCCGAATAGTAATTCTTAATTAAATAGGTTAAAGTTATTTTTAAAGCCGTTCCCTCTTTTAACTAGTTATAACTAAATCACGACTTAAGTCCTCGGATCTTCTTAGGCGATTTGGGTTCCGGCGGTGAAAGTTTTTAAGCTTAGCTATTAAATTCTTTAAATGTTTAAGTGGTTTTTAAGTGTTCTTTTTAGGTGAGTAACCTTCTTATTTAATAAAATATTATAATTAATTTTTAACTCGTTTTAAATCTAGTATTCTTTTTATTTCATACTTATTAAGGTTTTCTTTAAATTTTAATTGGTTTTTTAGTAAGGCGTTTTTTAATATTAGTTTTAAAAGTAAAACATGGAATATAAAATATATTTTAAATCTTTTTAATAGCGCTAGCTTGTAATTAACTTTTGAAATAACCTTTTTAATTTTATATGGTTTTAACTTTTTGAACTTAAGTTTTTCGCTAGGTTGTTTTATTTTAATTTAAGGTGTTTTTAATGTTACGCTTTGTCGTTAATAAAGTAAGTAAATTATGTTTCCTCTTTTAAGAATTAATCCTTTAATTTTTTTTTGTTATAATATTTTGTTATTTTGTTTTAAATGAATTATAATTTTTTATAGCTGTTATTATATTATTTAAACCTTTTTAAATAATACTTTTACTCTCGAGGCTTTTATTTTAACTTTTAATGTTTTCGTGAGTTTAATTAGTTATTTTTAGATTTCCGCTTTTTGCTCGTATATTACTTTATATAATAACATTTTTATATCTTTATTAACCGAAGTATTATATGCCATTTGGGTTATTAATAGTAATTTTACTTAGTTATTTATTTCCTAATTAATATAACTTTATAAATATTGTTTTATTATTTAATTTAGTTTATTTGTTTATTTGTTTATTTAAGGATAATACGTTATAAATAACTTTTATTTAACTTTTATTCGTTTTATTAAGTTTATCCAAAATTTTAAAGTGAATAACTTGTTTTTATTTAAAATAATACGTTTTAGTAGTTTATGTTTATTAACGTATTTTTTTAAGAAATTAAAAGTTAATTGTTTTATTATGCTTAATTCGTTAAATAGTAAGAAGTAAGCATATTTCGTGAGTTTATTAACGATTATTTATATGTTGTTATAAGGTATTTTTATAATAGGATTTTTTGATTTAAGGAGTTTTATTACGAAATCCTATGTAATTATGTGTTATGCTTTGTTAGGTATTTAAGTTGGTTATAATAGTTTATATGGTTTATATTATAATGTTTTAGCTTTATTATAAACGTTATAATTCTTTATAATTCTTTTAATTATTTGTTATATCCCTAGAAAGTCGAATTCTTCTTAAAGTCGTTTTATTGTTTTGAAAATTCCTTGGTAACTGTGTAAAGGATATTCGTGGAATTTTTTAACGAATTCGTTTTATACTCGTTTTAGTATGTAGACCTTTTCTTTATACGAGAGAAGTTCGTCGTTAAATCCTTATTAAGACTATAATTGTTTTTCTTTTTAATTATAATTTTCTTTGAAACGTTATTTTTAGTTTTTTATATTAATTTGTTATTTTATTATTTAAATATCTAAATATCTTTTTTATTAATTTTTGACTTATAATCTCCTTTTTTATTAAGTAAGTTTATTTAAACGTTTTTTTTCCCCTTGATATAATAGATTTTAAAATTAAAATTAAATAAGAAAATTATTTAACGCTTATGTTTTTAGTTAAGCGTTTATGTTATTATAAATCGTGTAAAATTCTTGTGATTTAAATAAATATTAATAGGTTTTTTAGTTTTATTAAGTTATAGTTCTTATTTTTTTAATGCTTTAATGATTATTAATAGTTCTTTATTATAGATTTAATAGTTTAGTTTTGTATTATATAGTGCCTTGAATAAGTACGCGACTGGGTATTATTTTTTATTGTTTTCTAGCTGTTTTAAAACTGCTTTAATAGCGAAATTTAAGGCGTTTATCCTTAGTCGCTTCCTTTTGTTTTCGTTTAGGAGTTTATATATAACCTCGCTAGTTATTACCTTTTTTAGCTATTAAAAAGCTTATTTAGCTTTTTTAATGAAATGGAAAGTTTTTTTTTGTTTTTTTTGTTTTTATTAAGGTAATTAATTTCGTTAATGGTTTAGTAATTTACTTAAAATCTTGGATAAGTTATTTAATGTAGTTAATAAAGCTAAAAAATGCGCGTACGTTTATAATATTCCTGGGTTTTAGTTAATCCTTGATTATTGTTATTTTTCCCTTTTAAATACGGATTTTTTTAGGCTTATTATAAACCCTAGATAATCTAGTTTTTTAATATGTTATTCACTTTTAATTGGATAAATAAGTAGGTTTGCTTTTTCTAGGGTTTTTAACATTTACTTTATATGTTTCTTATGTTTTTTCTCGCTTTTTAAGTAAATTAGTATATCGTTTAAATAAACGAATATAAATTTATTTAGAAATTTGCGGAGAACCGTTATAATTATATGTTAAAATGTAATAAGTACGTTAATAAGTTTAAATGGCATAACTTTGTATTTATAATGTTTATATATCGTTCGAAATGCGGTATATTACTTATGTTTTTTAGTTATTTTAATTATATAATATTTATCGCGGAGGTTTAATACTATAAAGATTTAAGCCTTATTAATTTGTTTTTTTATGAGTTTTATTAGTGGTAACGAGTGTTTGTTCTTTTTAGTTATTTTATTAAGGTGTTAATAATCGATTATTTGTCGTTATACTAGATTTCCTTTTTTATTAATATGTTACTTTTCGTTTTTATCGATTTTTGGTATTATAATTATTAGGTATTTTAACGAGGACTTTAATTCTTGAATATATTTTTTATTAAAATCTTTTTAAATTCCTTTTTATAGTGCTTTTTGTTTTTCTTGATTTATAAGATATATTAAGAATAGTTTTAGTTGTTTTCTTTTTTTAAAGTAGATCTAGTGATCTTATTAACTATGTTTTAGTAATTCTTTTTTTGTTTTGTCTTTAAATAATTTGTGGAAACGAAGGTATTTACGTGGTATTCTTTTCGTTAGATTTTTAGGCTTAATTACTTGAATTATATAAGCGATATATTTTGTTTTTATATTTGTTTTTTTGGAGTTATTTGCGGTACTTATCTCGTAACTCGTAATGATTAGCTCCTTTTGATCTTGATTATTATGGATCTTATATGCAGGTCACGTGAGCAAAGGTGATTTGGTGAATCGAGAATAAGTAACGAGCGATTTATCGATTTAACTATTTTATATGAAAAAAAGAAAAAGTATAAGTAAATTGGAATTTCTTATGTAATTAGTTTTTCGTTTTTTATTTATTAATTTAAGACTATAGTTATTTTTTAACATTATAATGAAAATACTATAAAATCTTTTTAACGAATAAAATATTATAAATTACTTAAATTAATTTTAATTTATTATTACCTTTAAAATAAAAAAACCTAATACGTATTTATTTATAAAGTTAATTAATTAGGAATATATAAAGAGGTTCATTACATTTTAATAACTCTTTAATTAATGCTTAATATTGGTTCAAAAAAAGGGACTTTTAATTAAACAAGTCTTAAAATAAGTATACCCCTTAAAATTAAAGAGTAATAAAAAAAGAAACAAATAAAAGAATAATAATTAATAAGCTTTTAAACGAAAACTTTAGATTTTTTTACGGTATAATAAAAAAGTTTAAAAGAATTAACATAAGAGTTAATTATAATTATAATTAAAAAAGAATCTTAGGAGGACACCTCGAAAGTTTAACAAAAAAAATCATTTAAAGAAGAAGAAAAGGAGGAGAAAGAAACACCTAAAAAAGAAAATAAATAAGTAAAATAACCTTTACTTCTTAAAGATAAATAACCGAAATCACCTTTAAATAATAGCGACCCTAATAACTTAAATGACGAAAACAATATAACGATTTTTAATATAAAGGGTTTTAAACTAATTATACTTAGTAAATATAATAAGTTAAGCGATTTAAAAGGATTTTTAATTTAAGCCGGAATTTATTTACGATTTTATTACGGAATAATTACTACTAAGAAATAAAAGGTTTTTATAGTATTTTAACTTCTTATTAAAACTACTTTAACCTGGTTTTAACTAGTGTTAAAAAATTATCTAAAAAACGGATTAAACGCTTAAAGAAATATAAAGAAGGTCTTTAAAGATTATAAAGAGTTTAAAAAATAACTTAAGTTTATATTTAATAACTTAATCTTTAAATAATAAGCCGAAACTCGACTTTATAAATTACGATAAAATAAAAAGGCTTTAAATTACGTTATTAAGTTTAAGAAACTCGTAAGTTAATTATAACTACTTATTAAGAGCTTATACTATTTATTTTATTAAGAATTAAAAGATTATATAAAGAATAAACTATATAAAATAAGCTTACATAAAGAAAGGAACCTAGGAAAGTTTAATAACTACGTTATAATAGTAATTGTTATTAATAACGAAAATTTTAAATAATACCTTGAAAAGAAAAAGACGGTATAACGAAAAAATAGCGATTAACTAAAAAAAGGAAATCATAGAAGTGATGCCGGAACAAGGAAAGGTATAAAAACTAAGTTAAACCATATTAAAATCAACGTTACTTAAAAAAAGTAAAAGAAACGAGATAAATTAACTATTAAGTGTTTTAATTATAAAAAAAAAGGACATTATAAAAACGAGTACCGAAGTCTTAAAAAACAAGAACCAAAAATAAAAGGAATTTTTTAACTTAAAAAAAAACCTTCGAAATAAAGGTTTATTTTAAAAATAACAAGGAAGTAAACCAAGTATTTATTATTATTACTATTAAAGTAAAGAAAAATAAATAAATCCTTATAAAAGGAAGTTATAAATATTATTAGAATAATTATAAAGATTATTTAAAGCACGACTATTTATATTTAAGGTACCTTACACTAAAATAAGCTAGATAAAGATATAATAAAAGCGAATTACCATATAAGTATAATACTTATAAACTAAGATATGACTTAGGAATTAAGTTAAAACATAATAAGTTATATTAAAGCCATTATAACGACGATAAATATAAAACCCATTAAAGAAAAAGCTAATATAATAGCTTAAACCGGAGGTTTTATATAAATAATAATTATAATATTTATTAAAACTTAAATAATACTAATTAGCTTAATAAGCTACTAAGTAAAAAAATTAAAATAAAGTTAAAAATAAAAAAATAACTAAAAAAGGAATATATATCGTTATATTAAAGCTTTTATATTAACGACACTTGTTAAGTATATAGAAGTTTTAAGGATAAAACTAGTTATTATCCTTAAAAACCAAAAAATAATAACACGAAAAAAAATAAGTGTATTTGCGATAACGTCCCACGATAACTACATTATTTTAAAGCATATTATCTTTACTTAAGCTTCGAAAGAAGCCGCGAAGTAATTATTAAAGGTTATATATATTATATTTTAGTATTATGCAATATATATAATTTATTTAAAGCGGGTTTCGAAAAAGACGAAATCGAGAAAGAATTTTAAGAATTATAAAAGGAATTACATTTTTTATAATAGCTCGAAAAACGAGCTAAATATAATATTAATTTATTTAGCTTCGTAAAAAAGCACTTAACAAAATAACAAATAAAAATATGTATAATTAAACTAAGTTATAAACGAATCGTTAAGGCATATTTCAAGAAAAAGGGAAAGTTTTTAAAAATCTATATAAACTTATAAAGAGATATTAAGTTATTTTTAACAAGCAAATTCGAGGATTATATCCTTTATTCGAAAATAATTTAAAACCTTTAAAAATTTCGAGTTAATAAGAAAATAGATTTAAGTTATAAAAAGGCCCTCGAGAAAGAATTAAAGTTTTAATATGCGAAGTTCTATATAAAGGATAAACCTTTTACTCCTTACTATATAAAAGGTAGTTAAAAAAATTGTCTAAATAACAATTACTAAAAACACGCTTTTATAAAAACTTAAGAATAGAAAGATATCCGGGTTATAACAACTTAAAGAAACCTAAAAAAGAAGGGGCGTGGAAAACCAAAAAACGGTAAAGGCTTTCGCTAATAAGGCAGCGAGAAGCCATGAATAGCAAGTCTTTATATAAAGTCTAGTTAAGACTTAATAATACTATTATAACTAGAGTTAAATACAAAGAAAGGAAGTATAAAGCCCTTATAAACTCAAAAATAAACAAAAGCTATATCTCAGCCGAGATAGCTTAAAAGAACAAAATATTATAGATATATAAACAAAGTTCATATTAATTACGGAACTTCGAAAGATACATATTTAGTTATAAAAATAGTAAAGTGCTAAAAAAAATAATTCCTCTTTTAATAACTATTTAAGGACATCTCGAACAAGTTATTTTTAACATTACACATATATTAAGTTATAATATGATATTAAAAATGAATTAGCTTAAAAAAAGTAATTTATAAATAAATTTCGAGATAAACACGCTTTATTAGGATTAGAAATAAGAAGAGTTAATCACTACGGGTTACGAGATAAGTACCGCAAGTAACTTTAAAGAAACGAATATAGAAACGAAACATATTACTTATATAATTTAAGTAAATAAGCCTAAAAATCTAACGAAAAAAGTACTACGCGAGTACCTCCGTTTCTATAAATTATTTAAAAATAAAACAAAAAAAGAATTATTAAAATATAGCTAATAAGATCACTAAATCTACTTTAAAAAAGAAAAATAGTTAAAACTATTCTTAATATATCTTATAAATCAGGAAAAATAAAAAGCATTATAAAAAGGAATTTAAAAGGATCTTAATAAAGGATATATTTGAGAATTAAAATCCTTATTAAGATACCTGGTAATTATAGTATTAAAAGTTGATAAAGACGGGAAGTAATATGTTAATAAAAAAAGAAATTTAGTGTGACGATAAATAATTAATTATCGACACCTTAATAAAATAACAAAGAAAAACGGATATTTGTTACTACTAATAAAACTTATAAAAGGATAAATCAATAAAGTCTAAATCTTTATAGTATTAAACCTTCGCAATGATTATTATATAATTAAAATGGTTAAAGATATAAATAATACACCGCCTTTCGAACGATACATAGATATTATAAGTATAAGATTATGCCATTTAGATTTATTAATATACTTGTTACATTTTAATATATAATTATAACGGTTTTTCGCAAATTTTTAGATAAATTTATATTTATTTATTTAAACGATATATTAATTTATTTAAAAAGCGAAAAGGAATATAAAGAATATATAAAACAAGTGTTAAAAGCCCTAAAAAAGATAAATCTACTCGTTTATTTAATTAAAAGTAAATAGCATGTTAGAAAACTAGATTATTTAAAGTTTATAATAAGTTTAAGAGAAATCCGTATTTAAAAGAGAAAAATAATAATAATTAAAAATTAGTTAGAACCTAGGAATATTATAAACGTACACGTATTTCTTGGCTTTATTAACTACGTTAAATAACTTATTTAAGATTTTAGGCGAATTATTAAATTATTAACGGAATTAACTACCTTAGCGAAAATAAAAGAAACTTTTTATTTTATTAAAGAAGCTAAATAGGCTTTTTAGTAATTAAAAAAGGTAGTAATTAGCGAGGTTATATATAAACTCTTAAACAAAAACAAAAAAAAGCGACTAAAGATAAACGCCTTAAATTTCGCTATCGAAGTAATTCTAAAGTAGCTAAAAAACAATGAAAAATAGTACTTAGTCGCGTACTTATCTAAGGCACTATATAGTGCTAAATTAAACTATTAGATTTATAACAAGGAATTATTAATAGTTATTAAAACATTAAAAGAATGGGAATTATAGCTTAGTAAAACTAAAAAACCTATCGATATTTATTTAAATTACAAGAATTTTACACGATTTATAATAATATAAACGCTCAATTAAAGATATAAACGTTAAATAATTTTCTTGTTTAAATTTAATTTTAAAATTTATTACATTAAGGGAAAAGAAAACGTTTAAATAAACTTATTTAGTAAAAAAGGGGGTTATAAGTTAAAAATTAATAAAAGAGATATCTAAATATTTAAACAACAAAATAATAGATTAGTTATATTAATTTATATGCGAATTAATATAAGAGATTAAAAATAACGTTTTAAGGAAAATTATAGTTTAAAAAAAACAATTATAGTCTTAATAAAGATCTAACAACGAACTTCTTTCGTATAAAGAAAAAATTTACGTATTAAAATAAGTATAAAACGAATTCGTTAAAAAATTCCACGAATATCCTCTACATAGTTATTAAGGAATTTTCAAAACGATAAAACGACTTTAAAAAGAATTTGACTTCCTAAGATGTGATAAACAGTTAAAAGAATTATAAAGAATTATAACGTTTATAATAAAATTAAAGCATTACAATATAAACCATATAAATTATTATAACTAACTTAAATACCTAATAAAACATAGCATATAATTATATAGGATTTCGTAGTAAAACTTTTTAAGTTAAAAAATCTTATTATAAAAGTACTTTATAACAATATATAAGTAATTATTAATAAACTTATAAAATATACTTACTTCTTACTATTTAACGAATCGAGCATAATAAAATAGCTAGTTTTTAATTTTTTAAGAAAATATATTAATAAATATAAATTATCAAAACGTATTATTTTAAATAAAGATAAGTTATTTACTTTAAAATTTTAAATAAACCTAATAAAACGAATAAAAGTTAAATAAAAGTTATTTATAACGTATTATTCCTAAATAAACGAATAAATAAAAAGATTAAACTAAATAATAAAACAATATTTACGAAGCTATATTAACTAGGAAATAAATAACTAGGTAAAATTATTATTAATAGCTTAAATAACATATAATACTTCGATTAACGAGGATATAAAGATGTTATTATACGAAGTAATGTATAAATAAAAAGCGGAAATCCAAAAATAACCGATCAAACTTACGGAAGCATTAAAAGTCGAAATAAAAGCCCCGAGAACAAAAGTACTATCTAAAAAGGTTTAAATAATATAATAACAGCTATAAAAAATTTATAATTTATTTAAAATAAAATAACAAAGTATTATAACAAAAAAAGAATTAAGGGATTAATTTTTAAGAGAGAAAATATAATTTATTTATTTTATTAATAACAAAGTATAATATTAAAAACATTTTAAATTAAAATAAAATAACTTAATAAAAAACTTAAGTTTAAAAAATTAAGATTATATAAAATTAAAGAAGTTATTTTAAAAGTTAATTATAAGTTAATATTATTAAAAATATCTAAAATATATTTTATATTTCATATTTTATTTTTAAAACTAACATTAAAAAACGCCTTATTAAAAAACTAATTAGAATTTAAAAAAAACCCTAATAAGTACGAAATAAAAAAAATACTGGATTTAAAATGAGTTAAAGGTTAATTATAGTATTTTGTTAAATAGGAAGAATACTTACTCGAGGAGAATACTTAGGAATTACTTAAGCATTTAAAGAATTTAACGATTAAGCTTAAGAACTTTCATCATTAAAACCCGGATCGGCTAAGAAGGCCCGAAAATCGGGATCCTAATCTAGAAAAGACAGGTCGAAAAAGGGGACGGCCTCGGAAACAGTATTAATTTACTCGACTAATAAACGTTATTCGGTTTCCAGTTTGGCCTGCTTTTCTTTTAAACGCTTTTGTTTCTCCTTTTCCACTTTCTTTATCTTTTTAATAGAAAAAAAACAATATTTTAATATTTTCAAACCCCGTCTTTAAAAAAACTCCTTTTGTTTATAAATACGAATTAACCGCCTTACGAAGATTTATAATTAATTATTAAAGAATTAAAGCTTCTCCTTTGTTTTGCGACGTTTAACCGCTAATCTCTCTTGTTTTCGACTTATATCGAATAAATTAAACATCTCGATACTCGAACCGTCGTAATAATAACGAACTTTAGTTATATAATTAAAACAGGTTTTAAATTTAGAAACTATAAAGCAAAACAAGTTAGTTTTAAAGTAATTAAAATAAAGAAATACCTTAAAATTAAAGAACCAAATATATATAACAGAAAAATCACGGGATTTTTGCTAACTTTTACGAGGTTTCGTAAATAGCTTTAAAATATTAAACATTATAAAGAATAAAAAGGAAAAAACTTACTTAAAATCTTTAAGATAAAGATTTAAAAAGAAAAGAAATAATGTTATAAATCGACTTTATTAAAAAGAACTTTAATAAGGGTGTCGAAACACAAACCAAAAATGTATAAAATTATAAAGATAATATATATTCTATATAACATTACGTAATGTTAAATTTATATTAATTTATTAATTAAAATAAATTAAAAATAATAAATTTAAATTAATTTCTAGATTTATTTAAATCTAAAGATATTTAACATATTAAATAAAAAGAATATATACTAAGGAGAATAAGTATAAAAAAGATAGAATTTCTTATATATCTAGTTTTTTATTTTCTAGCTATTAATCTAAAACTATAATCACTTTTTAACATTATAATAAAAGTACCTTAAAATCTCTTTAACGAACAAAACACTATAAATCACTTAAACTAATCTCAATCCACTATTACCTTTAAATCAAGAAAACTTAGTACGTACTTACTTGTAAAGTTAATTAACTAGGAATACACAAGGAGGTTCGTCACATATAATTAACTCTTATATTAATTCTTTTAAACCTTTTTGTTATACCATAAAAAAATTTAAAGCTTTTATTTAAAAGCTTATTAATTATTATTTTTTTACTTGTTTCTTTTCTTATTACCCTTTAGTCTTAAGAGGCATACTTATCCTAAAACTTATTTAACCGAGAGTCCTTTCTTTTAAACCAATATCAAGCACTAATTAAAGAGCTATTAAAATGTGACGAACCTCCTTATATATTTTTAATTAATTAACTTCACAAGTAAATACGTATTAAGTTTTCTTAATTTAAAGGTAATAATGGATTAAGATTAGTTTAAATAATTTATAATGTTTTATTTATTAAAGAGATTTCAAGGTACTCTTATTATAATGTTAAAAAGTAATTATAATTTTAGATTAATAGTTAAAGAACTAAAATGAATAACTAAATATATAGGAAATTCCAATTTACTTATACTTCATCCTTTATAGGGAGTAACACCTATATTCTCCCTAATTCTCAAGAATCCAACAGAGAATCTTGGTATTCTCCTTAATTCTTAAGAGTCTAACAAAGAATTTTGGTATTCTCCTTAATTCTTAAGAGTCTAACAGAGAATTCCTTCTGGAGTCATGTAACCTCAGATTACATGACTAACTCAATTCCCTCTACCCTTGTTTGGGTTGTAACACCTATTTATACCTAATCTGTTTGCCTGGGGCATACTTCATTCTATGCATGTTGGTATCATTAAATCCAACATCAATATCTTTCTTCAATAACAATCTGGCTCATGATTAATTGGCCTTGGCGGCGTCTACAGGTGTCCCTCCGTGTGACAAGAACAGAACAAAATCCAATATAATGGCATTTCTCAGACCTTATAATCACCAAAAAGGTCGTGGCTCAACAGGATAGCGCAGAGAATGGCGTGCCAGGCTCCCCGATATGCAGAAACTTGACCGCTTTAGACACGATACGAAAAGTTTTTGTATTGTAGCGTCTCAGTTTCCCGCCTATTTTACAGAGGCCTCCAGCTCCGTTGCTGTTAGGGTACGGTTATTACTTGTTGTTGCGCTGGAGAGGGAAGCTACTCTCCAGGCCCACTACCACTATCCTAGTACTATATACACCTCTCCGTGACAGTTGCGTATGGCACTTCTTGAAGAAACGGTCTGGGTTGGGCCTCGGTTGTCTCAAGCTCCATGATCTCATTCCCCTGCAACAAGGGTGGCTTATTGAAATATGGGGCTATACGACCCCTGCTCACCTGTATCTACATATATAGGAGGGTGAAGCCATCCTATCCAGACTCACCTTAAACTAATACACTTGATCCTATCCTCACATCTTCGTCTCATCTCAACATGGCTGGGCTTGGTTTTGAAGTTCACTCAATTCTAACCAGTTCTTGGTCCTCTGGCTTCTTGGATCTAAGTTCGATTCCTTCCCAACTCCTACTTTTATTTGACCCTAACTTCTTTGTCCGGTAGGTATTCGTCGACGTTATAACCAGAATGCAGCTGCAATAGCCGTGATAATCAAAGCGACAGCACCGAGTATAGTGCCAGCGATGATACCCGGTAAATAATTACTATTAGAACCGACAATTACCGCATTGTTTGAGGATGCTGCATTTTCAAAGTAAGCCATAATTCTACACGAGATATCTCAACTAACCATTCGGCATAGATTGTCTCAATGTATTTGAAGTCCAGTTCACTGACGATAAGCTACTAGTCACATCATTAGAGTGAAACGCAAGGAATATTTGCCTGCAACCTTACTGTGAATTGTACCAACTCATTACCATCTGAGGTGACCCATACTGTATATTAGGATCATATTAGTCTTTACAAGATAAGGATGCGAGGTCGAGTATTCCAAGCCCCTGAGCAAAGGGATCAGGGTCCGTCCAGGGGGTAGGACTAGCAGCATCGATTCCTCCAACTACAATCATCTGATTACCTTTGGCTATACACGCATGGAATACACGACCAGAGTCGGGCGAGGCACTTTATGGTGATTTGAACCAGATGAAGCCCGGAAGCGAGAGGACATAGATGCCGTTAAAGGTTCTGCCGCTCGGGCTATGGTATGCCCCGTAAACGAATCTCAAAATTGTCGGTGTATCGGCCGGATAAAACAATTGCATCTGACTTACATCTCAAATGTGCCGTTCTGCCCCTAGACACCAACGGCACAGAATGGATCTCGGTCTGTGGGAATATCCCCAGTCGCATTCTGAGCTAGCCACAATTCACTATCTCATTGAATGACACCATCTCAGAGGCTATCAGGTCCTCGGAAGCTCGCTTTACGTATGGACCTGTTCCGCCACCGATGAATGCCACAAGACCATTGAGCCCGAAGTATGGTACACAGACAGCTGAGGCTCCCATGACATTCCCCCTGCCGGCGTATAAAGGAACTGGGACAGTCTCGTTCGCCCATTCGCTGGTCGCGATGTTGTAGGTGATGAGTTTCGGAGTGGGGAACCAATCTGACGAAGCGTTCAGTTCAGTCTTTGACGATGCTGCACTGCCAAGGTATACACCAACGTCGTGGCATGTTGTCCAAGCCGCATGAGCTGATCGAGTGAGTTCGACCACAATGTAAGTACTCGGCTCTTCGGACCAGTCTCCAGTTGTATTCTCATCGAGCGTGAATTTCCACAGGGACTTCCAGTCAGGAACACCTAGGCATCCCCACATGTACATGACTCTATCAAGTTGATTGGTCCACAGTACGGATCCATCGAGTATTGGATGCGATCGAGATAGCCTATCCGTTCCATTGCCAATGGTAACGGCTGACATCGTCCACTTCTGGTCCAAGGCAATTGATAATGTATCGACTTCTATAGTAATTTCAGTATAGAGGAGTAGCCTAGTTGAAGATAGTCTTACGAGTTAGCGGTCCGACAGATTCCGTGACAGCTGACATTTGAGAGACCAGTCCCCCATATACGAATGCATACCTAATCACCCAGAATTACCGCTGCATGAAATCTTAACTGTATGATGAATATTACTGACTTCAGAGGGCTTACTAGATGTGTGACCTCTCCTTACAAATTGATCAGAGGTTGGTCCTACAGAGGCGTTGGTATCGCCAGAGCTGCCGCCCAGGCTTCTGCATAGGAACATAAATATGAAGGACAAAGTATCTATCGACTGCTTCATTTCGGGGGTACGGTGTTGTGAAATGCCTGAAATGATAAGAAGTGATTAAGAATAGTATAGCAAATAAGAGCATCGCGAGAACTTGGACGGTAAATCAGATTTGATGGCTTAAAAGCAACGCTGCATCGTGTCAACATGCAGATATCGTATCGTATTCAATGTTAGTAACTAAGACAATGTCACCATCAATGTCGTACTTGATTTGGTTGTGTTATATAGCTGCTGAGAATTCAGTCCTATTTTGTCCCTCTCTGTACGACGTCGCTGGTTCCCATTCATCCATGCTCATCTTATCCAAGAATATACCCCATGCACAGAAGCTACAATTAATGGGCTCCGTAACAATCTCGGTAGCCTACAATCAGATAGTAAGCATACATGTATTTGCTTCGGCCGTAATACTAGAACAGCAAGACACCAATGTGACACTGAGGACCTGGTGAAAGCTGACCAAGCATCTAAGCACCCCCCTTGGACTTATGGAAGCCGTTTTGTATTAATGACAAACGACGACGACAGCTGCAGCTACCCAGGCACTGGCTCTCTCATTTCCAGGCTGCGCCGTGCATATGCAAAACACATAAGACCCATATAGCTCGGGGTTGTCAATCTGGCAATCATGTGCTGTAAAGACTTGACCACCATCGGGTATAGGAGTTTTTTTTTACAGATGAACTTAAGACCCTGTCTAACAAGAGGAATATTTCATCTTTCCGTTGCACTGCCAATAGCTACTGTATAAAATGCGTAGCTCTCGAGCACTACATATCCAAGCTTGTAGAGATGATCACACCAACCCTTGAATTCTCGCTTCTTGTCCTTACAAGTCCCACAAGCGATGGCTATTATTCGCCTCTGCAATGTCCTTTTGTTCTCCGAGGCCACTAACTAATCTTGCTTCTAGTTGCATCGCTGGCAAAGTGATTATCTTTTAACCGATGAGTGGAAATATTGACATTGGCGTTGCTGCCCAAGGATAAGGATATCTTTCACACAGAGTGCTTGATTAACGCTTAACAGTGCATTTATCTGAGACAATAGTATAAGTAGGTTGAAATCTTGCTATAGTCGCTTAACCTCCCTAGCTTATACAGTAAGGTTTAGTAAAGTATTGAGGTCATTCTGGGCATTTTGAGTTGGTTTCCGCTTTGGCAAAATCTTTACGCAGGTAAAATAAGTCCAGTAAGAATTAAAAGGCATCCTGGGTCCGCACTTCATCCAATATCAAGTACATGACAGCCAGGCAAGCACACTTTGAGACACAAGCGCAGATCTGACAATATACATGCCGGATGGTAAGAAAGTCTTTGGTGAAAGCCCTCAATACTTTTGATGGCGGCTAGACTGTAGACGTTAGTTACGTCCCAGCTGGAGCTGAAGAATTCTTGCCTGCCTCCATCAGAAACCGAATCAATATGACCAACTATTGCATTATCACTTGAACACTTAAATCGCGAATCCTTCGTACTGGTATGTTAATTGAAACTATGGAGGGGCTTGTCGTTGCACTAATGTCATCCCAACGTATGATTCGACTTCAGGGCCGAGGTCTTCATTATTGGTATAATTCGGAATAGCTATATCTTGGCCATTTCCATTCATCAGTCACATACAATAAAATATATACTTCGGTATTAGTTTAAAGGCTTTTCGGTGGCCCTGCTGCGATGAATCTGGGATGCTGTTACATACTATAGCCACAGAATTGGTGGCCACAGCGCAGACATTTCGACATGTATTGGTGCGGAAATAAAACGGTATTTATAAGTTTCCATCAGCACATGATACTTGGGCACTTAAGGTAGGTAGTCTGGGGGTTCCACCAGTTACATCTAAGGAGACATCAATGTTTTATTCAACAGGCTGGCTAAGCAGGTTAGGTTAGTTGTCTTATTGATTAGTCAGACACTATACAAATCGATCACGTCTTATGATCCACATATGGTTTATATCAACCGAGCAGGGAGTATCCATCAGGCTAAATCTTCTTTTCTTAAATTGCCAAGTGTGTCCTCTCTATACTTTTGCGTTCTCGTCTGGTACTTTATGAATTCTGCATTGTCTTTGGCTACCATGCTACCGACTCTCCGTCAACGAATTGATAGCTGGGTGGAGCCTGCTAGTCTGCTTACGCAGAGTGCGCACTGTGAGCAATAAATTTGAATGTTTTGGTGTATAAGACATTTATTGAACCGTCAAACTAATACAGGGTGCCCAGATTTCTTTATTGTTCTTGCAGAGCGTTGTGCGCGGGCCGGACCTTTCCGATTGTCAAGCATTCGAGATGAAGCTTTCTCCCGATTTTGGGTCGATTTTACCAGTAAGTACCTAGTCTTCAATTTTATGCAAGATAAACCTTAAACACAAGAACGGAAACCTTTCATCGTATTTCCGGCTCAGGTTCCCTAATACGGTCTCGACACGTTTGTTTATTAGACCATCCTACTAAACCTTTGCTAATCTCAGGTGCGGCAGGTCCCAAATCTCAGGAGGCACAATCCCCAGCGGACCAGCCTCGGGACTCTGCAATCTTAATTCCTCCCCTACTTTCGGCAGCCTCAGGTATTGTCCTGGACATTGGACCTGGAAGCGGCACACAGATTCCGCTGCTTGCGAAGCATGCAGACCAAATCTCGCATATCTATGGAGCCGAACCGTCTTTGGCGCTCCACAAGGCTCTATCAACCAGTCTAACGCAGAACAGTCTTGAGGAAAAGTACACCATAATGGCTTGTAGTGCGGAGACGACCACATTGATGCCTGCCATTACAGAATTAGTCCTAGAATCACCGCAAAAACCGGACTTGGGGACAGTTGATGTACGAAATCTTGAGATTTTTGACACAATTATTTGCCTTCGTGTCTTATGTAGCGTTGAGAGCCCCAAACAGACAATTCAGGGGCTTTACAATGTACTAAAACCTGGTGGCAAGATGATTATCTGCGAGCATACCGTAAACCCTTGGAGAACCGCCAAGGGAAGCGTATTTGCCCGGCTCTTGCAGATATTATACACTCTATGTGGCTGGAAGTTTTTCATGGGTAACTGTCATATGGACCGAGATACCAGAGCTTTTTTGATGGATGCTGCAAAGGAAGATGGCGGCTGGGACGCAGTCGATCTCGAATACAACTTCTGCTGGAAGCCTGTACCATACCTATCTGGTGTACTGATCAAAAAGGGGTATATGTAAATAATTTCCGAGAATATGCATCTCTGCTCGGGGGATCCATAATCTCATATGGCTACAACGGTTTTTTCAGGGCAAAGATGAGTCCTTAGCACGAAAGGATTATAGAAGATATAGATAATATGATATGTTATCAATATATAAAAGGTCATTTCTCGACTCTATGGGTGGAGCCGGCTTCTTGGGACAAGCACAATCCACCCAACGCTAATACTGGTCAACTCGTAGACTTGCCGAACAACGTCCGCGATTAGGATGCCGTCGCGATATGTTTGAGTTCAATACTGTCCATATAGTTAGGAAATACAAAGGGAATTCTCCTAACTAGCTCGACGATTCCGCCTTCTAAGCGTTATTCTGAAAGCGCCGGTCCTTGTCCAATGTCATATATTGGCACAAGAGCAGATGCAAGCATTAATTTCAGTCCAGATAAGACGATCTCAAATGTCAGGAAATAGCATCTCCTAACTGCAAGTGCTGAATCCCATGATGTAGATATATGGGGCTATGCCCGTTCTATACGGTCCTAATGGCCTCCTGTATATATATATATAGCTGGGCTTCGCCCACCTACCTAGGTAGACTCACACTTGCACTAACACACTTAATCCTATCCTGATATCTCCGTCCCATACTAATACAGGAAGCCTTGCGAAAGAAAACGTGCATGTCCTCGTGCTGGTGTTATCTTAAAAACAGAATGATGATATTTTGAACGAATAATATAAACGGTTTGGCATGCTTTTGCCAAAGTCTTACGATCCCCTTCTGAATATAGGTTCCTTGAGGTCTTGGAGTTACAATAGAGGAGTTACCAGTTATTCAGATCGGTTTTCATGCCGAATCGGCCTTAATTCCAATAAAGTAGGGGCCTCCTGGATTCCAATTTTCTATCGTTATCCCTTCGTCAAAGTGGGCAAGTATATGCTGAGCCCGCTCAGCCCAGCTCTGATTTGAGCAGCCACAGAAATGGCAGGTCAAGTCGTATTCCTTGTCCACAGCATACATCCAGTTGCGAAGGTCAAGCTTAGCGAGGATGGTGATTTCAGCGTTACTCCTGCAGTGAACCCCCTTGATATGTTGCCTCAGAGCGTCTTGGCGGAAAAAGGTTCTCTCTTTCACAGGAGTCTGCCAGCATTTATCAAAGTGATGGGGGCACTCACCCAACAATGACGAAAAAGAAGGATACCTCATATATACATTAGTGCAAAGTGGACATGCGCTACGACTCTCGACTTCCCTACTCTTGGTTCCGAGCGGCGCACAAATCCACTGTTGTTGTGGAGCATGAACGGATTCTTCGTGTCTCTTCCAGGTGAATCGCTTCGCAAAGGGCGCATGGCAGAAGGTGCACCGATATTTTCTTGTCTCAGCGCCTATTGCATCCTGGGCCCTCATTGTTGTATCGTCTGGGGGTATCTTTCCAGGCCTCTTCACAGATCGAGATGTCATTCCAGAGTTAGAGGATTTGCGCTTGTGGGATGGTAAATTAGGAGGGCCAAATCCCTGGACACTGGGTGCGTTCATCGTGGTTTCGCCCACCGCCGTATCCATGTGGTCGTTCAACATGGCGAAGTTAGTGTCAAGGCTGAGCTCGGAGTAGGGTTTCCACGGTGGTAACTCTCTGAGGAGACTGGAAGGTATTTCCGTTAACTTGGGCTGCAGCATGGGCGGAAGAGGTAGCTGGCTAAATGAGTCGATTTCCGAGTCTCCCGAGTTTTCAGGCTGAGACAGTATCGACGAGGCGAAGATGTCTCATTCTTGCTGAAGTGGATTGACGTCCTTTTAGACCCATCCATATCTGGCCGATGTCCCCGTACTCGACCTCGCTTCACAGCCTTCTTGACAATGCCGTCAGACGCGATTGAACTGCCCCTGGAATGAACGGAAAGATCGAAGAACTGAATACGTCTTCCTCTCCTCGACCCAAAAGACATGTAACTCGAGGCCGCAGAAACAGCGCTCCCCACACTAGATGCATGCATTAATACTGTATCAGTTGATGGAGTTGCAGACACTAATTCCTGCATATACCGAGTACAACTGGCCTCTGGCTTCGAGGCATATAGGGAAGGCGTAGATAAACACTCGAAATTTTCCGGATGAGTGTGTATACCTTCAGCTTGGTGTGCCACCCGTTCCTTCAGCTCTTGTTGACAACAACCCTGTAGCCACTGCAGTATAAATCTCTCTTTTTGCTGATCGAGGAATTTGAAGTTTAGGTCCAGTAAATGAGAGACAACGCGCTCCCCTCGGCTGCCACGGGACTCGGTGTCGCTTTCAGCTGAAGCCACGGCGTCAAAGGATGCCCTCTCTTTACACCTTGTATTCCGCGAACTATGTATATGGTGTCGAATAGAATTCAGGCTGTAGAAAGGGGGTTGAGACTGAGATCTTCTCATAGCCAGAAACTTATTTATGGTGGAACTCTTTGGTCTTAATGCTAGACTTATATTGCCCAGACTTGGGCGTCTAGCTATAGACTTTTTGTCTACTGTAGATGTTGAGGGTCTGGGTCTTGAACCTAATCCTATCGCACCAGCCAAAACTGTAGCCAGGGGGACATTATCGGCCAAAGGTGATTGTCCTGTAGTTATGCCAGCTGGAATGGCAGTAGAACCGACGCGCTGCAGATGCCTCTGGCGAGTTCGTGAGAACCAGGAGCTGATCCTCTCGACACTGAGGCCTGTCAAGTCTGATAGATTCAGCTTGTCCTCACGTGTTGGATACGGTGCGGCATTGGAGAGAAGCCAGTCCTCGAGAACAGCCTTCTGGAAGTTGTTGATCCTGACGCGGCTCGGGTCTTCACAGGTTTTAGGACTGGTACCCTGCTCAAGCGGGCTATCGACTTGTAGCAAAGCTTCCAAGTTCGAGTTATTGTAGTCGTGAAAGAAGGGACTCGAGAGGCCGGCTGTGATGTAATCTGCAGTCAATGCATCAAAGTCTTGACTTGGAACCTCATTGCCGATTTGCCAGCCAGGGTCGGAAGGCATGAAACCCGCATCATCAGGTTCGTATCCATAATATGGAAAAATATCGTCCTCTGAGACGTTTGGGAAAGAATACTCAGAGTCAAAATATGGCATGGAAGCAAATGCTGATTGTAGGTTACTGCCCCCGGCGAGGTGCTCAGTGTCCCGTATGTCAAGGGGCTCCATGGGATTGGCACAGGATCCACCATTGCCGCCCTAAATATCTTTAGTTGAAAACCGGATCTCCGTCGGGATTATGTGCTCGGCGAGATGTTGGTATTGAAGATATGAGGAAAAGGGCCAGCTTGCAACCCGGAAACGAGCTGGAAGAACATGAAAAAGATTTTCGAACACCTACTTGTGACGAACCTCCCTGTGTGTTCCTAGTCAGCTGACTTCACAGGTGAGTACGTACTGGTTCTTTTCTCTCGATTTGAAGGTAACAGTGGATCGAGGTTGGTTCAAGAGATTTCAAGGTACTCTCACTAAAGTGTTAAAGAGTGACTGTAGTCTTAGATTGATAGCTGAGGAACGAGAGACTAACTACACGAGAGATCCTGCCCTTCTTATACTCGTCCTCCATTCCCTATACTTCTTACTTTGGTATGTTGGATACCTGTTGGATCTGACTGGATCTCAGATCACTTCAGATCCACTTGTTGTTACTCTCTCTGGATCTCAGATCCACTAAGATCCTAGTCACGTGATGTTGCATCACATCTTCCTTTGAGCAACTTCTCTCGGGACATTCCTAACCCGTTCCGCTCCCTGTTCACTTCTGACCAGTTGGTTCGTAACACTACTTTACCACGAGGCTAGCTGAGGGGCAGGCATGATGATTATCATGGTGTTGATGGTCGAACCAATCGGCTGATCCCCGAATCGAAGTCTATGCAGCTGGAACCTCACACCTTGAAAATCTCGGTGCCAAACAAACCAGAGAAGTTGCAGCAACACCATGAATGCCAGGCAGCACATTGCAACTTGGCTCAGCCACCAGCTGATAGAGTAATGATGCTGCTGACAGGAGCAGAACACCAAACCTAAAAGAAGAGCAACGCCATGAAAATTTCCATGCATCCTTTTGTACAAAAAAAAAAGTGTGATACGAATACCTCCCGCGACTCAATTTCCTGTGGAAAGTAGTTACTTATGGACTGGAATCAAGTTTATCTCTACTAAATGGGAACCATTTTGGTTGCATTAAATTGTGGAATAATTAGGTACTAGTATCTCAGTAATATGACTACGGATGCTTATATATACGCTTATATGCACACCCAGGCAAAGTAAGTTAGGCGCTTGTGTCTGAATGATTATGCCTAGTACTACTGTTAACATGAAACGCGATTGTCTTCATAACAGATAGGTAGGCATCATTAACCATAGTACGTAAGTTTACATGATAACTAAGAGCCTCCGCAGTGCGACAAAATGGGACAGAAATGATTTTTATTTGCTTCGTCTGGTTAGGATTTATAATTTACCTTTTCATCCGTGGATGGAATAAACGATAAATGGATATCAATATAAAGCAATAGTTTAAGTGGCACTGGATTTCAAGGTCATTAAAGCGAAACTCGATGAAGATAAAATGACTATTTACAAACATGAAATAAATACCTGATTAATTTCGCCTTTTGAATTCCAAAATCTTTGAATCAAAAAGATCTAAAGGAAATCCGAGCTCCAACATCTTCGTATCATGTGTGTTCCACTTGCCCCAGTCGACTGTTTGTGCATGTAAGTGCAAAGACTCCACATGCGTCATAGAGAATACAATTGGATCGTTGCTGGCTCGTCATCAGCATCGAAGTATCGTATGGTTTCGAGGCGGGAGAAGACAAATATCTGTCTTCGTTGTAGGACGGGAGGCTCTGTACACGTAGCTATGTCAGCCGTGAAACTCAACACGCAGTCGATTCAATATTGCCTGCTATAGAGCTAAATGGTCATATATGTATTTTTGTTGGATTAAGAGATTTTTCGGTCGGGAGATACCTAGCGAGCGCTCTTTAACACAGCCCCTCGTGACGCCTGATCGAACAGTTGCGACGATCCCACAGATTGCGAGAAGAGATGCAACTACTCCAAAGACTATGCTAATAATTGCGCCCGAAGAGAGAGAAGACGAATCTTCCATGATGTGAATGATGCTAGTTGTTGTAGGTTGATTAATGAAGGGTGTTTGACCGTGTGACGAACCTCCCTGTGTATTCCTAGTCAGCTGACTTCACAGGTGAGTACGTACTGGGTTTTCTTGATTTGAAGGTAATAGTGGATTAAGATTGGTTTAAGAGATTCACTATGTCTTGTTCGTCAGAGAGATTTCAAGGTACTCTCACTATAGTATCAAAGAGGGACTGTAGTCTTAGATTGATAGCTAAAGAACTAGAATGAATGACTAGATACATAGGAAATTCCAATCTACTTATACTTTATTCCTGGAGGACCAATGTCCCGCATTCTCCAACCTTCTCTGTTAAGGAGAACAGAGACAAACAGAGAATACTCTTTTTTCTCTTCCTTTCTCTGTTGCTCCACAAGGAGAGCCACAGAGAATCTTGCTTCAGGTCACGTGACCTCTACTGACCATCATCCCTGTTGGTCGTAACACCTAATGGCTTTTTATTGGGTGATATGACGCTGCACCATGAATGCCACACTTGTTACGACAACAACCATGGGCTTATGTTTGATAGGCTTCGTGGGCTTCAGGGGTCTCGTGGTCGTAAGAGTAGTCTCCTTACAAGAGTGTATGCTCAGAATCATCACTGTTTAGGAAAATATCTGATATATATGTGTTGAATAGCTCGAATAGCTTCTTTGTTTGTGCTATTCGTCCTCATCTTTCGTTAGTCATATGACGAGGTCGTTCGTGGTACTTGGTCCGCGACTCAGAAAACCTCATGGCTGTAGCCCATATGCTACCTCGCTAGGTTCCGCGATAACCCCTTATTACATTTGTTGAGCGTATACATCTTGCTATAAGAATAGGTAGTCGTCGGTCCCACTTATAAATACTTGCTTGCCAATCTAAACATGTAGCCAAATACGGGGTGGGTATCACGCTATTGGAACTGCAATGATCCCTGAAGAGGCGAACTGCAAGAATCGGAACATGATTCCCTCTTCGGTCACTAATACCATTATTACTAAGAGACTTTTGTGGAGCCTTCTTCACGATCCAGCTCAGCTTTAAATATCAACATAGGGTCGGACTGCAATATTAGTCAGTTCGGACGAATATAAAATGGAGCAGAAGTTAAGACTTGCTAGAAGCAAAATGAGTTCTAACAAGGGTAACTCAGTACTCGACTAGAAAATCACATCACTCTACTCTACACCGTTAATAGCGGCACTGTATTATTACAATGATTAAGCAAATGCACGATGCACTTGTCACAGTTGCGCCACGAAGGCCGTACGAGGTCCGTAAGTTCCTGACGGTTGCCCCTAAGGATGACGAGATCACAGTCAATATCAAGTGGATGGCATCTACTCCGCTTGACCTTCACCAGGCGGATGGTGGCCTCCTAGTCGAACACCCGATGCGAACTGGATCAACTAGTGCCGGCGTGGTTGTTGCCGTTGGTCCAAACGTAAAGAAGCTCAGGCTTGGGGATGAAGTCTTCGGTTTCGCTCACCAGAAGCCTGAGTGGAAAGCTCACCAGGAATTCGCGACAGCCCCGGAGTGGGTATTCGGCAAGGTGCGTTAGGCTTGATAACGAAAGAGAAGACTGCATAGCACATGATGATACTAATTGGCCTTCTTGATAGGTCCCGGACGGCTTCACCTTGGAGGAAGTCGTCACGATACCGGAGAACTTCGTCACGGCCTTCAATACCCTGTGGGCTGACCTGAACCTGCCTACCCCCTGGCCAAAACCTTCTGACTATCGTCCACTGAGAGCTGACGACCGTATCCTTATCTGGGGTGCTGCATCGTCGGTTGGACAGCTGACGATCCAAGTTCTGAAATTCTACGGATATCGCAACATCGTTGCGACGGCATCACCGAAGCACCACATGTACCTGAGAGAACTGGGAGTAGCAGAATGCTTTGACTACAGAAGTTACTCCGTCGTGCATGAACTACTGAATATCCATCATGACGGACAAACACCAATTTATCCCATCATTGTGGACTGCATCGGCTCCCAGGCTGGATCTCTCACGCCCATCTCCAAGATTGCCCAGAGTGGCACCACTGTCACCGTGATGTTGCCTGTCATTTTGAAGCACGCTTCGAGCGAAGAAGTGCCCGAGTACTCTATGGACGCGAGCACCAGCGCCTCGTGGGGCGACGGCGTGAACGTGCGCGGCGTACGAACACACTTTTACTGGAAGGTATGATTTAGTCTACCTCTTTGCCCTCGGTGAGGTGGCCGAGAGCAGTGGCTTAATCACTAACATCTATAGAATGAAATGCTCCGCGAGAAGTTGCAATCGGAAATCATGCCAACGATGCTTGCCGAAGGTATCGTGAAACCGATCCGATATCGCATCGTTGACGGTGAAACACTTCTTGAGAGAGCCACGAAGGCATTGGATATAATGCGGACTGGTGTGAGTGGTGAGAAAATCATCTGGAGAGTCTCGAACAACTGAGCTGGCTTTTGCACTTATTAAATATACTTGGCAATGAAGATCAATTGTTGCGGTGATAGTCTCTATATATAGGTGCTAATTACAAATTCAATATTATTTTCACCTCGCATGAAAAAACTCGGATCTTATATAAGTTAGTCTTCCAACCTCGTTGGTTCATCCTAAGGATGTGATTCCCCATACAATCTATCACTTTCATAATTGAATCAAAAATTTGTGTCAGTCGTCGACGAAGCTCTCCCTTCATTTTTAATAATAGCATTGATGAGCCAACGGACCGTCTATGTCAGAAGGGAGAGTATATCCATCTAGGAGGCTGGGGTAGTCTAGGACGTTATGCGATTAGCTATCTATATAGTCGTTATCAGTATGGGGATGCGCACCCGACTCCCTTGAATAAGTTGAGGTGTAGTAGTGCTATGCTAAGGCGCGAAGCTAAAAGTTAAATGACGTGAGAAATAGAACAATCGCGATGTCTATTAATATAATTACGTGAAATGGCCCCAGTTTAAACGTATACTTAGGTATTAAATAGGCAATACCCTTATCATTGATTTAAAGCGACTTGGCATATAAAAGAAAGGAACGCTGTGGCTCTACCACGTATTAATACCTCGTACTACTTAATGCATTCCTTGCCTCTACCATATGCCTTGCTCGTTTTGAGTTCCTATAGACAGCAATGTAAATATTTCATTCGTGGACATCCAGTATTAACAATAATATATTTGGTTACTCATTAACAACCGCATCTTCAACAATTATATTATGTGAAAAGCTTATAATCTGAGGAGTGGAGTAAAGGCTGATATAAGAACGGGACAAGAGGGAGGATAGTTAAATAATATGTTGTCTCATTATATAGGTGTCACGGCAGCGCAGGGGTGTTCAAGGCAATGCTCGATTTCCTGGTGTATTAACGAAAATACTAAAGGTGAAGAAGAAGGAAAATCTAGAATGGTCGCTAGGGCCATTCTAGCAGCTAAATACATTTCAGGCTTTGTGTAGTCCTTATTATTCAATAGTGAATACAATGGCGGGGTGGTTGCTTATTGTTCTGTTGCCAAGCCGTGACAATAGGTACTTTATACAAACTTCTCAATATGCTATAAATTATGTCTGAATATGTACCTTAAGTGATTTCAACGCTAGATAGATAGGTTAATGCCTATATACCTACATATGTGTGCGTATGTGTATTCGGAGGTCTAAAAATAATATCATTTCCTAGTTCTAAGGCTCGAATACCGGTGGCCGGTAGTCGTGCGGCAGAGTCAATCAGCTAACCTAGACGGATCCGCACCAGGGAGATGCTTTACGCCGTATTAATTGCCTGATTAGGCAAATAGTCTGGCCAAGACTAGCTACGGCACGTCAGATATTTCAGCACATGATGGCTTCTCGAGCGATGGTGGCTTGGATAATTTTCCGCTCATTATGCTCGGCCCTCAGACGTATGAGTTGTCCTCCGTTTATATAAAGTGAGCGACGGTATCTCGTTTAAATGATTTGAAACTCTCAACATGTCTTACCTATCAACGAATTTCAGCGTGAAAATATTTAGGAAGATGTACAACCAAGCGCCTCCGGCTTATACCCACGGTAACCCACATATAGGAACGTACCAGAGTCATCAATATCTCCAGCATCCGTCACATTATCCACAGCAAACATATTCACCCTCCGGATTCTATCCTATATCCCCGAACATGCATGCGGCTACCGCATTTCCACCAGCACCTCCTCCGGAGCTGCCATCCCACACATGCAGGGAGTTTCTATTCATCAAATACGGAGACGCGCAGATTGTCAGGGCCGCGAACCAGCCCTCAGCTCTGTTGACTATCACGCTTCCCAAAGCCGATCTTCTCGACGACAACCCCGGCATGACCGTGTGTCGCGGCGACGGGCGTGGCGAGCAGATCGGCGCCGCCAAATTCCACCAATGGACGACGTCGAAGACGGACATGGTTTTGTACGGACAGGCGATCCGCTTCAAAAAAGAGTTCGTGTCCGTTACCGGGCTAAGGCGGCTAAGATGGGAGGAGAGTGGAAGCGATGGGCTTACCCTCGAGGCTAACGGCCGCCCCATCGCGAGGTACACGCGGCAGAAGGGGATGATGGGAGGAGTCTCAGGGCAAGATCTAAGAGGGTTCAGGGACAGCTTTATGAGGGTGGTGGCAGGGCGGACCGTCTCAAGAGTGCTAGAGCAGAAGGGGGTTCTGGGGACGCCGGCGGGGCATGTGGAACAGGTGGAGGCACGACTGGAGATCTTTGTGGACGGACTGAGTAGGGAACAGCTCGAGGAGATTATCGTGTCGGGTGCGGTGGAGCGAGAGAGGACGCGGAGGGAAAAGAAAGATGCCCAGAGCGCCAAGATAGTAGGAAACGTCTTCGATGTTGCTGTTTAGTCAGTACGAGTCGGACCTAGTCGACTAAGCTATACAGTAATACCTATTGGCTTCCAATTTCGAGCATACAGACTTAATAGAGAAACCTCCATGAACATATGGTCTCTACTTCGCCTCCCTGGCGTGGTTATCGTCCATCAACCAAGATATGAGTCTTCAACGGCTTCATAGTCACAACGAAAACCGCTAATGTTCTCTGTATAACCCCACAAAAATCTAAAAAGGAATTCTACTATCGGAGTGTTCGCGGAGCCCAGTCTCTGCTAGTGAGGTGAGGCTCCCAGACCATGTCATAGTCACAACAGCATGGATACCCACTGCATGTCCACTCTACAGACTAAAGACGTGACGGCATGGGGCTCAAGCACGAAGATAGAAACGTCCGATGGACAACTTGGACAGTATTTTAATAGGTATATAATATAGCGTATCAGAACCGCCATATGGTTTTATATGGCTGCCTTTACCATGTATATTTTCAAGAGGTTACTCAAGGCTGTATAGTGGGCTTAGTTCTCTCATATTCCAATACGGAACAAAAGAGTGCGCGCCTGTATTTGCGCATTGTTTTCTTATGCTACGGTGTAAGTAGTGTACAGGGTACATTGTTGTTGATAGGAGAAGGGGATGGTTGTACTTGCAAGTTATACGACGATACATGTGTGTAAAGAACTTGGAACGACTTATGTATGCATGTAATGAATTGACAACTGTTTCGAGCCGGGAAGTATCCTCACACAAGGCCAAAGCTTGAATCGATAATGATGGATGTCGGCCATGTCTCCCTTTTCTTTTCCTTTTTAGAGTGCACCGTAAACTCCCGCCAAGATCTACCAAATGTGAATACCAATGACATAAACCAACTAATGTACGTAAGTCTAAGTTGAACTTCAAACACCGATCTAAGAGACGACTGGTAGAGGTTAGTTAGGTAGTATTGATCGCCGCTCCGCCATCTCGTATGCAGGTAAGAATGATGAGCTGGCTCAAATAGAGGTAGGTCCCTTGGAGTAAATAGATATGTCGTGCTATCTTTGATGGACGAATTATATCCACACTATTGCAATTTTGACGACAGTGGCTTCAAAATCCGGTATTCCGGTGGCATACAACCCGCAGAGTGACATTGCATTCACCGCACATCTGGCTTTTAACATCATATGACACTCTGGATCAGACATCGCGACCCGGTTTTACCGTGCTAGCCGAGAAGTGTAACATTCCAAATGTAAGGACACGTAGACTTTGGCTGCTTATTTCTAGGTTTTCGATTGTTGTAAATGAGCCGGTATATGTGTAGGCGAACCTCAAGGCTGTCCGAGTCGCGTTCGACAGATATAAGCAAGGCTCGCCAAGACTCGGTAGAAGACGTATACGCTATCAGATAATTATCTAGAACCTCATCTCGTGTTTTCAAAGTTAACTGACGCTTTGTAAGCAAGGGGGGGTGTCACCTACTTCTCCCTCGCTGCACTCTATAATATACTCTACATATTATGTAGTGCATAAGTTATTCTTCGGAAATTCATTCGGTGTCCTTGACTCTTGCTAGGGAGGTTCGATACTTGCTTTTCTGAGAATTGGGCACAATATTTCCCTGTTCTTCTAACTTCTGGTTACTTCTTCGCTCCATGGAAACACCTTCAGCGGCCGGGTGAGCAGTATCAAAAAAAGTTGGTCAGGGGCTCTTTCATTTCCGCTCCGGGGCCACGTGAGGTATATTGCCACGTAAAATGACATAAGAGTGTTCCGCAAGCAGTACAAGGCTGTGTCCGTACTTTGGTTGCGGGTTTTGCTCGCCATCTTAATATAGCTAGCAATATAGGGAGCCAAGGGAGAGAAAGCTGAACTTAGTGCCAAACTATTAACATATCACGTTCCATCGGGCGATCTTCTCCTATTACCCATACCCTACCCTAGGAGATCCCATGGCCACCAAGCAAACATTCTCATGTCTTGCTGAAAAGCTTTGGTATCTGGTAGAATAGTCATACGTGCTAAGTAAAAATGGGAGCCGGCGGCAACATACTGTATGAACGGTGTAGAACTATCCTCCTGCTTGTCTAATGACGTCGCTGGAAGGGGCCGTAACGGGAGGCCAAGGGTGTTTGAACTGGACAGCTGAGCAGCAGCATTCCGACAATGGTATTGGCTGGTGAAACGACAGTGATGAAGTCGACGGGGAAGCGAGAATCAGACAACTTTCACAGCCACCTAATTTTTATCAAATGTGCCGCATGCTACCCCGTACTGATATCAGCGCCATCTATCTCTCAGCCTCAGCGGGTGCTGCAGTACTACCGCATACAAACCTGTAACCTAGTAGGTAAGAGAGGTAGGTCTACTGGCTGACGGGCAGTGGCCAACTCACAGCCACAAAGGACTTTCTAGGTATGGCATAGTCTGCCTCAGCTAACGCAAGCAAGTAAACGGAGGCGATCAAGCAAGATTAAGTGCGGTCCACAAAAGAACCCGCCGCTCGCTCAGCCGCAATATGTACAGTATGCCACGGTCCCACCATGTTCATGTTCCCGTCCGTCCCAAGAAATCGTCTTCGGCGTTTCGAAACGAAAACGTTTGACAAGACTGATCAAGACAAATATGCCTAGCGTAGGGCTGAATCTGGATCACATTATGCAAATTCCCAATTAACTCGTATAACGAGCCGGGAACAGAGAGAGCGAACGTATGAAATGATGTTATGCGATCCTTTTGGAGAAGGAACAATGGTGAATAAGTGCTTCGCAGAAATATTCAAAACCCTTTGATCGCTCGAAGGGACAGTATTAGCTTAAGATCGCACTACGTGATGCCACGGGCTGCCTCCCGGTGATGCCTAGTAAGCAGTTTAAACCCCGAATTGTCCGCGTCTGAGGCGTAAGCAAGTTGCCAAGCTTTGATATTTGGGGGCCGGAGCTGAATAATCCATCTAATAACAGGCAGAGTAGAAGCAGGCTCTGAATAGTCTCACCACTCCCCGCCTTCTCAATTGCAATACGATATTTGATTAATAAAAAATTTGTCTTACCAAGGTACTGATCCGACAGAGAGCGACAAACGACACCTATTGTATTGTTGCCTTCACCTCCTGCACTCTCTGGGCGGTTGACAGAGGGAGTGCGGATAGACCTGAAACGCTTGTCCCAGGTGAACGAGAAGGCAAATACTAGAATACGGACAGGAGAAACTTACACTATAGTGGTTCGTTGAAACACCTTGCACATCTCACAGGGAAGGGCTAGTATACTACTTGATAGGGACTATGGTGTTTTTGTAGAAGACACGAGCGACACATGGGTGGTTAATGAAGAATACATTATATGCATTCGAGGCGAATAGTAACAACATCTATTACTAGTTGCTCGTCCGTATATGGTGAAAGATGGATTTGACAATACCGATGTTGGTTTCAAAACGCATCCACTTGTCGGCAACTCACGTAAATTAGAAGCTTGAAAACCAGCACCGATCCTGTTAACTGCAAGAATAGCCCGAAATTCTTTTTTCAAGTTGATCGCAGTTTGCAGAAACTTATCTCCGAGTTATGTATGTACGTAGTTACTAAGCCGATGTGTTGAAAGAGTTACCGACAGCAACGAGAGAACCTTAGGTGGGGTTGGGGAATGCATTCAAACAATGCTAAGAGGTAAGTCCCTAAGTTTGGAACCTAGTCGGAAGACAAAACAATAGGTAAACAACCGACTGAACCTATCGGTGTTCGGAGTGTCTCTTGATGAGTTGGTTTCATCAAGAAACTTGATCAAATGAGATAAAGAGCGGTAAAAAGGTGTTGGAGGTCGGAGTCGTCGCGCGACCCCGATCATTGGTGGTGCACTGGAAAAACAGGCAACACGGACAAGGTCGGAATCCTTCGTCTTGTTTCCGCGTTGATAGGTCAGCTGAAAGAGTCGAGTCATCGGTCTCCAAGACGACATGAACCTCATTTCGCATTGGTCAATCGTTGGTTGCCTGGTCCTAGCTCGACTGGACAAGATAGATAATGCATTATGTGATGGCACCGAAATGGTTGCCTTTCTCATTGACCTACATACATACAGAAGTCCTACTGTCCTACTTGTTATGCGGGGGATGGTGGCGTTGGTAGGCAGTTACCTATGGTGATGAACGCGACACGAGATGCTGTATAGTAGGCCGATATGTGTAGTATAGGACAAGGTACCCGAGGTACTCCGTGCCAGGACAAAGACATTAATCGATTAATTGGTGATCGGAGTTGGCAACCTAGTAAACGCGTCATTTCTTAGTGCATGTGTGTTTGCGTGGGTGTGTGTGTCTATCACTCTGCATAATGAGGTAGGTAACAGAATATTGTAAAGAGAAAATGCCTTGGCAAAGATGCCTCGGGTTCGCGGGTTCTAGAATCTCGACCTCGGAGTCTTCTTGTCATTTTGCTTTTACGGCTGATTTGTGCCGTTACCGTTTGCTGTGGCTGCTGAGGCTGTGGATGACAAGTCGGGAACCCTTTTAAATTGTGTATTGACAAGAAATTCCGACTATTCTCGAAAGAGTCGAAACCCCTTGCATTGCCGCATCGACGGCTTGTCAACGGAAAGGGCACAGCCCTCCACACTTGTTTTAATCTCTGTGCGCTATCACTGGTCCGCCGCCGCCGTCAATTGATGAATCGAAAGCCGCAGCAGTATACAATCTCTAATCCGCTGCATGTCGCGCATACGTTAGGACGTAGTGGTATTAGTAGCTAGAGCTATGCCTCTCTATCTGCAACATCACATCGCACATGGGAGCTGCCGCATTGCTGTGAATTTGTCCTTTAACTCGTAATGGATGTGCAAGTGTGTAAGTAGTTTAATAACGAGCTGCAGGTAGGTATTGGCTGTAGGTATTGCATGTACCATAAACACATTACGGGCTTGCTAAAGGTAACTAATATATGCAATGACGATGAGTCAAAGACAGCAAAGACGAGCGTTCTGTCTCAAATATCGTAGTTGGCTCCGGTATTTGCAGTAGACTATCGCCCATCACCTATCCGGATCTTCTGCGTTCCTCAATGCTCTCCGGGTTACCATGGTCCACCTCAGTTGGGTCGCCTCGTCTGGCATGAGACAGGAGATTCTTCCGATCAGCGTTACCAACATGCATTGTCCGAAGTACATACCTGTCAGCCCTACTACCGTACAAGATACACATGGTACTAAGTACCACCGTCGGGCAGGTACCTTTTCTTAATTTTTTTCTGAGGGATTTTGGGTGTGCGTAATGGTCAACCGATGGCGCATCCTCTCCCTCCCGTTTCGAATCCCTCCAGCCTGGGACGCTCGAGTGAGCGAACAAGCGCTGCCGAGCCCAACCATCATGATCATATTTGCATTGCTATCATTCAGCTGGGCTACTTCAAGCGAACCCATTCTTGTCTGACAGGTCCTTGACCTTGAGCTCTGCTAGAAGTAAGCCACACATACCACACCACACGCCCATATACCACACCTCCCACAGCGCGGTCACCCGTCTTCTTAGCCTGGAGGGCCTAGCTTCGCCTCAAGGTAGTGAGGGCTTATTGGCCATGTTTCACTGCACCTTTCCCTTCCTGGCATGTCTCCGTCCGGGAGAAATGATTCATCGGCCTCCCAGACACACACCCCCCCCCCCCTGGCAGGCATCCATGTATGGGTGCATGGCTAAAGGGAGGGAACTTCGGAACCCTTGTCTTGTGTGCCAAATTTCCAGAACTCCATACAAAAAGTTCCTGAAAGTTCCTAGAAGCTGTCTCGGTATATAAGGCATCGGGTTTCTACAACCAACCATCCCCCCAATCAGTTCCTGCTTACCTCAACCAAACCACCTACTTATCCACCTACCTACCTATCTCTCTATTTATTATCTACCGTCTTGTTAGTAGACACTTCGCATTCCTCTTCATAGTTACTACGTGCTAGTCAGTAGTAATACCCCGAGGCCTATATAACTCGTCGACCTCTCCCTTGAGACCCCTTAAGGATTTCGCTGCCAATGTCCTCATGTCTCTGAAGCCAGAAACTGCCCACCCAAAAGACTCATCCATCTCTGACACGGCTGACTGACAACGCCGCGGTGGACTCCCATCCAAGAATAATTATCAACAACACTATATACAACAACAGGACTTTGCGTGAAACACCCTCGACTGTGACGGCGCAACCTCGAGTATACCACTCGATCGAGTTGCCTTCCAACTATAACCCCCGAAGGCCTCGCCTTCGACCCCAGGTTATCCAACCTAGCCTCCCGCGCATTAGACGCACTGATACGTTACCAACTTCGACGATGTGTATTAGTCACTACTACGAACAAGTCCTTCCGGACGGACGGACAGATAGGTGGGCTGAGGACGAGCTGTGTTCTAAGTCCCGCTACAATAAGCCATGCGATTACACTCAAGTACTCCAACACCCACCGGAGCACTTGCACCCGGAGCAATTGAGCGCATCGTTTGGCCGCATGCAATTCCCGCCAACACCTCCATTGTCATCGCACTCGGCGTCCACTTCGGACTCGGAGCGCTCAAGCAAGAGAAGGTCCAGAACATACACCAACGACCAGAAGATACTGGAGATCAACAACAACTCGAAGCGCTCGCCGCGCCGCGAAAAAGACGATCGTGGCGCCTACAATGACAGAACTCCAATCTCGCGCACTCCGCCGCGTCAGTACACCCTTCCGGAAAGCGTGTCCATCAGCCCCGACCGCGAATCGTACCACAGCCGCGAGTCTCGACGTCGCGAGTCCGTTGCCAGCGAGCGCGAGCGCCCGGCTACTGCAACCTCGCGCCCTACCACCATCAAGATCGAGGTGGCCGACGACCGACCGCAGAAAACCCACCGTCGTAGCGACGCTTCTTCTAGAACTTCCAAGACCAGCTCGCGCGACGGTAGCGACGACGGCGAGCGTCGCCACCGTCGACAGTCGGTGGCTGTCACCGAGTCGGAACAGGAACAACTGCGCAAGCAGCGCTTGGAATCCGAGATTGCCCGCGCTAATGCAGCAATCGCCAACCGCCCCGTTCTCCCATCTACGCCGGCGCTTGCGCCCACGGCTGCGCCCGCACAAGTAGCTGCGCCCGTACGTGCACCTGCGCCAGCGCCAACGCCGGCCGCAGTAGTACCAGCCGTATCAGCACCGGTCGTAGCGGCACCCAACTCGCGCTACCGCCGAGGATCAGTGGTGGTCGACCCCCTGACGACCAAGATGGACCAGCTACAAATCGACGTGCAGAAGGAGCGGCGCCGGCGCGAGAAGATCAAGCAAGCCAATGAGGAGCGCGCCGCGCGCGACGAAGAGGAAGCACAGAAGCGCCGACTCATGGAGCGCATGGCGCCCAAGCGTCGCGCGACCGTTGGCGCGGCGCAGAAACGCCACAAGGTGCAGTACGACGATGGACTCTACCGGTTTGAGTAAATGAGTAAACACCAAAAAAAAAAAGTTATTTTTAAGGGGGATTACATTAGGTGCGCCCTACTTCATTTCTACGTTACGACGGCACGGTTGCAAACCGTGCTTTTATGTTTAACAGCAAAAAAAATTACTATAGAGAGGCGTTGGTGGAACTGGCCCCTATTCACGATGATATCATGTATTTAGATGAACTCTTGTTATACCACTTGGGACTTAGAGATGTGTAAGGATTACGGGGTGTATGGATTTGTATGGACGGACAGGACGGATAAGGATGGGGTACGGGATGTATGGGGGATGTATGCAAGTTCTTTTGCGCATTTGCGCAGCGTTAGCTTTTTACCCTTGGTTGATTTCTAAGGGGGGTGGTAGTTCTTGTCGGGACATCTGGAACGATTGGTCAGTTTAGTAAGGAAAAGGACAGACAAAAATAAAACGAAGTAAAAGAGAAAGGGAAAAAAAGACCCATTCCGATGAAAATTCCCGAGTGCCCGAATCACATCGAAAAAAAAGTGCCCCTTGTCAACAAAAAACTCCGGCTCGCTGCCCAACTAAAACCGGTGAATTGATATCGCAAGAAAAACAAGAAAAGGGAGAAGCAACCCTAAACTAATCCTGGCACGCAGCCCAACCCTTTTTTCCCTTTTCCCCATATCACATGTTCACTTACCAAGGTAGGCAGCTAATTCCATATTGCATTACTACCGAAAGCCTGGAGGTCCGAAAATAATTAGGTCCTGCCAGGGACGGGGTGTGTAATAAGCGTGTTGCGTGTAAATGTGTAAGTGCAAGTGTGTAAGTGCGTGTGTGTAAGTGCGTGCGCGCGTGTCTCGAAATGCCGCAATGAATGCCCAGCCAATCGACCTCAGACTCTCTCCTCCCCCGTATTCCCCAATTGGCGTTTCGGCCCAACCAAGCCCACAATTCCTTGCTGCTTGATGAGGTCAATTTGGAATGTGCTGCCCCATATCCCGTTCCCGTCCCTTCGTCTTGCCTCTCTGTCATCCCATCTGCCCCTCCATATGCCCTTTTGCGCGCTACTGTAAGCTACCTTATGCACCCAAGATAGATGCTCCCCCTTTTCCCCTTTTTTTCTTCTTCTTCTTCTTTCCACTTCTTTTTTTTTTACTCTGGTTCCCTGGCTTCCCTTCCCTTCCATTTCCTTTCTGACATCTTCTTCCCTGATTCCCGATCTCCACTCCTCGTCAGCCAGTAATTGCGCAATAAACCCCCCGCCAGATCGACGTTTCGCGAGACCCTTCCAAAAACTTTTTTTTCCTCGTTGCTCGCGACATTTCCTCACACCCCCCATTGCCCAACCGTCTCGCATTTCTGTTGATCTCCGAAGATCCTATCCACCCCTCATCCCCCTTCCCTTCCCTTCCCTTCCCATTTGACAGGTTAGAGAGCTGCACCCCGATTCCCGTAGCTGGCGCGTTCCCGGATTGGCCGTTGATCTTTCACTCTAACCATTGCCCAACCAACGACTGCTGCCTTTGATCGTAAGCGTAGGTACCATACAGGAGGAGTCTAGACTATGTATGTAGCTAAAGGATGTAGCTGCTACGTCTAGGCTGCGTCCTGCGAACGGTTTTCGCACATGCAAGAGCTTAGCTACTACGGGTATGGACTGCCGCAAAAGAAGACTCTTGTTCTTTTCAGCATGTCAGTTGCCGGTAGCCCTCCACGGACTATGGGCGCGATTTGTTCCGATAGGGGGAGAGCTGGAGACGCACACCTGAAGTGACTCACTCTCTCTCGTCACTAATAATAAATAACAACTACTTTCACATGGCAGACACCCACTACCTAGTACAAGACTTGCTATTGTGGTTTCTACACTTTTGATGTTTTCTGATGCGCCGCCAATGTTACAGGCCATCTGATATTATTATCGAGGTTGCCACCGTCGCGCTACCGTCGTACCACGGGGGTTTACTTAGTGTAGGACTTCTTTTCTTTTCTTTTTGCGGGGACCATAGGTCAGGCCGTAGCCGTCAAGGTGTACCAGATCGGACTGAGGTGGGTGTATGGGAACTGGGGTTTGGCAGGTGGCGGGACCCCTTAAGGCTACCGAGTAGCGTATCGTAAAGAGGGAGAGAAAAAGGTATCATATAGTCACCTAACCCACGCACGTCTAGGTAACCATGCCGTTGCCATGCCTTTCCCCCCTCTCTTCCACCCCAAATCCCCATCGTCAAGCTAGACAGCCAGACAGCTCGCAGAATCATCTTCCCTTACCTTCCCCTATCCTACCAATCCCCATCTTACCCATCCCTACTGTAGTGTACATGGAATCCTGTACAGAATACGTACATAGTGCATATGGCATGTTTTTCGTACAAGGCATATCTCCAGTAACAATATCTACCTACTTACCCCATATCCTACCACACCATCTACTACACACAGACACACACAGGTGTGCAAAGATGCGCGCAGATGCGCAGATGTGTGTGGATGGAAATGCATGCGCAACCCCGCTTCCACCCATAACAGGCAACCGAGGTGGCGACAAAGGAGGACACAAATGCCGGGGGATTATCGCAGGTCGCGGTCGACGAGGCAACTTGCCCAGAGCCCAGAACTAGCTCGAATATAAGAATCCTGTCTCATCGAGGTGGCATGACCCCTACCATATAGCAACAAATGGCGAATGTTGGGGGTCGCTGCTGATAGCGCGGATGGCTGCTTCGAACTCTCCAGCTGGACATGGATCCTCTCTTCTTCAACTAGCTCTTATCTCTACACAGATGAAAAAATGTCGGTAGGTATCAACTACAGTCACTGCAACATAAATTGATGTACCGTGATTAGTCAATCTCAGTAATAAGCACTCTACTCGCGACCGTGGATATACCAAAACCAACGGCCTGGCGGCACATGCTATCACGGAAAGCTCATATAGACACACTCTACGGAAGAGCACAACCCCGATCCTACAACACGGGGGAAATGCCACCAGGGCTACTCACCCTCACCTCGGTATAAGTAAGCAGAATCCTATCTCAGGATCTACCTCTGCTACCTTATCTACCTACCTACACACTTGTCCGCCACACCTTACGCGACCTGACAACCACCTATGCACCAACAAAGCTGAGCTACCCAACTTGCAGCATCCCACACGCCCTCTAGTTGGAACAACACGAGATCCCGTGACTACTGCTAGCTGATTTCCCGTCGACGGCGCACATTGTGTTCTGAAAGCTTGCGCGTATGCGCGACGGCCAGTTGCCTGCGCGCGAGTATGTGTGCGCGCTATAGCGGCATGTGAGATATTCCAGAGTGAGACATACATACACACATACGCACACCTTGGTTGCTCTGCCGATCTCGGATATGGTGAGTGACGCATACTTGACTTGGGCGCATCTCGACCTTTTCCCCCCCGACCCTTCCCCCCATCTTATTTACCCCCAAGGCTGTCTTGTCCTGTCTTGTCTTGTCCATCCTCTCTTTTCGTTCTTCACCGGTGATGTAGAAACGGCACCTACCTACTATACCGTCCCGACCCTACATTACTTATCTAAATGTCCTAACCTACCACACACGCCGTATCAGATGATCCTGCCGGCCCCGCCTCCCGTCCTGCCTTTCGGTCTAGTATACTAGGCTGCGCGGCCTACTACTGTAGCCTTGTGGAGGAGGGAGGAGGGAGAAGTGGAGATTTTATACTTCTCTCTGGTAGCTATCTTCATACTTATGGTATACCTACAGTAGTCGCTCGCGCACCCTCTCCCTCCGCGCCGCTGCTTGCTTACCTCATTCATTCACGCACGTCATTCCATGCCATTGCCATGCCAATATCCCGGGTAACGTGCCCCAGCGTGCCGTAGTATATGCGGAGTTGTGGGGTCCCTTCTTCGCTCCGGGCCCAATTCCATGAGGGTTAGGTAATCGTGCGTATGTATTCACGAATGCGCATGTGGGTAATGTGTGTGGGTTGTCTGAAACATGCATGGCGGTCGAGTCATCGGTTCAGAAAAAAAACTTTTAAGATTTTTGTTTCTTTAAGACTTCCCACCTCCCTTCCCTTCCCTCGCTCCACCCACTTTTCAGCCCGACCCTGAGGAAACCATAGGAGGACCGAGGAATTAGGTTGCCAGAGAAGGACAAGGAAAGAAAAGAAAACGGACATAGGTGTGTTTCAGAAGGTTCGGTCCGAACACCGTAGTGTGTGTGTGTATGTGTGTGCGTGCGCGCACGTGGTGCGGTCTGGTCTCTCGCATACATGTATAACGGTATACGTATATATGACGGTGGGGGGGACAATCCATTCTCTCACCTGATTCCCGATGGGTTACGGGGGGTGGTGGGGACTTGTTGGTGTCGAGGCGAGAAGGGGGAAAGAAGTTGGGAGGTGGTTGGTTCTAGAATTCCATATTGGATAGATGAGTAGGATAGGCGAACAAACTGATCGACGTTTGCGGCGTTCGATGGACGCTAAATGGACGTCGTGTGGAATTACGCAGTGAAGATGAGAGAACGAAAAACCCAAGCTTTAGAATGTGAGAACTGTTTCCGAGGAGATGGAAAGTTTAAATTGACTTTAAGAATTAATTGCGATTCTGTATCATTACGGGAGGGGAGGAGGGGCGAGGCGAGAAGGCTCTACAATTACATGTGAACAAGCAAAATTTAAAATACCATCTCTTTCATACATTCCTCATCCGAGAACGTGGGGTATGAAAGTTGGCTATCTACTACCTGATTGCCTGTAAAAAATACCCAGCATGTAATATTGAAGTCTCGTTATTCGCCCCCCCTTCCCCGTGATTGATTTCGGACTTCGGCCGGGCGAGGAGCGGTCTGTGGGAAACCCAGGCAAAAAAGATCGGAGTCCGATCCGGACGGATATTGCCTCCCCCCCGGGGGGTTGTCCCAACCCGACCTTAAAAACAGCCAATACATGACCCCAATCTGGTCACCAGGAATTTCCATTTCCTTCCTCGGGACTGAGCAATTGCTGCTTTAGCCTGAGCTGGGCCCATCCACTATAGATGATCTACCGCGGTCAAAGATCATCAGGGACAATCCTATCGGGAACGGCCTTGATGCCTTCTATGTGGCGTTGAATACGGTCTGCGTAAATAGGACGATCTCGTATATACTTCAGACACACTTGGTCAAATTAATTAAGAAGGTATAATAACCTTAACTTTTAAATAATTACCCTTTTAATTAACTTATATAAAAGATAAATAATATCACAATTAAATTAAAACCGAGGTAAATAATATTATTATAATTAAAAAAATAAGCTTTTTATATATTAAATTAAATGTTTTATTTATTAATAATACTCATTTTAAAGATTATTATAAACTTTATTTAATTTTATTTAACTTAATAACTTTTAAATAAATAAATTTTTAAATATTTAATATTTTTATTTAATAAAATAATTTAAATAAAATGATTTTATAAGTTAATAAAGTTTATACTATTATTTCACTTTTATAAAAATAAACTTTTTATTATAACGTGACTTATTATATACTTTTATACTTACATTTTATATGTTTATTAATAAAGTTATAATATTTAAATATTTTGTAATTTATATATATAAATTATAAATAGTTTCTTTTTTTTAACTTATTAATTTATTTTATAAATTATAATTATAAAAACCTTGTTTTTATATTTTTGTTACGACCATCGAAACATTGAGCACGTGCGGATCACGTAATTACGAATAGTGAATAGTGGATTGAGAATGTGCGATTCACTATTCACTCCATTTATATGGAAGGGAAAATTAGTATAAGAAGGATGGAATTTCCTCTGTTTCTAGTCGTTCATTCTAGCTCTTTAGCTATCAATCTAAGACTATAGTCACTCTTTAATACTATAGTAAAAGTACCTTGAAATCTCTCTAACGAACAAAGCATTATAAATCATTTGAACTAATCTTAACTTATTATTACCTTTAAATTAAGAAAACCTAGTACGTACTTACTTATGAAGTCAGTTAACTAGGAATACATAGGGAGGTTCGTTATAATTTTTAATATATTTTTAATTTAATATCGATTTAAAAAGACTTTTACTTATTTTTTTTATATAAAAAAGCTTAAAAAGTTTATTTATTAGTTATTTTTACTTTACCTTGTTTTTTAATTTAAATTATTTTAAGTTAATTAATATATATTTAAGTTATATTTATATTAAAAACGGTTTTAATTTAAATAAATAAGTTTAATTAACTTATTATAATTTACATCTTTTAATATATATATTTAAAACTTATTTATAAATGTTTTAAAGTATATTATTAATATAATGTTATAAAAAGCTTAAATATAAGTAAAAAATTAATATATAAATTATAATATTTTAAATAATTAATTTAAATAATCCTTTTATTTTTTCGTATTAATTATAAATATTATATATATATATAATTTTTAAAAATAATGGTTAAATAACAAAACATTATAATCACTTAAAAACCGCTATTTAAAAAGAAGTAACTATATATCTATGTACTTAAGTACCTTTAACATATAAAAGTTACGCTTTCCACGTAACCCTTAGTAAATAGTTCTTTTTTTAAATAATTAATACACATCGTTTCACTTTTATTATTTTGCTTATTTGTTATTATTACTTTGTTTTTCTATATATATACTTATTAATAAAAAAACTATTTAAAAGTATTAAATCTTTATTTATATTAATAATTAATTATATTTTTATAAATATATTAACTAATAATAATAACTTTTAAAAGTTTTATTAATATTATTTTAAAATTTTTAAATAATTAAAGTTTATTACAACTTATTTAAACTTAGATTTTATAAATTATATATAATTAATCTTTTATTTAAAAACTATATATTTTTAATAAAGTTATAAAGTTAAATAGGGTTATTATTACGAACTAATAATGTTAAAGGGGTTTTTAATAAGGGTGTTAAATATAGACCAAGAATGCAGAGAATAAATAGTTTGAGTTAAAGGTGTAATATAACGTTACATGATATAGATTCTTATTAATTCAGGAATCCATAAGAATTTAATGCGTTAAATCCTCGAAAATGAAAAAATTTAACGATATTTAATATATTAAAGTAAAAAGTATAAAGAATAAAAAACAAGTATAAAAAAGGTAAGATCTTTTATATAAAAGGTTTTAAATTAATTATACTTAATAAATATAATAAGTCGAGTAATTTAAAAGGATTTTTAATTTAAGCCGGAACTTATTTATGGTTTTATTATAAAATAATTATTATTAAAGAATAAAAGGTTTTTATAATATTTTAATTCCTCGTTAAAACTACTTTAACCTAGTTTTAATTAATGTTAAAAGATTACTTGAATAATAAATTAAGTGCTTAAAAAGATATAAAGAAGGTTTTTAAGGATTATAAAGAGTTTGAAAAATAATTTAGGTTTATATTTAGTAACTTAATTCTTAAGTAATAAGTTAAAGCCCGACTTTATAAATTATAACAAAATAAAAAGGTTTTAAATTATGTTATTAAGTTTAAAAGACTTATAAATTAGTTATAATTACTTATTAAAAGCTTATATTATTTATTTTATTAAGGATTAAAAAACTATATAAAGAAAGAAACCTAGAGAAGTTTAATAATTACGTTATAATAATAATTATTATTAATAACGAAAACTTTAAATGATATTTTAAAAAGAAAAAAACGGCGATTAATAAAAAAAAGGAAATTATAAAAGTGGTATTAAAATAAAGAAAAGCATTAAAACTAAATTAGATTTTATTAAAATTAATATTGTTTAAAAGAAGTAAAAAAAGCGAGATAAATCAATTATTAAGTGTTTTAATTATAAGAAGAAAAGACATTATAAAAACGAGTATTAAAGTTTTAAGAAATAAAAACTAAAAATAAAAGGAATTTCTTAACTCAAGAAAAGAATATTTAAGATAAAGGTTTATTTCGAAAATAATAAAGAGGTAAATTAAGTATTTATTATTATTATTATTAAGGCAAAAAAGAATAAAGAAGTTTTTATAAAAAAAGTTATAATGTTTATTAAAGTTATAAAGAAAGGGCTTATAAATATTATTTAAGGTATTATTACTTACTTATTATAATTTACGAAGATTATAAATATTATTAAGTTAGTTTTTAAGACTATTTAAAGTATAGTTATTTATATTTAAGGTATTTTACGTTAAAATAAGTTAAGTAAAGATATAATGAAAGCGAATTACCATATAAGTATAATATTTATAAATTAAGACATGACTTAAAAATTAAGTTAAATTATAATAAATTATATTGGAGTTATTATAACGACGATAAATGCGAAACATATTAAAGAAAAAGTAAATATAATAATTTATATTAGAAATTTTATATAAATAATAATTGCGATATTTATTAAATCTTAAATAATACTAATTAATTTAATAGGTTATTAAACGAAGAACTTAAATCGAAGTTAAAAATGGTTAAATAGCTAGAAAACGAAGCATTTTAACTTAATAAAGATAAAATAACGGAATTATAAAAGGAATATATATCGTTATATTAAAGCTTTAACAATAAAATTAGTTATTATTTTTAAAAACTAGAAAGTAATAACACGAAAAAAAACGAGTGTATTTATAATAACGTCTTATAATAATTATATTATTTAAAAGCTTATTATTTTTATTTAAGTTCCGAAAGAAGTAATTAAGTAATTATTAAGGGTTATATATATTATATTTTAGTACTTTGCGATATATATAAGTTGCTTAAAGCGGGTTTCGAAAAAGACGAAATTAAGGAAGAACTATAAGAATTATAAAGGGGATTATATTTTTTATATTAGTTTAAAAAGCGAGTTAATTACGATATTAATTTATTTAAGTTTATAAAGAAGTATTTAATAAAATAATAAGTAAAAATATGTGTGACTAAATTAAATTATAAATAAATTATTAAGGTATATTTTAAGAAAGAGGGAGAATTTCTAGAAATATATATAAACTTATAAAGAGATATCGAGTTACTTTTAATAAGTGAATCCGAGGATTATACCCTTTATTTAAAGATAATTTAAAACCTTAAAAGTTTTTAAATTAATAAAAAAACAGATTTAAGCTATAAAAAAGCCCTCGAAAAAGAATTAAAATTTTAATGTATAAGGTTTTATATAAAGAATAAACTTTTTATTTTTTTATTACGTAAAAGGTAATTAAAAAAACTATTAAAATAACGATTACTAGAAATACGCTTTTATAAAAGCCTAAAAATAAAACAAAATTAAGGTTATAACGACTTAAAAAAACCTAAAAAGGAAAAGATGTAAAAAACTAAAAAACGGCAAAGGCTCTTACTAATAAGGCAATAAAAAGCTATAAATAATAAGTCTTTATACGAAGTTTAGTTAAGACTTAATAATATTATTATAATTAAAGTTAAATATAAAAAAATATAAAGCCTTTATAAATTTAAAAATAAATAAAAGTTATATTTTAATTAAAATAGCTTAAAAGGATAATATATTATAAATATATAAATAAAGTTTATATAAATTATAAAACTTTAAAGGATATATATTTATAATGAACCTCCTTGTGTGTTCCTAGTTAATTAACTTTATAAGTAAATACGTACTAGGTTTTCTTGATTTAAAGGTAATAATAAATTAAAATTAGTTTAAAAGCTTTATAATGCTTTGTTCGTTAAAGAGATTTCAAGGTATTTTTATTATAATATTAAAGAATAACTATAATCTTAAATTAATAGTTAAAGAATTGGAATAAATAATTAAATATATAAGAAATTTTATTTTTTTATATTTATTATTTTGTTTTTTATTCCTTATAATTAATATGTTAAATACCTTTAAATAAGTCTTATTTATACTTATTTATTCTTTATATTTATTTATATTACGTAATAATAAGTCGCTTTTTCCTTTAAGATTTATATTCGAGCCGGACGTAAAAAGAGTAAAAATAATACCTTTATTACTTAATTATTTACTTTAGTTAATTCGTAATATTATTTCTCCCTTTTTAAAATCTTTATTCTTAAAAACTATTAAATAAGTTCTTTTTTTATATTTTTTTTATATTTATTAATTATAATATTAAACGTCGTCGTGAAAATTAAAATTAAAAGTATAAAGAGCTTATTAATTAAATTAACTAAATAGGTTTTAATATTAATATTATATTTTATTTTTATTGTTTTAATTATAATTTAAAATATATAATGTCGTTTAAAGTATTAAAGAAATGTAATAAATATATTTTTTATTATTATTAATATAATGAAGTAAAAATTCTTTTTAGCTCTTTTTAAAACTTGAATTATAAAAAAGAGCGATTATCTTTATAAAAATGTTAAGTCGAAAAAACCTTAAAACGACTTTATTAAAAAATGGCCGAGATTATAGCTCGGGTAAATCGAGAAATGACCGAGATTATAACTCGTGTGAAACGGCTTTATCGCTAAAAAGAGTTATTAAAAAAGAAGGTTTAAAGATGCTTTAACGTAGTTTTTAAAATTTAAATAATTTAGAGGAGTAAGAACATTTGGAAGAGGAGCAGGAACGTTTTTAAGTCGAGCAATAATCTCTAGCCAAGTAAGCTAGAGTTGCTTTCGAGGTTATCCCCTTTTTAGACCTGTTCTTCCTGGATTAAGATCCTGAAATCCAGGCCTTTTTAGCTAGTCCGGGTTTCGTCGATAGAACTTATAAAACTTATTAAGCTTAGTTATTAAGTTTTTTAAATATTTAAGTAATTTTTACGTGATTTTTTTTAATAAGTAATCTTTTTATTTAATTAAATATTATAATTAATTATTAACTTTTTTTAAGTTTAAAATCCTTTTTATTTTATATTTATTTGGTTTTTTTTAATTTCGTTTTAAGTTTTAACGAGGCGTTTTTTAATGTTAGTTTTAAAAGTAAAATATAAAATATAAAATGTATTTTAAATCTTTTTAAAAAAGAGAGTTTATAATTAATTTTTAAAATAACTTTTTTAATTTTAAGTTTTTTATTAAGTCGTTTTATTTTAATTTAAGGCGTTTTTATTAATACGTTTTATCGTTAATAGAATAAGTAAATTATATTTCTTTTTTTAAGAATTAGTCTTTTAATTCTTTTTTTGTTATAATATTTTGTTATTTTATTTTAAATAAATTATATTTCTTTTTATAATTATAGTTGTATTATTTAGACTTTTTCGGATAATATCTCTACTTTTAAGGTTTTTATTTTAACTCTCGGTATTTTTATAAGTTTAATTTGTTATTTTTAGATTTTTGCTTTTTATTTATATATTATTTTGTGTGGTAATATTTTTATGTTTTTATTAATCGAAGTGTTATATGCTATTTAAGTTACTAGTAATAATTTTATTTAGTTATTTATTTCCTAGTTAATATAGCTTTATAGATATTATTTTATTATTTAGTTTAGTTTTTTTGTTTATTTATTTATTTAAGAATAATACGTTATAAATAATTTTTATTTAATTTCTATTTATTTTATTAAACTAATTTAAAACTTTAATGTAAATAACTTGTTTTTATTTAAAATAATGTGTTTTAATAATCCGTGTTTATTAACGTACTTTTTTAAGAAACTAAAAATTAATTATTTTTTATACTTATTTCGTAAGTTTATTAATAATTACTTATATATTGTTATAAAGTACTTTTATAATAAAATATTTTAACTTAAGAAGTTTTATTACGAAATTTTATATAATTATATACCACGTTTTATTAAGTATTTAAGTTAATTATAATAATTTATATGATTTATATTATGATGTTTTAGCCTTATTATAAACGTTATAACTCTTTATAATTCTTTTAATTGTTTATCGTATTTCTGGAAAGTCGAATTCTTTTTAAAGTCGTTTTAACGTTTTGAAAATTCTTTAACGAATTCGTTTTATACTTGTTTTAATATATAGACCTTTTCTTTATACGAGAGAAGTTCGTTATTAAATCCTTATTAAAATTGTAATTATTTTTCTTTTTAATTGTAATTTTCTTTAAAACGTTGTTTCTAGTTTTTTATATTAATTTATATGTAAGTTAATATAATTAATTCGTTATTTTGTTATTTAAACATCTAGATATCTCTTTTATTAATTTTTAACTTATAATCTTTTTTTCTATTAAGAAAATTTATTTATATATATATATTTAATGTGATAAATCTTAAAATTAAAATTAAATAAGAAAATTATTTAACGTTTATATTTTTAATTAAACGTTTATATTATTATAAATCGTATAAAGTTTTTATAATTTAAATAGATATTAATAAGTTCTTTAGTTTTACTAAGTTATAGTTCTTATTTTTTTAATACTTTAATAACTATTAATAGTTCCTTGTTATAAATTTAATAGTTTAGTTTAATATTATGTAGTGCTTTAAATAAGTACGCGATTAGGTATTATTTTTCATTGTTTTTTAGTTGCTTTAAGACTACTTTAATAGCGAAATTTAAGGCGTTTATTTTTAGTCGTTTCTTTTTGTTTTTATTTAAAAGTTTATATATAACCTTATTAATTATAACTTCTTTTAATTATTAAAAAGCCTATTTAGTTTTTTTAATGAAATAAAAAGCGTTTTTTGTTTTTATTAAGGTAGTTAGTTTTGTTAATAGTTTAACGATTCGCCTGAAATCTTAAATAAGTTATTTAATATAATTAATAAAACCAAGAAATACGCGTGTGTTTATAACATTTTTAGGTTTTAATTAATCCTTAATTATTGCTATTTTTCCTTTTTAAATATGGATTTCTTTTAAACTTATTATAAACCTTAAATAATTTAGTTTTTTAATATATTATTTACTTTTAGTTAAATAAATAAGTAGGTTTGCTTTTTTAAGGCTTTTAACACTTGTTTTATATGTTTTATATGTTCTTTCTTACTTTTTAAATAAACAAATATAAATTTATTTAAAAACTTATAAAGAATTATTATAATTATATGTTAAAATGTAACGGGTGTGTTAATAAGTCTAAATAGCATAACTTTATACTTATAATATCTATATATTGTTTTAAAAGCGGTATATTATTTATGTTCTTTAATTATTTTAATTATATAATAATTATCGCGAAGGTTTAATATTATAAAGATTTAAGCTTTGTTAATTTGTCTTTTTATAAGTTTTATTAGTAATAATAAGTATTTATTATTTATTATTATTTTATTAAAGTGTTAATAGTTAATTATTTATCGTTATATTAAATTTCTTTTTTTATTAACATGTTACTTTTCGTTTTTATTAACCTTTAATATTATAATTATTAGGTATTTTAACGAGGACTTTAATTCTCAAATATATCCCTTATTAAGATCCTTTTAAATTCCTTTTTATAGTGCTTTTTATTTTTTTTTAATTTATAAGATATATTAAAAATAGTTTTAGTTATTTTCTTTCTTTAAAGTGGATTTAGTAATTTTATTAGTTATGTTTTAGTAATTCTTTTTTTGTTTTATTTCTAAATAATTTATAAAAACGAAGGTATTTACGTAATACTTTTTTCGTTAAATCTTTAAGCTTAGTGTTATGAATCAAAAGATAGTTTTGTTCTTGGGCGTTGTTACGTGTTAGTCACGTGACCTTTATCTCAATTATTTGTTGCTATGAAGAGATAATTAAGAGAAGACACACACATTATCTGTCGGGATTGACAGATAATACGGAGAACTAGGAGGAGCGCTGGATACAGTCTTGAGGGACATTTGTATAAATAGGTTAAAATCTCCTTATTTGTTTAGTTATTCATTTTTTTAGTTCCTTAGCTATTAATCTAAGATTATAATTACTTTTTAATATTATAGTGAGAGTACCTTAAAACCTTTTTAATAAATATAACATTATAAATTAATTAAATTAATCTTAACTTATTATTACTTTTAAATCAAGAAAACCTAGTATGTATTTACCTGTGAAGTTAATTAATTAGAAACACATAAAGAGGTTCGTTACATTTTAATAGCTCTTTAATTAGTGCTTAACATTGATTTAAAAAGAGGGACTTTTAGTTAAATAGTTTTAGGATAAGTATGCCTTTTAAAACTAAAGGGTAACAAGAAAAGAAATAAGTAAAAGAATAATAATTAATAAGCTTTTAAACAAAAGCTTTAAGTCTTTTTACGGTATAATAAAAAGGTTTAAAAGAACTAATATAAGAGTTTATTATAATTATAACTAAAAAAGAGTTATAAGAGGACACTTTAAAAGCTCAGCACGAAGAATCATTTAAAGAAAAAGAAAAAAAAGGAGAAAAAAACACCTAAAAAAGAAAATAAATAAGTAAGATAATCTTTACCTCCTAAAAACAAGTAACCGAAACCACTTTTAAATAATAGCGACCTTAATAACTTAAACGACGAAAATAATATAATAACCCCCGATGTAAAAGGTTTTAAACTTATTATACTTAATAAATATAATGAGTTAAGCAATTTAAAAGGATTTCTAATTTAAGTTAAAACTTATTTACGGTTTTATTATAAAACGATTACTATTAAGGAATAAAAGGTTTTTATGATATTCTAGCTCCTCATTAAAACCGTTTTAACTTGGTTTTAACTAGTGTTAAAGAATTATCTAGAAAACGGATTAAACGCCTAAAAAGACACGAAAAAAGTCTTTAAAAATTATAAAGAGTTTAAAAAACAACTTAAGTCTATGTTTAGTAATTTAATCCTTAAGTAATAAGCCGAAGCTCGACTTTATAAATTACGACAAAATAAAAAGGCTTTAAATTACGCTATTAAGTTTAAAAAACTTATAAACTAGTTATAATTACTTATTAAAAGCTTATATTACTTGTTTTATTAAAGATTAAAGAACTATATAAAGAATAAGTTATATAAAATAAACCTATATAAAGAAAAAAACCTAGGAAAGTTTAATAACTACGTTATAATGATAATTGCTATTAATAACAAAAACTTCGAACGATACCTTGAAAAGAAAAAGACGGTATAACGAAGGAATGGCGATTAGCTAAAAAAAGGAAATTATAAAAGCGGTGCTAAAACCAGGAAAGGCACTAAAACTAAGTTAAACCTTATTAAAATTAACGTTATTTAAAAGAAATAAAAAACAAGATAAATCAACTATTAAATGTTTTAATTATAAAAAAAAAAGATATTATAAGAACGAGTACCGAAGTCTTAAGAAATAAAAACTAAAAATAAAAAAGATTCCTTAACTCGAGAAAAGAGCTACCAAAATAAGGATTTAATTCGGAAATAATAAAAAAATAAACTAAGTATTTATTATTAGCACTATTAAAGTAAAGAAAATCGAGGAGGCCTTTATAAAGGGAATTTATAAATCTTATTAAATTAACCGCAAGAACTATTTAAAGAATAACTACTTATATTTAAAATATCTCACATTAAAACAAGCTAAATAAGGATATAACGAAGGCGAACTACTATATAAATGCGATAATTATAAGCTAAGATATAACTTAAGAATTGAGTTAAACTATAATGATTTACATTAAAGCCATTATAATAATAATAAATACGAAACCTACTAAGGAAGAAGTTAATATAATAGCTTAAATTAGAGGTTTTATATAAATAATAATTATAATATTTATTAAAGCTTAAAAGAACATATATCGTTATATTAAAGCTTTTATATTAACGACACTTATTAAGTATATAAAAGTTCTAAAAATAAAGCTAGTTATTATCCTTAAGAATTAAAAAGTAATAATACGAAAAAAAAATAAATGTATTTATAATAACGTCTCATAATAGCTACATTTTTCTTAAGCATGTTATCTTTATCTCGATTCCGAAAAAAGCAACGAAGTAATTACTAAAGGTTATATGTGTTATATCTCGGTATTATGCGACGTATATAACTTACTTGGAATAGGTTTCGAAGAAAACGAGATTAAGGAAGAATTATAAGAATTATAGAAAGAACTATATTTTTTATAATGGCTTAAAAAACGAACTAAATACGACACTAGTTTATTTAGCTTTATAAGAAAACACTTAATAAAGTAATAAGTAAAAACACGTACGATTAAACGAGGTTATAAACGAATTATTAAAGTATACCTTAAAAAAAAAGGAAAGTTTCTAAAAATTAATATAAACCTAAAAAGAGATATTAAGATACCTTTAATAAATAAACTTAAGAATTATTCCTTTTATTTAAAAATAATTTAGAACTTTAAAAAATTCCGAGTTAATAAAACAAACTTAAGTTATAAAAAGGCTCTCAAAAAAGAATTAAAGTTTTAATATACAAAGTTTTATATAAAAAATAGACTTTTTACCCTTTATTACGTAAAAAGTAATTAGAGAAACTATTTAAGTAATAATTACTAGAAACACGCTTTTATAAAAGCTTAAGAATAAAAGGACATCTAGGCTATAATAACTAAAAGAAAACCAAAAAAAAGGGACATAAAAAACCAAAAAACGGTAAAGGCTCTCGCTAATAAAGCAGCGAGAAGCTATAAATAATAAGTCCTTATATAAAGTCTAATTAGGACTTAATAATACTATTAAAACCAGAATTAAATATAATAAAAGGGAATATAAAGCCTTTATAAACTTAAGAATAAATAAAAGCTATATCTTAACTAAGATAGCTTAAAAAAACAAGATATTATAAATATATAAACAAAATCCATATTAATTATAAAACTTCGAAGAATACATATTTAATTACGAAAATAGTAAAGTATTAAGAGAGATAATACCTCTCTTAATAATCATTTAAAAACACCCCAAACAAGTCATTTTTAATATTATATATATATTAAATCACGATATAATACTAGGAATGAATTAGCTTAAAAAAAGTAATTCACAAATAAATTTCAAGATAAACACGCTTTATTAAAATTAAAAATAAGAGGAGTTAATTATTATAAGTTATAAAATAAGTACCGTAAGTAACTTTAAAGAAACGGATATAAAAACAAAACATATTACTTATATAATTTAAGTAATTAAGCTTAAAAATTTAACGAAAAGAGTATTATACAAATACCTCCGTTTTTATAAATTATTTCGAGATAAAATAAAAAAAGAATTACTAAAATATAATTAATGGAATTATTAAATCCACTTTAAAAAAGGAAAATAGCTAAAATTATTCCTAATATATCTTATAAATCAAGAAAAATAAAAAGCATTATAAAAAGGAATTTAAGAGAATTTAAATAAAAGATATATTCAAGAATTAGAATCCTTATTAAGATATTTAGTAATTATAATATTTAAAGTTAATAAAAACGAGAAGTAACATGTTAATAAAGAAAAAAACTTAATATAGCGACAAGTAATTAACTATTAATACTTTAATGAAATAACCAAGAAAAACGGATATTTATTACTACTAATAAAACTTATAAGAAAATAAATTAATAAAGCTTAAATCTTTATAGCACTAGATCTTCGCGATGGCTATTATATAATCAAAATAACTAAGAAATATAAATAATATATAGTTTTCCGAATAATATATAAACATTATAAGTATAAAGTTATGCCATTTAAACTTATTAACGCACCCGCTATATTTTAATATATAATTATAATAGTTTTTTATAAGTTTCTAGATAAATTTGTATTTATTTACTTAAAAAACGAGAAAGAATATAAAGAATATATAAAGCAAATGTTAAAAGCCTTGGAAAAGGTAAATCTACTTGTTTATTCGACTAAAAATAAATAGCATGTTAAAAAACTAAACTATTTAAGGTTTATAATAAATCTAGGAGAAATCCGCATTTAAAAAGGAAAAATAATAATAGTTAAAAATTAGTTAAAACCTAAGAGTATTATAAATATACATATATTTTTTGGTTTTATTAATTATATTAAATAACTTATTAAAGATTTCAGGCGTATCGCTAAACCATTAATAAAACTAACTACCTTAACGAAAACAAGAAAGGCTTTTTATTTCACTAAAAAAGCTAGGTAAGCTTTTTAATAACTAAAAAAAGTTATAACTAATAAGGTTATATATAAACTTTTAAACGAAAATAAAAAGAAACAACTAAGGATAAACGCCTTAAAATTCGCTATTAAAACAGTTTTAAAGCAATTAAAAAACAATAAGAAATAATATCTAGTTATATACCTATTCAAAGCATTATATAGTGTTAAACTAAACTATTAAATTTATAACAAGGAACTATTAATAGTTATTAAAGCATTAAAAGAATAAGAACCATAGCTTAGCAAAACTAAAAAACCTATTAATATTTATTTAAACCATAAAAACCTTACACAATTTATAACAATATAAACGCTTAATTAAAGACACAAGCGTTAAATGATTTTCTTATTTAATTTTAATTTTAAAATTTAGTATATTAAGGAAAAGGAAAATATCTAAATAGATTTTCTTAGTAAAAAAAGAGATTATAAATTAAAAATCAATAAAAGAGATATTTAGATGTTTAAATAACAAAATAACGAATTAGTTATATTAATTTATATACAAATTAATATAAAAAACTAGAAATAACGTTTTAAGGAAAATTACAATTAAAGGGAAAAATAATTATAGTTTTAATAAGGATCTAGCGATAAACTTCTCTCGTATAAGGAAAAAATATACGTACTAAAACGAGTATAAAACAAATTCGTTAAAGAATTTCACAAATATCCTCTATATAGCTACTAAGGGATTTTTAAAACAATAAAACGACTTTAAGAAAAATTCGACTTTCTAGAAATATAATAAATAATTAAAAGAATTATAAAGAATTATAACATTTATAATAAGGTTAAAACATTATAATATAAACCATATAAATTATTATAATTAATTTAAATACTTAATAAAGCGTGGTATATAATTACATGAGATTTCGTAATAAAACTCTTAAAGTTAAAAAATCTTACTATAAAAATACTTTATAATAATATATAAGTAATTGTTAATAAATTCACGAAATACGCCTACTTTTTATTATTTAACGAATCGAGCATAGTAAAACAATTAATTTTCAGTTTCTTAAGAAAGTACGTTAATAAATATGAGTTATTAAAACGCGTTATTTTAAATAAAAACAAGTTATTTACGTTAAAATTTTGGATTAACTTAATAAAACGAATAAAAATTAAATAAAAATTATTTATAATGTATTATTCCTAAATCGACAAATAAATAAAAAGATTAAACTAAATAATAAAATAATATTTACGAAATTATATTAACTAAAAAATAAATAACTAAGTAAAATTACTACTAATAACTCAAATAACATATAACACTTCAGTTAATAAAGACATAAAAATGTCACTACACAAGGCAATATACGGGGAGAAAGCGGAAATCTAAAAATAATCAATTAAACTCACGAAAACACCAAAAGTCGAAATGAAAACCCTAAAAACAAAAGTATTATCCAAAAAAGTCTAAGTAGTATAATAACGGCTATAAAAAGAATTATAATTTATTTAAAATAAAATGATAAAATATTATAATAAAAAAAGAAACATAATTTACTTACTCCGCTAACGACAAAACGTAATATTAAAAACACCTTAAATTAAAATAAAGCGACTTAATAAAAAACTTAAATTTAAGAAATTAAAACTATATAAAATTAAAAAGGTTATTTTAAAAGTTAATTATAAACTAGTACTACTAAAAAGATTCAAAATATATCTTATATTTTATATTTCGCTTTTAAAACTAGCACTAAATAACGTTATACTAAAAAACCAATTAAAATTTAAAAAAAATCCTAATAAGTACGAAATAAAAAAAATATTAAATTTAAAATAAATCGGAAATTAATTATAATATTTTGTTAAATAAAAAGGTTATTTACTTAAGGAAAACACTTAAAAACTACTTAAACATTTAAAAAATTTAATAAATAAACTTAAAAACTTTTACCGCTAAAACTTAAACCGCTTAAGGGGATTTAAGGACCCGGGTCGTGATCCAGTTAAAACTAGTTAAAAGAGGGGAAAACCTTCGAAGCAAGCACGCCTTACCTAAATACAAGTTAACGTAACGATTCCTCCGTGTTTTACTGTTTTTTAAGGAAACGCTACTATTTAGTTATAATACGTTTTTATTTTTTTAACTTTTTTAAACTTTAATAATTACGACGAATTATTTTTACTTTACATTTTTTAAAGAAGTTTTATTATTTTTATAAACGAATTAAATAAGAAATAGCCATTTATATTTCTTTTTATTAACGTTTTAACTTATTTTAATGTTTTTATTAAAACTTTAATAAAAGCCCCTTTGTTATTAGTTCTTCCTTGTTTAAACGTTTTTTTTCACGCGAAATATTTTGTATAAATAAAAGAGATATTTTGTTATCTCCGTAGTTGCGATTATTAACCTCTAAATATTCCTTATATCGAGAACAGCTCTCTACCATTTTACACATTAATCCCTTTTTAGTACAACGATCGTAAGGCATAATTTTAAAACTAAATAGAGAAATAGCTATAATGTTATCTTTTCGGTAATTTATAAACGATTTCTTTTTTCCCGGTAAAAAAGAATTCTTTTAAACACTATAATTAAACATAATAATAGAAAAAGAAGTAAAGTTAATTTTTAAGATAAAAATAATAAAAACAGGAAATAATATTACGAATTAAAAAATAATTTTATTTTTAGGCGTTATTACGTGTTAATTACGTAACTTTTATTTTAATTATTTATTATTATAAAAAATAATTAAAAAAAACATATATATTATTTATCGAGATTAATAAATAATACGAAAAACTAGGAGGAACGCTAAATATAATCTTAAAGGACATTTATATAAATAAGTTAAAATCTTCTTGTTTATCTAGTTATTTATTTTTTTAATTCTTTAGCTATTAATCTAAGACTATAGTCACTTTTTAATACTATAGTAAGAATACCTTAAAACCTTTTTAACGAACATAACATTGTGAATTAATTGAATTAATCTTAACCCACTATTACCTTCAAATCAAGAAAACCTAGTACGTACTCACCTGTGAAGTCAGTTGACTAAGAATACACAAGGAGGTTCGTCACACTTAGTTACTTAAATTATATAAGCGATATGTTTCGTTTTTATATTCGTTTTTTTAGTATTATTTATAATACTTATTTTATAACTTGTAATAATTAACTCCTTTTAATTTTAATTTTAATGAAACGTGTTTATCTTAAAATTTATTTATAAATTACTTCTTTTAAGCTAATTTATTTTTAAGATTATGTCGTGACTTAATATATATATAATATTAAAAATGATTTATTCGGGATGTTTTTAAATGGTTATTAAAAGAGGGATTATTTCTCTTAATACTTTATTATTTTTATAACTAAATATATATTTTTTAAAGTTCCGTAATTAGTATAAACTTTGTTTATATACTTATAATATGTTGTTTTTTTAAGTTATTTTAATTAAAATGTAGTTTTTATTTGTTTTTAAGTTTATAAGGGCTTTATATTTCTTTTTATTATACTTAACTTTAGTTATAATGATATTATCGAGTTTTAATTAAATTTCGTATAAGGACTTGTTATTTATAGCTTTTCACTGCCTTATTAGCGAGAGCCTTTACCGTTTTTTGGTTTTTCATATCTTTTCTTTTTTGGGTTTCTTTAAGTTATTATAACTTTAATATCTTTCTATTTTTGGGCTTTTATAAAAGCGTGTTTTTAATAATTATTATTTAAATAGTTTTTTTAACTACCTTTTAAGTAATAAGGGGTAAAAAGTTTATTTTTTATATAAAACCTTATATATTAAAATTTTAATTCTTTTTTAAGGGCTTTTTTATAACTTAAATTTATTTTTTTATTGATTCGAAACCTTTTAAAGTTCTGGATTATTTTCGAATAAAAGGTATAATTCTTGGTTTTATTTATTAAGAGTAACTTAACGTCTTTTTATAGGTTTATATATATTTCTAGAAATTCTTTCTCTTTTTTAAAATATGTTTTAACGATTTATTTATAGTTTAATTTAATTATACGTATGTTTACTTGTTGTTTTATTAAGTGCTTTTTTACGGAACTAAATAAACCAGTGTCGTACTTAGCTCGTTTTTCGAGCTAATATGAAAAATATAATTCTTTTTTAATTTCGTTTTTTTCGAAACCCGTTTCGAGTAAATTATATATATCGCATAATATTAAGGTGTAATATATATAACTCTTAATAATTATTTTATTGTTTTTTTCGGAATTTAAATAAAGATAATATGCTTTAAAATATTATAGCTATTATGAAATGTTATTATAAATATATTTGTTTTTTTCCGTGTTATTACTTTCTAGTTTTTAGGGATAATAACTAGCTTTATTCTTAAAGCTTTAATGTAGTGATATATGTTTCTTTTCTGGTTTTTTTACTATTTTTAGCTTTGTTTTAAGTTTTTTGCTTAATAATTTATTAAGCTAATCAGTATTATTTAAGTTTTAATAAACATCGTAGTTATTATTTATATAAAACTTCTAATTTAAATTATTATATTTATTTATTTTTTAGTGTATTTCGTATTTATCGTTATTATAATGGTTTTAATGTAGTTTATTATAATTTAACTTAATTTTTAAGTTGTATTCTAGTTTATAAGTATTATACTTATATAGTAATTCGCTTTCGTTATATCTTTACTTAGCTTATTTTAACGTAAAGTACTTTAAATATAAGTAGTCGTACTTTAAATATAAGTAGTCGTACTTTAAATATAAGTAGTCGTACTTTAAATATAAGTAGTCGTACTTTAAATATAAGTAGTCGTACTTTAAATATAAGTAGTCGTACTATAGT